>JAQQZY010000020.1:9935551-9950601 GCA_030068375.1 Ostorhinchus rueppellii | reverse complement strand
TCTGCACCAAAGGTGGACACACTAAATATGGACATTTATGGTTATTATTTGTCAACAAGGACTATTTTGTTATTCACGTTGGTCATTTTCTGTAGGAATAACAATGAAACTGTTGATTTGAAACAAGTTTTTGCCAAACTATGAAGTTATTTATGTTTTCTTGTTTTCATGACAGGCTTTTATTCTTCATTTAATGCTCTCTTTGTCATGAAGTCAAAGCAGAGAATATAAGCAGAAAGAACAACAAACAATAAGCTTTTATATAACTGTATGAAAACTACATAAGAGATGATTATTTGCAGCCACATTTGTGATTTTTCTGGATGTTTAGAGCTTCACATATTGATTTAAAAAAAATAAAATAAAATAAAAAATTGGCAGAATATTTTTTTTGAGATTTGCAATCATAGCATTCACTTCAATTCTACTTTACCCTCCTTTACACATCTGTTTTAATTCAAAACAAAAACAAAGAGCAGCACACAAATCATCAAATACAGCTTCTCTTTTGACAGCAGTAGTTCAACCAAACAAAAACCCATTCCAATCCTCTGAATCCCTAGAAGTGTATTTGTCCATATAAAACGGGGAGCTGCATATAATGTTAAGACAAAAGACTGAGATCTATAAATGTGCATTCACTTTGACAATAAATATTTTTATCTGGATAATTAGCTAAAAGAAATACCATGGGGTCTAATTTAATCTGCTTGGAAATAATTTTTTTCAATGATATTCTTAATCTCTTCCCAAAATATTTTTATTTCCCTGTATTCCCACATGCAGTGGAGTTGTGTTCACGTACTGATTTTTGGTCCAGAGTGATGCGGTGAGAATGTAGATGGATATTTATAATAAGAAGAAGAAAAAGAAGAATAAGTTGCATGTTAAAGCTCTTCTCATTCAAAAGAATCTCCAAGTGTTACAGTAAAAAAGAAAGTCTTAAAAACACTAAATGTAAACCATAACATGATGGTGGACCATGAAACGCTGCTCCAATTGTCTGTTTGTGTTCTTAAATTAATTATAAAAGATGTAGCAAAGTGAATTAAGAAGAAAAAAGCTCCTCTCATCCCTGATGTTGTGCTTATTTTCTTAATTTAATGCTCATTTGTTCATAAAATCAAAGAAAATGAACACCATCTGAGCTCTTATTCAGCTATGTAAAAGATGATTATTAGTGATTTTCCAGATGTTCAGAACCTCAGTTTCATTGAAATAAACATGAATAAAAAAACATGAATGAAATCCAATAAATTAGCAAAGCACTGAAACATTTATGAGTGTTTCAGCTAAAAATGCCAACAAAAAGAACCCAGAGTGGAATGAGAACCATAAATTGCGTTAAATATAATTACCATGACAGCGCCGCCGCTGATGTTGTTTTTATGTGTCTGCTGTGTTTGTGCGTTAAAACATGTTCACTGTGTAATGAAGGTAATCACATAATGGCTTCAATCGTCAGAGGATAGCCTTCATGGAGGTGAAATGGCATTCCTGTTTGCATGTAAAGCCTCAAAGCCGGTGAAATTCCTTCCGTACACTGAACAAACACTGTTTTTACTGCAGTGAATCAGAGGCTAATGGACCAGCCTCACAGCCGGGATTAAATTTAGTCCTGACCTTATGTGTGACCCACGGAGAACTTCGTTTTCTGTGGACGCTTTCATCTACATTCTCACATCCCACAACACACACGTTTTTTTCATTTTAGTCTTTGTTTGTGGGTCTCATTTTAATCCGATTTTAATCACTTTTTGTCTTAAAAGTAGTGAAATCATGAGCAAATGCAACAAATTGTCATCGTCACATGTTTCTTCTTTCATTCACTTAAACAGATTCATTCATTAAAGGATCCAGCGGTGACACAGGGACACGTTTCCTGTTCAGTAATACTGCTCTGTGTCAAAAACTAAATAACTTATGTCCATGTTTAATACATGTATGAACAGGTCTCAGTAAGTACTTTCACATGACTCATGTTACAGTTTACTGAAATAAAATTTGGGGTAAAAATACTTAAATGTGATGTGACATGGACTCAAAATGACCTTTTTTTTTTTTTTTTTTTTTTTTTTAGATTTTATGCAAATGTACAAAACATGGTATTCTCATAATAAACTGATCCTAAAGGAAACATAAAGGCTTTAGCTCTGATGTTAAATGTGATTAGATCCAGGGTGTCAAACTCATTTTACTTTAGGGGCCACATTATTTTTCTTGTTTTGGTCCAAAAAAAAAACCCTAAAGCTCATTTATTAGTTTCACCAAACATTTCACAAGAAGTGCTATGCATCATGGGAAATTGAGTCCATCCAACATATTAGTGATACTTAATATTGATACTTAAAAGGTTGATGGTAAACAATGTAACAGTGTAAGTTGTAATAATACAAATAGGAAATAAATAAAGTGACACATTCTCGAAAAGGAGTAGGTAGAAGTATAAACTTATAAACTCCTACCCCTAATCTCTATTCCTCATGGTTTCTACGTAAATAATAGCCATTATTATCTAATAATAATAATAATAATCATAATCATAATAATCATAACTAATTCAATACCAATAACAACAACAATAACATGTGACACACAATTTTTGATAAGTACGCTAACATTAGCGTATATATTAGCGTAATTAATATTAATATTAACCTTAAAATAAATTACATCACAATTTTAATGTATGATCATCATTAATTTCATATGAATTTGTGCAATATTTCAGTTTGTAAAATAAGATACATTATCATTTTTACTGTTCAAAATTTGCAAAGCTGGTCCAAAATACACAAGACATGAGGGAAACCATTATTAACCTCTATGGCTGCAGCTCTAAACTAAGTTTCAGAGATATTAACAGTCGTCTGCATACTCTCAGCTGCATAAACAGTTTAATTGCGTCTCCTGTATGGTATTGTTTTAGTGGTACTTGACAGTAGAACACGTTTTTTCTGAGCTGTAAACAAATTATAGTGATTAAACAGTGATGACACACATGCATACAGGTGATAATGGACCCATAAAATACACCACATTTATAGAAATCAACATTTTATGCATGAAAATAAAAACATGTTCCTATTTTACTATCAACAATCAAATATTTTCTCTGTGTTTTAGCGTAAAAAAGTACAATTACAAGACAGTTTTGAACTATTCTTTAACAAAACATGTGAATAAGCTGAACAAATGTAAAAGCACTGAAATGTCTTAAGAGAATTAAGTGGAATTTTATCAATATTCTGCCTGTTATTAAATATTTGTGCATTTCTAGAAGCTATAATGCGCATATGTAACTGATAAACTGAGGTGTAATATTTGCCGTGGTGGTTGTTGTGTTGGCTTTGGTGTGCTAATGGCATCCATAAAGGGGATTAGTGTGAAACAATGCACTGTTTCAAAGCAGCTGATCATGTGTTCAGTCACTGCATGAAGACCCCTCCTCACATCCCCTCTTCCTGCTGCTGACTCCCCTCCCCCACTCTGTGTGTGTGTTTACATTTGAGCCTCTTAAAGGCTACGTGTCCTCACATGCAAACCGCCCATCACCGACTGAGGCCTCGTCTTCACACGTTTTGACCCAAACTAACACAGTTCATTCGATATAGTTCTGCTTCACACACACCAGTGTTTCCATCATGATGCAGCAACATTTGTCAGTTCAACACTCTGAGACAAAACATTCACTCTTATCTCTGATCAAACATTACAACACAAGGACTAAAGATAATATAAGAATATAATAAAAATAATACAGACTAGAAAAGTGGACGTAACCTGACCTGGCATTAAAAGACCTATGCACCACTGTTACCTGCTACTGCTTTAATTTACCTGTTAAAAGTAATAAATGACCTCATATCAGCTGTAAATAAAATATTCACATTTAAGAACCTTTAATCAGAGATTTTAGACTCAAACGGATGATCAGTCATAAAAAATATTTGATGATTAGTGTGAAAATCAATACATTTTTGCAACTTTAGGTTAGTTTTTTGTTGAAAATAAGTGAAACAACTGTATTTACTGATAAAGTTTCTTGTTTATACATCCATAGAAACCATTGTTACTTGTTAACACATTCTTTTCTCTATTAAAACTACTAAATGACCTCATATCAGCTGGAAATAACACTCGTCTTCACTGGAAAAATATGATAAGGCTTTATAATCAAATGCTATGTATGTATTTACCTGGTAACTTCCTAATATTCTTGACAAAATTAATGAAATATGTCACATAAACCGACATGTCCAGGGTGTACCCCGCCTTTGCCCTTAAGTAGCTGGGATAGGCTCCATGCGACCCCCGTGACCCCAGTGAGGATAAAGCGGGGATAGAAAATGAATGAACATAAACCAACTAATAAACTTAAAGTGACTTTTAAATAGCTGCATGAATTTTCCAGGCGTTGGGGAAAAACCACCACAACATCTACATATGTGAAGTTTGATTTATAAACAGAAAATATTAACATTTAAGAAGCTTTAATCAGAGATTTTCAACTCAAACTGATAATCAGTTCTAAAAATATTTGTTGATTAGTGTGAAAATCAATGCATTTTTGCAGCTTTAGGGTAATTATATGTAATATGTAAAAGAAACCAAAATTATTGTTAAAGTTGCTTGTGTATATGTCCATAGAAACCATAGTTACCTGTTACTGTTACCACATTATTTTCTGTATTAAAACTAATAAATGACCTCATATCAGCTGTAAATAACACTCTTCTTCACTGAAAAAGGATGATACTGCTTTAAAATCCAATGCCATATAAGTAATTGATGATTCATTTTCCAATATTTTATATAGAATACATGAAATATAGCCCATAAACTAACTAATAAACTTAAAGTGGCTTGCATCCAGCTGCAGAAAATGGAGAAAAACCACCACGACAGCATCCACAAATGGGAAGTTTGATTCATAAACAAAAAATATTCACATTTAGGAAACTTTAATCAGAGATTTTAGACTCAAACTGATGGTCAGTTATAAAAAAATATTTGTCAATTAGTGTGGAAATTGATGAATTTTTGCAGCTTTAGGTTAATTTTTGGTCCAGAATAAGTAAAACAAACTGAATTTATTGATGTCATTGAAGGTTGTCATTCATCCAGGTCATTATTCATCCACAGTGTTGAAATCAGGTCAACTGGACGTAGAATTTTCTTGAAAAAACTGAACTGAAGAAGCCTCTGTGATAAGAGGTGAAACGTTTTCAAGAAAAGTCTACGTCCAGTTGACCTGATTTCAACACTGGATGAATTTATTGATAAAAACTTCTTTTTAAAACTTGTCTGAAAATCAATTTTTATGCTTTGACTTTCAAAACAGCATGAGACTCTGTTCCTATTTTTGTGTTTTATGGTTTGTTTTAGCTTTAGCTGCTTTATTTTTTAATTGTTTGTCGTTTTTCTTTTGGTTTTATTGTTAACTTGATGTGTACAGCACTTTGTTATGGCTGTAGTTGTTTTTAAAGGACTTTATAAATAAAGTTGAGTTGAGCTGAGTTGATAAAGTTGTTTGTTTATACATCCATAGAAACCATTATTTTCTTGTTAACAAATTAATTTCTCTGTTAAAACTAAAAAAAAAAAAGATCTCAGATTAGTTGTAAATGACACTCTTCACTGAAAAAGGATGATTACATTCTGTGTAAAACATTGGAAAAGTAAAAATCCCAGTATTTTTGTCCATATATTGTATTAAAAGTTCAGTAGGAATCATGACACTGTATACAATATATGGACAAAAATATTGGGACACATCATGTCTACAGCTGTAAGATGTCCTGTTCATGCTAATTTGAGCTGTAAACATTGATATTTCCATAAAATTTAATGGGAGATTTTTATTTATGGGATGATATGTATCCCAAATATAAAACTATATCCTGACATTAGTCGTTACTGTTTTTAATCCCAGATCAGTTGGAAAAGAAACACCTGAATTCAACGTGTCCACATACTTTTGTCCATATATTGTAGGTCAAATGGCTAAAAAAAAAAGTCAGATTTGTTCTAGTTTTACCTGCAGTGTGACCGTAGCGCTACCAGCTCTAGTACGTCCTGTCACGTGGGAGTTTATATGGTGATGTCAGCTCTTTTTTTAACCTCTATAAGCTCTTAATTTAACCTCACGTGTCCCGTACACACTGTCGGTTCATTGGATTCCATATGTATCTGTAGCTTTCCTCTGACCTCTGTCATCCAAATACAGAACAGAAAAGGGCAGATAAAGGTTAATGATATGCAGGAAAAATACAGAGAATGGAAAACCTTTATGATGAGCTGTATTGAGGGGATTTCCTGGCTGTGTTTAAGAAAGTAAATACCTATAGATGCATAGAAGCGTGCCTCTAAACTATGAACACATTAAAACTCGGAGCAGTAATTGCAGTTTCTATAGTTAAAGGCCGCAGTGATGACCTTTTTCCCTTTAACCTTTAGTGTTGTTGTGCGTCTTTGTGTGTCTGTGCGTGCATGTGCTTCAGCTCAAGGTGATCGGGGTGATTGACAGCTGTTAGAGAGCATGTAGACGATACCCTGCTCTCCTCTCAGTTTTGGTTTTCAGTTGCAAAGCCTCTATTATGTGCTATGTGACACTCGTGCGCTACCGGTTTGCTAACTGCCATTTGCATTAGCGACGAAGTGAACCCCTCCCCCACCCCCCCTCCTCGTGTCCATACAGTATCACCTACCACGGAGGCTCCGGCGGCCGCTGCACCCTTTGGTTACTGATTATTCCTATTATAAAAGCGCTCCATTTCTCCATTTTAAGGTCTGTTTATTATTGATCTGTAGACGGGCTGTCGCTGACCTACATTTACTCAGACAGGTGGGAGAGCATCGGCAGCAGCCAAACACTACATAGTTGTTCATCTGTGGCGCTGACGTTGGACGTTTTAGCACTTCAGCAGCTAAAGAGGCAGCATTTGGTTCCACGCACTTCCACCATTTGTCACCTGAACTGACGGCAATTCTCAGTTTACGGCAAACACATGACCTCACATCAGCTGGAAATAACACTCATCTTCACTGTCATTCAGCAGTTAAATGTAAAAGTTGGTGGATGGTGGACTATTGCAGCTTTTGATTCGTTTTTGTCAAAAATATATTCAATGAACAGTGGTCGATTACGTCCACAGAAGCCACTGGGACTTGTTTACACAGTTGTTTCTCTATTTAAACCTACAAATGACCTCATCAGCTTTAAATAACACTCACCTTCACCAAAAAAGGATGATAATGCAATTAAAATCCAATGCTATGCATGTAACTGATTATTACTTTTTAAATATGTCATACAGAATACATGAATTATTTCACATAAACCAAATGTTAAACTTAAAGCAACTTTTAAACAGCTGCATAAATTTCCCAAAAATGGAGAAAAAACACCACGACAACGTCCACAAATATGAAGTTTGATCCATAAACAGAGAATATTCACATTTTAGAGAGATTTTAGACTCAAACTGGTGATCAGTTAGAAAAATATTTGCAGACTAGTGTAAAAATTGATTAATCGTTGCAGCCTTACATTCATTTTTGTCAAAAATAAATGAAACAAAATGCATTTATTGATGAATTTGCATGCTTATACATCCATAGAACCCACTATTAAAGCTGAGAAATGACCTCATATCAGGTGTAAATAACACTTCACTGAAAAAGGGTGATGATGCTTTAAAATCCAAGGCCATGTATGTAATTACTTTCCAATATTATATATAAAATGCATGAAATATGTCACATAAACCAACAAATAAGATTGATGTGATTTATATATTCTATAGTATAGTATAGCATAGCATAGTATGGTATAGTGTAGGGCTGAACGATTTCAAGAAAAGAGTTGTATTGTGATTTCTCTGGCAAATATTGCGATTTCGATTTCAACCACGATTTTTTTTTTTTTAACAAAGTTTCAGTGCAGATTAATTCAAACAATGAATTCAATAAAGCTAATGCAAGAATGAAAACTTAAGTCAATGGATTTCAAATGCAGGAAAAACCGAAAAAAAAAACAGTGGCTTTGACGATCCGAAAATCGTGTCGTCTGAAATCGCGATTTTCAGTCCAAAACGATAGATCATTCAGCTCTAGTATAGTGTAGTATGGTGTAGTATGGTATAGTGTAGTACGGTCTAGTATAGTATAGCATGGTGTAGTATAGTATGGTGTAGTATGGTATCGTATAGTATAGAATAGAATGCCTTTATACATATGTACAACAAAATGAACAGACAGCTCTCTTGTGGTGCGTAGTGCAAAACCGTTTAAAAGATTTTTAAAAAGTGTAAATATATATACAGAATAAAAGAAACAAGCATGTCCACCAACCAAGAAACAGTCGAGATAAATATAAATTCCACTGCATGGATGGAACTAACAGTTATTTTCACTGATGATCAGTTGTTTTGATATGAATTATTTAGCGTAACCCAACTAATAAACTTACAAACGATTTGTCAGTTGTTTTGTTTCGACAGTGCCTGAAAATGGAGAAAAGCAATCATGACGACATCCACAAATCTGCAGTCTGACCCTCAAGCAGAAAATATTCACATTTACAGAGCTTTAATCAGAGGTTTTAGAATAAATAAACCACTCGATGATGATCGATTATCGACAAATTTGACGATTAATGTAAAAGTTGTTGTTGTCGCTTTAGATCCACTTTCCTCTGTTCAAACTGCTGCTCACGTGTGAATAACTGCATAAACACGCCTGCATTTTATTCTGCGACTGACCCAGTTCTCCTTCCTGTCTCTGCAGTTTTACATTCCCTGTTTTTGTTCTGAAAGGGGCGTGAACCTGCTCCCAGCCTTACCAGTCGGCCCAGTTTATAGTAGTTTATCTAGTTTCTTGCAGTTTATCTGAATAGCAGGGCTTTAATCCAGGAGGGGCCCCTACCCCTGCACACCAAGCATGAAAACCTATAGAAGTCTGCAGCAACCACACCCACCTGATACCGACCTGATAGACGCCATGTGAGCTGCAGAGCGAGTCGTATAAAACACACTGAAGGAGAAATAAAGGGGTGAACAAAGAGAGGCCGATAAGGACCAGGGCAGAGACGAAAAGATACAGACAAAAGCCTGTAATGAGGACAGACACTGCACAGACATAATGACATTATGGGCTGGTAGTGGTCCTGCTGGTCGGACAGGAAAAGGCGAACAGGCGTCACGCTCTGATGACGTCGCCTCCAATAATAACGTAGCCAGTTTTCAGTAATTACCGTCCATTAACGTGTCTGCTCCATTAGCAGCTTCTCTGGACCGACGCTGCTGCTTCTTCTTGATTCAATAAGACCGATGTGTAGCTGTGGACGCTTTTCCTCATCTGGATAAATCACAATCATTATCCTGATGAGGGATGGAAATGAATAAGACTTTACCGATTGCAGTACAGTTATTGATTCTTTTGGTATTGATTCCTGGTCAGTTTTCTGTGTGGACAAATACCGCATGAATTTCTCCGCTAAAACTAACAATTGTTTATGTATTAGTGTGAAAATGTATGAACTGTTGAAGCCTTAGATTCATTTTTATCAAAAATAAGTGAAACAAACTGTATTTATTGATAAATTTGATTGTTTATAGAAGTCATTACTTGTTGCCAAGTTGTTAAAACTAACAAATGATCTCATGTCAGCTATAGATAACACTTGTATTCACTAAAAAAGGATGATGATGCTTTATAATCTAATGCTATATGTGTATTTATTTATTAACTTTCCAAAATTTTATATATAATGCATGAAATATTTCACATAAACCAACAAATAAACTTTAACTGACTTATATAGAGCTGCAGAAAATGGAGAAAAACCATCAACATATGTGAAATTTGATCCATAAATGGAAAATATTCACATTTAAGAAGCTTTAATGAGAGATTTTAGAAAAATATTTGTCTAGTAGTGTAAAAATGTATGAATTGCTGCAGCCTTCAATTCACTTTTCTCAAAAATAAGTGAAAGAAACTGTATTTATTGATAAATTTGATTATTTATAGAAGCCATTCTTAGTTGTTACCACATTAATTTCTCTTTTAAAACTAACAAATTTCCTCATGTCAGCTATAGATAACACTTGTCTTCACTAAAAAAGGGGGATGATGCTTTAAAATCTAATGCTATATGCGTATTTATTTGTTAACATTACAATATTTGATACAGAATGCATAAAATATTTCACATAAACCAACCAATAAACTTAAAGTGGCTTATATAGAGCTGCATAAAATGCCAGAAAATGGAGGAAAACCATCAACATATGTGAAGTTTGATCCATAAACAGAAAATATTCACATTTATGACGCTTCGATGAAAGATTTTAGATTCAAAGTGATGATCAGTTAGAAAAAATGTTTGTCGATTAGTGTAAAAATGTATGAATTGTGGCAGCTTTAGATTCATTTTTGGTAAAAAAATAAGTGAAACAAACTGGATCTACTGATAAAGTTACATGTTTATCCATCCACAGAAACCATTGTTAGTTGTTACCTCATTAATTTCTCTGTTAAAACTAACAAATGACGACCTCATATCGCCTGTAAATAACACTTCTCTTCACTGAAAAAGGATGATGCTTTAAAATCTAATGCTATGTGCGTCTTTACTTATTAATTTTCCAATATTTTATACAGAATGCAGGCAATATTTCACATAAACCAACTAATAAACTTAAAGGGACTTGTATAGGGCTGCAGAAAATGGAGGAAAAACCACTGCGACAACATCAACATATGTGAAGTTTGATTCATAAACAGAATACTCACACTTAGAAAATGTTAATTATTTTATTTTTTATTTTTTTCCCAAACTCATGATGATTAGTGTAAAGATCTATGAATTTTTGCAGCTTCAGGTTCCTTTTTGGTCAAAAACATGCGAAACAAACTGTATTTATTGTCAAAGTTCTTTGTCTATACATCCATAGAAACATTGTTACTTGTTACCACATTGATTTCTCTGTTAAAACTGACAAATGACCTCATATCAGCTGTAAATAACACTGTAGGACGAAGAAAATCTTCAAAATGCAAAGCTTTAAGATCCCACACTATGGTTGAAATTGCTGGTTAAATTTAAGAGCTTTTATAAAGAATGTATGAAATAACAGCATAAACCATCTATTGCACTTAATATAAATTATATAGGGCTGCAACTAAGAGTTATTTTAAGGCCACACACCTTAAAACAATATTAAACATCTACTTGAAATAATATCTTTCAAACATTTCAACTTCGATTTCTTCTTCCTCCTCGTTGTTATTTTCCTGCAGCGTCAATGTATGTGTTTAGTGGAAAATCTGATAAGCTCCAAAGCATGTGATATCTGTCATTTTATCAGTTCAGAACCGGTTTTCCCCTGGATCCCGAACACTGATCAGATGGTTTGTGCTCATAAATTAGATGGATGAATGTATGTTTTATTTGTGTTAAAGGCTGAAGAATCCTCCTACTACAAAAGCCACGTTTACAGACGACTATCATCTGCTTTTGTAAGAGTTTAGAAGCAAAAAATGTTGGAAAACTCAGCTTTGATTTGAACTGTGTGTTATATTTTAACCCTTGGATGCTTGTCGCCCCCCTGCCCTTACCCCCACTACACTGTAAAAAGTAAAACATTGAGTCAGCTTAAAAAATGTTCTTCAATAGGTCACACATAAAAAAAAAAAAAAGTAGTTGAGTGAATTAAATTACATTACATTTAACATGATTTAATTTGGTTCACTCAACTAATTTTTTTGTATTTGTGACCTATTGAAGAAAAAATTTTAAGTTGTTTCAGTGTTACTTTTTACAGTGTACTCACATGCGCTGTAAAAAAAAAAAAAAAAAAAAAAATGGTTGGCTGAACTTGAAATTTAAAAGTCAACCGATTTTACTGGCTTTTTCAAGTTATTTCAACTGCAATGTACAGAACTTTATATCTCAATTTGGAGTACAGTACTCAGTAAAGTACGTTAACACTGCAGCTGGTCAGAACACAACATTTAAAGCTGAGACTTTAGTTGATTCAACTGGCAAAAACTCAATACTTATGTTGGTTCAACTATATGTCTGTGAATACTCATTCATCCAGGTCATAGTATTCAGTGTTCAGTTAGCTGAGGCAAACAAAATCAAGTTGAATCAAACTCAATAAGTTGAATCAACTTAAGTCCCACTAACTTAAAGTAAAAAAAAAAAAAACAACACAATAATAAAAAAATTAATTGTTAAAAAAAAAAAAAAATCCAAACATAAATCATCGTTTTGTGGACCAAAATACAATATGAATGATTATTTTTTACATGACAAAAAGGTAAAAATGGCATAAAAACACATATATTTAAAAATTTTGACCCATTTATAGAAGAGTGGAGGGCTCAGACACGCATCATACATTTGTTTTAACAGTAAATAAAGCTGTCAGACTAATGTAGACGAGTAAAAAATGTACAATATTTCCTTCTCAGATGGAAATAAAAATCAATGCATTGTAAATTTAAGCAAAAGTATGTTAATATAGTTGTTTCCATGTTTTAATATGATTTAATACAGGTCATGTAAACAGTATGTTCCATTATGGGATTCCTAATGCAGCTTTTTCTAATTCAGACATGATGTGCAGGTATTATTCAGGTCTTCAGAACGTTGATTTGGACACATACAGCACATTTATCAACAGGTTTTGGGATATTCACAAATATTCCAACAGCGACATTAGATGGAAGTGTTATGTTATTTATAGAAGTGTGTAGAATAGTAGAATAGAATATCATTTTTATTAGCGTTTAAACAGCTCAGTATGACTTTGAAATAGAAATAGACTGAATAATTCATTAATTATAGGACGTTTAAGGTGTAGAAATCATCTCCAGTTACTAAAAACAATACAATACAAGCCTAGAATCACTTACATTACTTCCATTTAGTTAGATTTTCAGTTCCTTGATTTATTATGAACTTCTCTGAGTCTTTTGTGTGGATTGATTTAGTCATTTACATTTTTATTACCTATTGACTTAAATGTTAAGTTCCAGAGGTTAATGCAGTTTCAACTAAATGCTGCTTTTTCACTGACTGTACAGGTTGAACCCAGTACTGTCACACACTATTTCTAGGAACACATTCTCTGACATCAGATAAAATGATACTAAACTTGATGTACATCGTGCAGATTTACAGACCGGTCCATCCAGAACGGCTGCTGCATCGGTACATACCGCTGTTGTCATGTGACCGTGTGAAACGCTGAATGATTCTAGTGGTAAATGTCAGATGAATCGCCTTTACCCTGATAAATCGACCACAGATTTGGATCTAAACAACTATATTCTCACCTGAAACTGAACCCCTTGATGCATGAATTATAATTATGAAAACCTTAGTCGATTTTTTTCCTGAGTGTTTTTATTTCTCTTTAGGCAAGAAAAAAAACAATGCGATTGGGGGGAAAAAAACTCTATTAACCTATTTTTCGTGGAGTTACAAAAATGTCCACTCAACTGGACACCATGTGTTTAATTTTTGAAGCAAAGAAACATATTTAAAAATGTATTTATTTGATAGAAATGTAAGTAAAACCCATCATTAGAAAATCATGTGTGAAAAAAACTATGAAATAAAAGCATTTTTAATGCTGCTAATCTGATCTTTTCTCACATTTTAACATACTTTAACACTATTTTTATTCATTTCATGGAGATAATATGCAAAAAATAAACTTTTTTATTAAGAAAACTGTTAATTACAGCCTCATAACAACTAGCAATTGATTTATACTCAAACATGTTAGTGCAGAACAGGTTTATATAGAACAATAACGTTATGGTAATGGTATGAATGTCAGTGTATTATGGGATGGTGCATAAGTGTCCACTGTGGTTGATGATATGAAACTAAAACAACAAAACCCATGAATAAAGAAGATAACAGCTGTAGAATAACTGTCCACTGGAGTGACCAGTATGCACTCCAGTATGACCAGTATAACATCTCACTTTGGAAATTCTCAGTCAGAGCCTTAAGTTTCATCATTGTCCATTAGGTTAAGGGTCATGTTCAGCTAAATCTGATCTGAAGTGGGCCGAACCAGTGAAATAATAACATAATAGATAAGAAATGTCAACTCCAAACTTTGCTCTAAAATATAGAGAAAAGTTTGGAGTTGACATGATTTATATATTATGTTATTATTTCACTGGTTAGTCACATTCTTGGCAAAATTATACTTTGTTTTAGCGTAAATATATGAAAATGTTTATATTTACAAAGAAAAACTTGGAGTTGTCATTATTTATGTTATTATGTGAGTGCTTTACTGATCCTGCCCACTTGGTCTGAATGTGGAACCTGAACTAAAAGGATTGTTAGTGTCTTAGTTTAATTTTTGCATTTCACAAATTCATCCCCGGGGCTGAACTGGACCCTTGGCGGGCCACATTTGGCCCCCGAGCCACATGTTTGACCCCTGTGCTTTAAGATTTTGGGTTTTCTTGTATGAAGTGCATGTTTAAGAGCTCTCCAAAGTGACCAATGATACTGAGGTCATGTGACTGAGATGGCCACGCCTTCAGCTTCACTTTTTTCTGCTGGAGCCAATGACAGGTGGACTTGGCCTTGTGTTTTGGGTCATTGTCATGTTGGAACATCCAAGACCGTCCCATGTGCATTTTGTCAGCGTATGTAAACATATGAGCACATCTGTATGTGTTCAGCCCTGTGATGAACCGACGACTCGTCCTGGGTGTACCCCGCCTTAACCCATAAGTAGCTGGGATAGGCTCCAGGACCACCCTAGTGAGGATAAAGCAGATTCAGAAGATGAATAGAGTGTAAAGTAATATATATCCACTAGGGCTGTGTATTGGCAAGAATCTGGCGATATGATACAAATCACAATACTAGGATCACGATACGATATATCATGATACTCTTAAAAAGGCAAATTTTTATTTCTTTTTTTAAGTGATTATTTCCTTGAAGAATTGAATTACACCTGAAATATACACAAATACTAAACACATTTTTATTTGAT
>JAQQZY010000020.1:9852843-9868232 GCA_030068375.1 Ostorhinchus rueppellii | reverse complement strand
CACCAGTAAAACCCATGGAGTTGGATCAATGACAGTGGATGGACACACTGGGTTTATGTTCAGTTAATAAGAGATTTTGTGGAAAAGGTCACTTTTGTGTATGATGAAGCAGCTGGATTCATTCTGTAAATGGTGAGAAATCATGTGGGAAAGGCAAAAAAAAAACCCAGTTTGGAAGTTATGAAACCAGATGTGGGTGTTTAAGGGTTAATGGGGCAGTGTTGTATCTCTTTAAGTGTGAAGTGCAGCAGGTTTTTCCTCCCGTGAGAGCGGCAGTGGAAGTTTATCATCAAAGTTTTACATGATCTGACTTCCTGTTTGCTCCTGGTTTCTCCCCACAGACTGGTCTACTGGGTCAGTCTGAGCGCGTGCAGCTCGTGGCGAGGCTTCGGCGCCGGCCTGACCTTCTTCCCGCTCCTCGCCTTGGTGGGTCTGAATCTGTTCCTCATGGTCATCTTTGCTTTAATCCCGTGGCTCTCTGGCTCCTAGAGCGTCCTCCCAAAAACCAGGTCACCCCTTTTCCCTGGTCATGACGGGCGACATCACAGAGGCCGAGCAGCGAAGCAGACATCCAACCCACAGACATCCTGGACTCTCAGTGAGGAGCCGAGCTGCACTTTCTTCTTTGTGAGGAGGAGATCTTTCCAAAAATAGGCCATTCCTGTGGTCTGCAGTTCAGCACAGCTACAAACGCTGCCACTATAAGCTTCATGTCTGTGACGGCTTCACTTGTATTTCTGCCCCTCCTTTTGCAGGACTGTTTTTTATGTGGATTCATGCTTATTATCTGAAATGCAAGAGCTTTTCCCTGCTAGTGGCGGAGGAGGCCTTTGAACAATGCTGTAGTCTTAAAACGTTTGTTCTTTTAAGCTATTCCAGTGCCTATATTTAATGTTTGGAAGTCAAAGTACGTAAAAGCTCTGTGATATATATCCGGCTGAATTTGGTTTGACCTTAAAACCTTAAAACGAAAAAAAAACCACAAGCAAAGCAACTTCACTTCTTAGACTTTATTATTTTAACTGTCCCAAAAGTTTGTACATGATGACAACAGAATAAAAGCTATTTGTAAAAAGTTGTTGTTGTTTTTTTAATCTTTCGAGTCGGGTCAGTCTGTAACAAAAGCCTACTTTTGCTGAGCAGCTATTCCTGGACAAACTAAACTGTGTTTTTGAAGCGCCGGGGCTGTGATTACGTGATAACATGCTCTCGATGTTTCCCTCCATCTCCACCCTTCTGGCGTCCTTGGTGCTGCTGCTGATGCTGTTCGCTGGGTTTGTGGCGCAGAGTGGAGTCCCAAACAAAAACAGGATACCAAACAGCAGACGAATAAGCCGTCAGAATTATAATTAAACCCATTTCATTTGACCTAAACTACTTCTCCAGCTGAATTAAACAGTTTTCAACCTCAAACGCTAAGATTTACTTGATTTATGAAGGGTTGAACTTCACTGACTCATATCCACACATGACATGTTAGAAGGTTTAATTTTAAGGAGACACAAACCAAAACGGGTCAAACCACTGGTTTTGGGCCGAGGACGATATGACGACGACAGTTCCAAAGGAGGAAAAGCTCAACATGTCAGATATGAAGGATTAACACTGACCACTTCATAAAATCCCACATAAAACAGCTACTGAACATTGACTCATATGTTGATGAAAATGGTGCTAAATTATATATATTTTGAATCAGAAAATCTAATATTTTCTCATGACATTAACTCCAGAATCAAGAAACATTTTTGTTGAATGTTTGCCTCCATTTTTTGGTAATTTAGTTGCCTCTTTGGCTCATTTCTAGCTTATTTGGTTCATTTTCTAATTGCTTTGTGGATTATTTTGTTACATTTTTTTTGGCTATTCAGTTTATTTTCTTGATTATTTGCTTCATTTTCATAAATGTTCCTTTATTTTGTTGACTGGTGAATTTCTTATTCCTCTGGTTCATCTTTCGTTCATTCTGTTCTTTTTGGTGATTATTTGGATCCTTTTTTGGACCCAAACCACAGCTTCTGGGCCGAGGATGGTGTGATGACAGTCCCAAAGGAGGAAAAGTTGAACATGTCAAACATGAAGGATTAACTTCCTAAAATCCCACATCGAAACAGTTACTGAACATGAACTAAAGTAGTGATATGTGCAAAAAAAAAAAAACACCTGTTAATGGAAAGATACTAAACCTCTGTGTTAACATTTATGAAGAATAAAATTTTAAGAGTTGTGCTCATATGGCTAAAATAGTGCTAAGTTATATAATTATATTATATTTTCTACTAAAGAACCGTTTTTGTTGAATATTTGCCTTCTTTCCATGATTATTGTTTCGGTGCGTTGACCCATGTGGAGCCACAGGTTCCAGATTCGGTCGTTTTTATGCTGTTGTGTATTCGTTGCTGTACCACATACGTCCAGCAGTCACCACTATTGCGTTCTGGGCATAGCAACATGACTGTAAGGATATTGTATTCAAAAATGACTAATATCTCCCAAAATGTTGTTCCAATTGAGGTGCTGTTTTCGCTACTGTTTTCTTTGACCAATTATAGACAAGTATGTGAAACTACAGCAGTCAGCTCTGTACAGATTTTATGTGATTCCCAAGACACGCGCACATACAGAGGTCACTTGGCTTTAATAATATAGATTTTTTTTCTCTGTTTTTGTAATTTTGTTGACTCTTTGGCTCATTTCTTGTTTATTTGGTTCATCTTTTGTTCATTTTTTTCATTACTTTGTTGAATTTTTTTAGATTGTTTGTAAAACTTTGTTTTCAACAAGTGTATGTATTTATTTTTAAAGAACATAATCCCTCTACAAAAAAATAGTACATAATGAATAATACAGTAAATACAAATAACACAAGTGCAAAACAAAACTATCACAGTAAAGCTCATATTCAATAGAATAAACATGTCAGGATAGTAGTATAGATTTTTTATATAGATTTTATAAAGATAGATTTTTTTTTTCTTTTTGTGTGTAATTTTGTTGACTCTTTGGCTCATTTCTTGTTTATTTGGTTCATCTTTTGTTCATTTTTTTCATTACTTTGTTGAATTTTTTTAGATTGTTTGTAAAACTTTGTTTTCAACAAGTTGATGTATTTATTTTTAAAGAACATAATCCCTCTACAAAAATAGTACATAATGAATAATAAAGTAAATACAATTAATAACACAAGTGCAAAACAAGACTATCACAGTAAAGCTCATCTTCAATAGAATAAACATGTCAGGGTAGTAACATGCAATAACTGGCACAGTCCAAGACATAAACAAGACATATCCTTTGTAAAAGTTTTTGCTTTTTTGGGGGGGGCTAATTAGTTAATTTTCTTGGCAAAAAAAAAAATGTCAACAAAAATGACTCCCTCCTATCAACATAAATAGAGATATTGCAGAACACTATGGCCATTATAACCTCAAGACAGTAAAGTAAAAAATAATCTAATTTTCAGTTTCACTTAATCACATCTTAATTTTTATTTTTCATTCTACATAAGCCAAATGACTGTGATAAGTGCAGTTTTCGTTGCTTCTTTACTTTATATGTTTCTTTGTGTCTAGTTTTCTTATGTTTCTGACAGTTATATGAATTTTAGTTTTACAGGTTTATTTATTGGCATTTAAATCACTGTTATATCACTGCCAAGATAAAAACCTCTGTCCTGGATTATACTTTTTATTCAGTCTACATACTGTGTTCCATATGTATAATACTGACAACTGGACGGCTCAATTATTTGTATTAATTCAATGTATTACTCAGCCCTAATTTTACACAACAGGATGTGAGACGTGACCCAGCGAAGGTTCCTGAACACAGCAGTTCATGTGAGGATCTTTGTCTTTTGTTTAAATAATACTTCAAATCCACTTATTCTTCATGACAGCGATAAATCAACAGACCATTTTGTCTATACATGGGAATTATTTTGATCTTTAGCTTCTGAGGAACTAGTTCTAGAAAACAACGACTAAAATAAAGATGTAAGAATGATCTCAGAGTCTCTGATCGGACATTGAGTCTGTTCTCAAGACAAAATATTCAACATTTATGCATGTATTTGTTTAAATTCAGGGTTTTTTCCCCCCTTTCTATGATCCACATCCATTGGATCCAAACCAGAACCTTCTTGGGACAATAGTCATCACCACTGAGTCATATTTCACATATTTCACATCACTATGAAACAACAGATTTGTCATATTCTTTATAAAATACAACTGGCCATTTTTCTCTATACATGACATGTATTTGGCTCCTGTTCTCCTCAATAACCACGTTTTTCAGGGATTACAGACCGATATGATGTGAGCACTGAGACGATTCCTTTTGTCAGTGAGCAGAAAAATGAAGTAGTCTGTAGGAAAAAAAAAAAAAAGAAGAAGAATTGGTAAATATTTGATGAGAACTGCTTGAAAGATGAGCTTCTCTGATATGATGTTAAACATTTCAAGTGATTTGACTGAAACTGAGACTAAACTAAAACCAGTCTGAAGAACAACAACGCTGCGATGACTATGATGTGAAAGCATTTGACGTCAGGGGTGTTAAACATACGGCTCGTGGACCAAATCCGGTCCAATAAAGGGTCCAGTCAGGTCTGTGGGATGAAGTTACAAAGTAAAAAAAGTTAGACAGAAGATATTAACGGTCAAAGGTGTCACTGAGTCTGAACAAGTTGTTTTGATCATAAAATTAAATACAAGTAACTAAATGTTTTTGTGTATTTGTAGACCTGCTATGATCTTTACACTGCAAAAAAGGGGAGTCTAAAAACAAGATAAAAACACTAAATCTGAGGAAAAACGTCCTCAAAACAAGTGAAACATCTGTCCATGCAGCAAGAGAATTTCACTTGACAAGAGTTCTTGAATTCAGATGTTAAATGTAGAAATAAACATGTGTACAGATGTTTGAACACTGAAAATAAGAAATTAACTCTTAAAACAAGATCAATTATCTAACATAACACTTCTAAATCTGAGTTTTTATATCTCGGTAAGAACCAAATAATTTTCAGTGTCGTTTTTAGTCTAATGCACTATTGGTATCAGCTGTCGTCCGTCCGTCTGTCCAGAAACTATTTTTCAAGAATCTTCCTCTCTAAAACCGTCTGTCAGAATGACTAAATGTTTTTTGTTGAACATCTTTGGGCTAATGTCTCCCAAGTTCGTTCAAAGAAGTGGGAAATATAGATTTAAACATTTTTTTAATGAAGTTTTAAAAATCCCCGTTGGTTTATAATGGGACACATTTCAAAGTGCAAGAACTTCAAAACAGTTGAACATGTTAATATAATAATTACTATTGGAAATCACATACAGGCTTTCATTTGGTGTCATGACCTTTGACCTTGAGTGTCTTTAAATTTGCTGTTGGACTATTTTTGGTCTTATTTTTAACAGTTTTAGTTCAGTTTGCTGTGCACCCATACTGTATGTCTCCGCCCACCCCCCACACCCTTCACACTCTCTCTCTCTCTCTCTCTCTCTCTCTCTCTCTCTCTCGTTCTCTTTCTCTTTCTCTTTCACCCATTCTGGTCAAGGCAGATGACCGTCCACAGGGTCGGGATCTGTTCCAGGTTTCTATCTGTTAAAAGGACATTTTTTCTTCCACTGTCACCAAGTGTTTGCTCCTGGAGGATTCTGTTGGTGTCTGTGAATTGACTTAAGAGTCTGGTTTAGACCAACTCTAAATGTAAAGTGTCATGAGAAAACTTTTGTTATGATTAGATAATTTATAGTTTATTTTGTTATCATTTTACTGGTCTGACCTGTTTGACATCATATTGAGTTGAATGTGGAACCTGAACTAAAATGACTGACACCCCTGGTCTGTGTTCAGGCACTTCCACACGTCTATTCCAAAGCTGAACCTGTTTGGAGGTTCATGGTTTATCTCTGTATTTCATGGCCCCTTTAGTAAAAATCAAACACTACTTAATTACATTATGCACAGTGTTAGAAACAGGTCATTATTGTAAATGTCAACTGGTTCTCAATTGACCTATCTGGTTATATAAAGGTTAAATAAATAAAAGTAGAAAAGCACTCAGAGAGTGCAGACCTCCACCAAGGCAGCTCAGTGCCCCCATGCCCTATCTCCCAATGATAAAGACACATTTTTAAAATTCCTGAATCCAGACGGTGATCCGGATCACCCCCAAAATTTTATCATTTCTTCCATATTCCTTTTCCAACAATTCCTGAAAATTTCATCCATTCAGAACTTTTCAAGCTATTTTGAACACAAACAAACAGATAAATGCCAGCAAAAACATAACCTCCTTGGTGGAGGTAATAAAATAAACAGTACTTCATGGTCATGAAAACCCTAACAGGTGCACAGATTACTACCTTCTCTTGCTTTGTACAGCACAGATCCTGAAGCTCTCACTGCTGACTAACCTGTAACTAAATGTCACGTCTCCATCTGACATCAAGCCAAGATATTTATACTGATCAGTATAAATATCCTGGTTATTATTACTTCCAATGGATCGCAGGAGTCCAACATATGGAGGGCAGTCGGTGTTTATTGGTAGATTTCTATGTAGAGCAGCATATGAATCACACGCTGATGGAAACAGGCTGCTCTGACACTGACATGTATTATTAAATAAATATGTTTTGATGACACTTGTGATAAATGTAGAACAACCAGTCCAGCCAGGCTGCTGCTCCAGTCTGATTATCTAGGTCAAACCACAAAGTGAGAGCACAAAATCTGTCCTTTTTGGTGACTGACTGTTGGATCCTGCTCCAAATGTGCTTTTTCAACAGTTTGATGGGTTTTTAAGAGACAAATAACCAGCTCATCGGGTTGTTTTTTTGCAGGATTTTATTGGAAAAAAAGAGCAGTTGTTGAATTGTTTTGACTTTGAAGGTACACTTTTAGTTTTATTAAAACTATCGTCACGTTAGATTCCGGTGAAAGTGAATATAAGGAGACAGTGCCAATAGAGATGTTTATATGGTATGAATATAATAAAATTCAACAGGTTGGTTCATTTTTATTGATCTCTCCTGCAGTAGTGGATGTTTTAAAGCAGATTCCCCTTTATCTTTTAGATCTCTGAGATAAGTATTGTACTTTTTCACTGCACTACGTCTGTCTGACTGCTGTTTTTCTTGTCATATCTTGTCATCTAAACTTCGTATCTTCAAATGTGTTCATTTCGTGTTTCCGATAAAGTGAAGTGTGAAGCTTTTCTTCACATTCTCCGCCGTCGAAAGCAAAACAAACTCTTGAATTCTCTGGAAAATGTATCATCACAAAACTGGAAACAGGCCTGTTTTTCTGAGTTTGAAGAATGTCAGGTTTTTACAGATATGTGGTTTTCACAGGACAAACACCATAAACATACAATGGTCTGATAAAATCTGCTTTGCTGTAGATGAAAAAAAACAACATTTCACAACAGATAATGGTAAAACATTGATAGGGACAATACATTTTCAGATTTCTACTACATTTTGATAAAATTTCTATAATTTTACTGAAGTCAGGGGTTGAATTCAGGACTTTTACTTATAATGAACTTCTACATTCTCATAATAGTAGTTTTTACTTAGTTATAATCAGAAAGATTTATACATCTGATATAATAACAAAACCACTAACAGGACCACAATTAATATGATTTTTTTTTTAACCTCATGGCAAAAAATGCCTCAAAACCTTTTTTATCTCACAAAAAAAGTACCAATTCAATGAAATCAGTACTATTGTTAATCCTTGATATGTCCAATACGTTGATATATGGACACTATCTCATATTTAGTGTTGCTCTTTGAAAAAACAAGCGCCATCACAGATTCAAACTGGCACTGAAAGCATTGAAATCCTGAAAATGGTTGAATATGGTATATTTAAGAATATGTTTATATTTTGTAACATGGTAGTTAAAGTGCTTTTTGAAGAGATTTATGCAGAAAAATTATTGATATATTTTGGATGTGATTTAATAGCATTTTTTTTACATGTAGATTTTTTTGGATCAAGGGTCACCAGAGGGTACAAAAAGTGACTGTGGAATATAATAGACCTGTAAGAGAAAATGGTATTAGATTTGATGAATACACTGTTGCCCATTAAATGGGAATAATTTTGTCTCTGGACACATTCCTTTTTTTAAATTCCTATTTCTACACATCAGTATTACCTTTAGTCAGGTGTAATGATTACTTTCTGAGTCTCAGTTGGACTTTATCTGTCAAGAATGAATCACATTGTCACAATCATTTCATGGGAAGAGGTATAAATATTTTAATACAACTTTACAGGTAACAGTGTACGTGAAAAAACAATTAGTCTCACAAAAATATTTGCCATAACTGTAACACAGTCATAACAATCACTAAATCAAAACAGAAAAATTACCCAAAAAAAGTATAAAATGGCCTGAGAGATTTATATGGGTAAGTTTTTTAACATTGCATTTAGTTGTATTTATTGTGTATTTTATTGTATTTTGTCTCTTGTTCCTGATCCATGGTGATTTTTGCTTTTTAAAATACAAACAAACAAAACAAGTAATGAGCAAACAAGTAGGAAATGTATTTAACCCCATAAAAGCTCCAAAATGTAATAAAATAAACATTTTACAGCCACAGAACTCTATTTTTGTTTTTTTTTTAAATCCAGGCGTTACAGCAGCGCCCCCGCAGCTCGCGCTCATGCATGCACCGGAAGTAGTTTGACGTAACAGAAATATCCCAAAGATGGCGGCGTTGGTGGGTAAGTGATGTTTTGAAGGAAATCAGACGCTTTTACTAAACTTAACAGTGTTTTGACAGTTGCCTCATGGGGTGCACGTTAAAGTGAAATGCGTTTGAATTCGGTTTCCGATGGTTTAATTGTACATGAGAGCCGACTTGTTCGGTTTTAATGATTACGCACGCTGACCTTGCTCTGCCTGTTAGCACCGCGGCTAACCAGGTTACCTAACAGAGGCACTTTGGTGATATTTACCAGTAATGTTATAATTATCAGACAGCTGAGTGCACAAACTAGCCTTATACGACACGTTCTGGGACACAATGTAGATGTTAACAATAGAGAATACTTCGTTACATATATGTGAGGTTAGTAGGTAGACTCCTGGTACAGGGTGTTTTGTTGTAGTAAAGTGATGTGACATATGTGCTGCTAAAATAAAATAACTAAGCTAACGTCTTTAAGCAATAACCTACATCAGTGACTCAATATCAGAACATTTAAATTACCCGTACAACAGTCCTATTGTTGCAGTTGTTTTCGGTTTTGTAATGTTTTTTTTTTTTTTTTGCAGCGCCTCGCCTGGCCATGTTTGGCACCTTTTCAACAAGGTAAGCAGTTCTCAATGTGTTCCTGTCCTGACATTAATCTAAACTCAGTCTTATTCTGTCTCATTAAGTTGAATTAGGACTGCAGGTACCAGAGTGTTAATCCTCCTTTTGGGTTGCAGGTAGCCTTCCTAAATAAGATTCAATCCATCATTTGAAAGAACTAGGTCAGATTATTTATTGTGAAATACCTGAGAGTCAGACCACATCAAACCATAACACCCAGGCTGAAGAAATAGAATCATTCTGTTTAGATGTGTCTATCTGGAAAAGAAAAATGTGTTGAGTTTTTATTTAATTGATATACAGAGTTTTCCTCTCATTTTTTTAGGGGGCTTTGGTGCTATCCAAATATAGCACCATATATAATAATATAAATAGTGACCTCATACAAATACCTGGGCATCACCATTGATGTTAACCTCATAATCATTTAAGGAGCGCAACGACAGTCTTGTGTCTAAGTGCAAACATAAATTGGGATTCTTCTTTAGAAACAGGTCCTGTTTTCCTCGCCAGGTCAGAGATAATTTAATCTCCACAACTTTTTTACCTCTACTGGACTATGGTGACATACTATTTATGCATGCACCTGAGAAATATTTAATATTATTTGCATTATTTGACAAAAAGGAAGAAGCTTTCACTAATTTGCTTGAAGTTATAGTTTTAATTTGTGGAAACAAATAACATTACTGTACTACTACTTTTAATTTTACAACACTAATAACAAGGCATTTCTTTCTATATCTCCATAAAAAGGTTTCATAAGTTTATATAATGACTATAATAATAATGACATTATAGGCTAAGTAGTAGACTAACAGTAAATTTAAAAAAAATTAAAGTCTACTGAGGATCAGCTGTAAACATTACATCTGAAAAAAGGTTTATTTTGATCTTTTTTTTATATTGATTTGGTTTGACATTGCACCTAAGTCTTCGGGATTACCCTAATTTATAAAAAACATCCTAAATGATGGGAAAAAAAGATTTTAGTCAAATAGTATGTAATTACAATAAGTCCTCCACAGCCCCTAGTGTTTTTTTAGGTGAAACAATGTCTGGGCTTTGCTGCTGCCCCCGCAACCCAGATAAGCGGAAGACGATGAGTATAAGGATATAATGGTTTTACCCTCAATGCTGCTGGATCTCCTTGGTGTTTTGGTGATAACTAGGACAGATTTGGTTGGATTTCTTCTTGTTGATAACCAACATAGTGGACCTCTGGTGGAAGAACCCTATCAATTTCAGCTTCTCTGAGAATTTTAAGTCATCCACATGGAGGCACTTTTGTTGAAAATCAGTTTTTTGGACACAAATCAAGTAATAATGGGTTGACTGAGATTAAAATTTGGTTCATACTGATCATGTTATAAATGTCCATGTTCTGTCTACCATCCAGAGTTCATATGGGCTCATTTTCATTCACTAGGTGGAGTTGTAAGGGGACAGATTGGTTCTCTGACCATTATTCTGCCACTACCACGTCCATGTAGCTCAAACTGAGTTCATATCAATTGTCTAATAATTATTGTTGATAGATTTATTTATAGCAGAGGATCTCGGGGACATACCTTTGCTGTCGGCCCCTGACAGCATAAGCCTTGTTTTATACTGCACTGACTTCTTGTTGGTATTTACCATTTTATTGCGCTCAGTTTTCTCATCAGACACACGTTAATCCACGTTTGTTGTTATTTATTTTGGCAGAAGGAACAGTCAGCCTCATGCTGTTCAAAGAAACACTGAAGTTAATCCATTAAAGCCCTGTTGAGTTTATGAAGCTCAGACAAAATCTTCTTCTCCTTCAGTGAAAAGTGTCCATCTGTCTGTCGTACTCATAACATCCTGCAGTGATAGAACTTCATGTATTAATATGACAATGTTGCCCTCTTGTGGAGCTTGTTTCCATTTTTATCAGTAGCTTTTCTTTTTTTTTTTCTTTTTTCTTTTTTTTAAACAAAAAAACCCAATTTATTAAACTATTAATACGCATATTTTTTTTCCTTTTCAAAACAATGTTCATTTAGATTTAATCAGTCAAAAACAGCATTCATTAGTCATTACTGTCATTTAATTTTTCTCACTACTCTGCTCTCACTCCAACAGGCCCATTTCAG
The DNA here is from genome assembly GCA_030068375.1 of Ostorhinchus rueppellii. Taxonomy (NCBI): domain Eukaryota; kingdom Metazoa; phylum Chordata; class Actinopteri; order Kurtiformes; family Apogonidae; genus Ostorhinchus; species Ostorhinchus rueppellii. Next base: position 9,856,771 of record JAQQZY010000020.1, on the reverse strand, counting down.
TGTTCACTCTTCATCAGAAGAATCTTCACAGCAGCGTTAAAAATGAAAATACCACGAGGTGAGTTCAACACTTTGGTTCATGTGTTGCTGTGAGACTGGAGCACAGAAATGGAACTGTGAACACTTAGCACATATTAAACTTCCACTCAAACCTTCTTGTCCCAGTGTGGTTCCAGTGCGAGAGAAGAGCACTGCAGTGGCTGCAGCCAAACCAGCAGCTGTAGCCAGCAGCAAAGGGGAGTATGTCATCACCAAACTGGACGACCTGGTCAATTGGGCACGAAGGGTGAGTAGACGTGAAACCACTGGAAACTGAAAACAAATGTTCTGAGTGGAGGGAATTAACCAAAGTTGCTTCTTTTCTCTATTATTTAACTACTACTATAAACTGTATTATCTGTCTTGATGTTCTTACTGTTAATAGCTACTCTTCTTAAAATTATATCAATGTAAATACTGTAAATTATACTCTTTTAGCACTGTTATGGCTCATTATCTAACTATATTAATTGTTTTTTTGTTTGTTTTTTACTACTTTATCTGCCCGTTATGTTGCCTCTTGGTCAGGTCATGTAAATGAGAACCAGTCCTAAATTGACCTACTTGGATAAGGGACTAAGTATTAATAATATGTTCTAGATGGGGGAGGTCTCTAACTTTTAAGCTGTTATTTTCCATTAAAATTAGTTATTCCAGGTTATCTTTGTCTGTATTTTTAACAATCTGTAGCTGTAGATTAATCTTTCTACCTGCACAGGCTGGTATATTTGCACTGAACTGACACAGACAAGTAGAAAAACAGAAAATTTACTTTAACTTTAAGAAGCTAGAATCAAAGAATATTGATGAGAAGAAGTTGACTATAAAAGTGATTGCTGATTAATTTGATATGTCATTAAATCAATTATTCGATTAATCACTGCAGTGTTCATTACAGTTTTTTTGACCGACCACATGTTTTTTTGGTCTTTATCTGAACATTCATCTTAATGATTCATCCATATTTTTTTATTAAGAGCACAAATTACTTTTACTATAGTCATCTTTCTAGACATTTCTTTTCTTATTTTTTGCTCTTTATTTTGTCTCTTTCCCCTTTTTTGTTGACGGTGCCCAAACAAGAAAAAAACCCCATTCATCTTTATGAGCTTAAACATCTCAACTTCACCTTTTCATATTAGCAGTAAGATCCGTGTTGTCATAGAAACCATTTTCTAGTTGACGTCCCTTCGCTGTGTCCATGTCCTCAGAGCTCCCTGTGGCCGATGACCTTCGGCCTGGCGTGTTGTGCTGTGGAGATGATGCACATGGCAGCGCCCCGTTACGACATGGATCGCTTCGGTGTCGTGTTCAGAGCGAGTCCCCGACAGGCCGATGTCATGATCGTGGCAGGAACGTTGACCAATAAGATGGCGCCGGCCCTGCGGAAGGTATGTTATTGATCATTTTAAGTTTTAATGTTAATTTAATGTCCTGTTTGAAGATATATTTATTATTAAAAACACAAAATAGAAGATGAGTTATTTAACACAATAAAAATAATGGAAAAGTCAGTTTATGATCAGAACATGACAAATCCAGGAGTAGAAAATTAAAAGTTTATGATCATCGTAACCACTGGTCTCCAAAGATGATTCACAATGTAAAAACATCACAACAGGGTTTAAAATAACATCATAATAATTTTAAAAAGGAATGAATGAGGAAGACAAATTAAATATGAAATTGGTTTTGACATGTGTTCCATCTCAGAAACTGCAGAAACACATCGGAAGATTTGGAAAGAACTGTAAAAATGGAAAACCATGCCTTCTTATCGGAGTAATATCACAGCAGCTGTCAACTGTATGAAAAATAATGCAAATTAAAAAGCAAGAAATGACTTGTGATGCATTTTATTCATAAAATAAAACTTGACTGTATGGAAGATGGAAGAAAAATACTATATGGAGCCAAAATCCACCCCTGAGATGAAAAGTATTTCTGACAGTCACTGGCCTAAACTCAACAGAATCAAACAGCTTCAGCATGAGCCAAACTGATAAACTTTCACACATGGTTTAATGACAGATTAAAGTCAGACAGCTGTAGTGTAGCTCTATAAATAATAATAATAATAGTCAGTATTTATCACCCAGCTCTAGTTGTCACAGGTGTTTCATACACACCATATGGACAAACGTATTGGGACACGTTGAATTCAGGTGTTTCTTGTCTAACTTTGTGTTATCATTACATTGCATTGGTTAGTTTTGTTTAAGTTATTATCTTTGCAGGGTTCTCCCCAGATGATGGAACAATGGCGTTGCACCAGTATACTGCTAGCTCAGCGCCACTATACTCATTTTCAAATTTAAGGCTTTTTTTTCCTATTTTCCCTCGATAATTTTGCTAAAATCTACCGAAATCCGTCAGGTTTGCAGGCACGTGCCATGATGATTTTCCTTTGAAATCTCACGGAGTTGTGTCTATCGCAAGGAGACTTTCTTCTCATTGGTTGGATATGATGTAATGCATTAAATCAAGCACTCTTATTGGTCAGGCTTACCACACGTAAACTCACTTCCTATTTACATCTAGACGACACGAACCGTGACAAAATGCAAGCATTATGATCAGAAAATGATCTCTGCATTTTTTGTTGCGTTTTTGGTGGTGACCACGGCCCGTGTAGCCGAGGAGGAGCGGCCAGAAAAATGACCTCTTGTGCCGGGCGCACATGAGGTCACACATGTGCCCCCAGGAGAACCCTGCTTTGCTTCTAAAATTCTCCTTATTTTACTGTGATATTTATCCCAATATAAAACTATCTTGTAGCATCAGTCATTATTGTTTTGTATCCCAGACCCCTTTTAGAAAAGAAACACATTAATTCAACGTGTCCACATACTTTTGTCTGTATAGTGTACCACCGTTGAGCTTAAAAATCCACAGATGTACTTTCCAACTGCAGAAAACCACACGATTCCTGAAAACATAGTTGGTTGTGAATCCTCAGTCGTCTCTTGTGCAGGATGTGAGTGTTGGGAACAGTATATCTGTGTAAACGCTGGCTGGATTATGAACAGCCTGGCGTCGGATCGGGCGCCTGGCGTGAAGCCTCCTCCAGCTGAAAGGACAGATTAGCACTTAGTCACTCGTTATATAACACAGTCTGAACCTTGTCTTGCCAACAGGTGTACGACCAGATGCCTGAGCCCAGATACGTCATTTCCATGGGGAGGTGAGTTTGTAGAATAGTGGACCGTGTCCCCGTCAGAGGGACCACCACAGTCTGTTTTATGTCGCTTTGTTAAACCAAACAATCCCAACTTTCTCTACTGCAGTGTGTTTTACTCGAACCCCTGAAGTAAGATAAGATACTTTTATATTTGGTTTATATCTGTAACTCTTAATGCGTTTTATTTTTCCTCAGTTATGCACAGCAGCTTGGCTCGCTGTATTGTTTTTAAAGTGCTTCATAAATAAAGTTGGATTGGATTCGATTGGACGATAAGATAAAATAAGTAGATAAAATGAGCCTTTATTGATCCATCCCCAGTGGTGAAAATTTGGTTTGTCACGGCAGCTGAAGAATACAGGGAGAAGCATAGAAGGATAGAACACAGCAAAGGGCGAAAAGAAAACTAAACATAACTATGAGAACAATAAAAATATATACACAGTCTTAAGTGTGGTACAAATGAGTATATCTTACAAAGTATCCAATACAAAATACCAGGTAGAAATACGGTGTTTAACAAATGTATTCTTCCACTGGTCATGAAAACATAAATAACTTCATAGTTTATTAAAAACTTGTTTCAAATGAACAATTTCCTTGTCATACATACAGAAAATGACCAATTAGGATAACAAAACAGTCCTTGTTGACCAATAATCCCCATAAATGTCCATATTTAGTGTGTCCACCTTTGGTGCAGATAAC
>JAQQZY010000020.1:9782931-9816078 GCA_030068375.1 Ostorhinchus rueppellii | reverse complement strand
TCACATTCACACCTATGGGCAATTTAGATTAACCGATTAACCTATCAGTGCATGTCTTTGGATTGTGGGAGGAAACCAGAGTACCTGGAGAAAACCCACGCAGACACGAGGAGAACATGGAACATGCAGGAAGGTCCCAAGGTCCCGCCCGGGACTTTCTTGTTGTGAAGCACGAGTGCTAACCACTGCACCACCGTGTCGCCCTGCAGACAGAAGTGAGTGGAAAAAATAAAATTCCTGAATGAAAATGTTTACATCTATGAATTGTACTCAAACAACTATTTGCAAAAAAGGTCTTTCCATTGCAGTTTTGTGCAATATACCAGTTTTGCAATGCCCAAAAACCACCTCATGGCAGTGCAAAAATTTCTAATTGAAAAACGAGAGTTTTGCCATTTTTCCGTTATAGGTAAATTTTTGTGTGCAAGTTATATTTGGGATATTTGAGGGTCAATAGAAAAGTCACTAATGACCTATTCAGATCAGTCTAATGATGATTCTGGGTCATTTCAGAATAATTCAGCGTAGAAATACAACATAAGCTTACTGTTCATTTCTCTTGATCCTGAAAATATGTTTTGAAACCAAGATTTTTTCAACCTCTTGATTCCATACCTTTGTAAGTTAATGTTGAGCTCATGCTCGGCACATTCCTAATGTGTATAATCAGTTTGCTGTGCAGAAAATCTGTGGCAAGGCAGTATTCCAGCAAAGAAAATATGTCCAGTATGATGTGCATGTGAGTGGAGCAGACTCACCAGGAGCTCAGCGGCTCATTTCTGCCTGCCCACAAGACATTCTAACTATGCACCGCAGTTTTTGCATTGAGTCGACTAATTCATATAATGGGTGTATCTGTGACAAGAAGGGTTTGTTGTACATGTTCATGATCCTGACAGTGATAGAAACTGTTGGCGAGCACCTCATAAATGTCTGTCATCCCACCGTAAGCCCATGGTATAATTAACCTGTCTGGGGGCAAACATTCGATGCAGAACCCCTGCTGCAGCCAAATTCCCATCAGGCACTGCTTCATTCTCAGATACTGAACCTGTGGGCTTTGGTTTTCATTACACATAAGCCTTTTCTTTTCTTTCTTTCTTTTTTTTTTAGGAAAAACAGCTGGAAATTTGCTGTAAAATTGTGCATTAATGTAGTTTCTTATGCTGTGTTCTTGCATTTTCTCATAATTTCAGTCATTATATTGTTATTAAAATATATTTATTTGTTTATTTGTATGGAGGACATGTGTCCAGCATTGATTACTACCACAAACCAAAGTATTTATAGTCATGAAAAATGTTAATTTCAACATGTTCAATGAAAAGTGAAAGCAATTTAGGGCTAAACATTTGGTAAAATGATGTATTCATGGTCTAGTGGACCAGTAGGTAAAGATAAAAAGGGATATGGATGGATGTATTTTCTTATATCCTGATAATTTCATTGATTTTGTGAATTTTCAGTCATTTTGTTGCTCATAATGTAGAATTTTGGTCATTTGTTGTATTTTTGTTCATGTTGATTATTTCATTTTTTAATTGTATTGATTGTTAGACTATTTCTGATCATTTTTGTTCATTATTTAGCTTTATCATACAGGTAGTAAAGGGTCATATTTTGCTAAACCCACTTGTATTAGTCTTTGGTGCACTTATTTGTGTATTTCGGGACTCTAACAGTCCAAAAAGTTTGAATTTGAACTGTCAATGTGCTGCAAAACTATCTTTATATTCTGAATGGAAAGGGCCAGCATCAAAATGGCCTTTCTGGTGTCGTTACTCAGAAATAGGGTTGAAGATGGACCGGTGGAGTTGACTTAATGAAGAATTCAGAGCCAAGCAGAGCATTTACAGTCCATGGAGACCACAGGGAAAGGTTTTAAAATGCATGATTACATAAAAAAAAAAAGTGGAATATCACTCCTTTAAACATGGATATAAGTTTAATATAAACAGAGCTTATTGAACATGAAGTGTGTCCCCGTGTTACTGCTTGATCTGGCCCTACTGCTATGAGAGAAACTCCTAGGTATGACAGTCAGTTATTATTGGGTCAAAACACAGGAATGTCTCACCACAAAGCAAACTTTAATTAATTGCCATTCCAACATTTATTTCAAAATAAAGTAACTCCTTGTTTTGGATAATCCCTTCTGGTCCAACTAAAGCAAAAATTAATTTAAAGTAAAAATGCGGGTCATTTATCAACACTAATCTGTCAAATTGTCTCTAAAATGTCTCATCAGAGAGATTTCAAATACTGTGTTTTGACCCTATTACAACCCCAAATGAGAAACATATCGAACTGTATGAATGAAAAGAAAGCACGAATATTAAAATGGACTTTGGCTTCTATTTCACTGTCAAATGAATAAAGGCAACACATTTAAGCTTGATTTCATTTGCAAATATTCATCCATTCCACATCCATAAACATCCATCCGTCAGTCCTGGTGCATCTACAGCCTGTCCGTCCATGGGAATGGATCTGTCCTTCACTGTGGTTCTCCTCAGGTTTCTCTTTTCCCACTGGGTTTTTGGAGTTTTTCTTTGCCAGGAAGGAGGGTCTAAGGATGGGAGATGCCCAGGACATTAATCCATGTACTTCCTCTACTGTTTATTTGAATGTTGTTTAATTTTGTCAAGCCCTGTGAGGCAACCTTAGTGTAATATAGAACTCTTCAAATAAAATTGAACTGAATTTCTCACATTCAACACATTAAATGAAAAGTTGGAGCAGTTTAAGGTTAATAATGAAGTAAAAATAATGTATGTGATTGTAATGATTATTTGACACAAAATCAGTATCCAGGAAAAAGTCATATTGGTCTTCGGGAGCAAAGATGGGATGTAGACAACGAGTTTGACAACATGTGATAAACTTATTGAAATATTTAATAATGATCTTCAAATAAAGATAAGAAGGGATTTGGATGAATCAGGCTCCACAGTGCAGCTGAATGTATTGCGCACTATTTTATTAATTTGTATTTATTTTGTTGCTTATAATGCCTAATTTTACTCATTGTGTTGGATTTTTGTCCATCTTGTTTATTTTTTCAAATGTTTACATTTTAGTGATGATTTTTAGACAACTTCTGAACATTTTTGTTCATTATTTATAGTCCTTTTTATGTTTTTAAGATTTTGATATGATTTTTTTGATGTGTTAACTTTCACATTATGTGCATTATCACACTTTGTCACAATATCAAAACAAAATTGACAAAGACTATAGAAAGATTTTTTGATTTTAGACAAGTTTTAATGTTTTCTTATGGTTTAATTCACTCAGTGAAGCACTAATCAGTCCATTGTCACACTGAACACCCATACTGTGTTCCATGTTTTTAACTTGTATTTTTATTCTTATGTATATTTGAGAGTCATGTCAAAGACACATTTCTACTGTTCTGGTAATGGATTACAGTACTTTCTTTTATTCTGACCTTTATTTTGAGTATAGCAGAAGAAAATACCAGGTCAAGTGAAGTAGACCTGAGGAGACTGTATGTCCTATATTCATATCTCTGTTGACATTTATCATATATAGTGAATGTAATTAATACCAATGGTGTTTGTGTGATGTATAACTAAAAGCGTGTCTGACAGATCATCATATTTTTCTTTTGGAATTTGTGTGTTTTATGCTCTATTTTTTAGAGCCAGGTCAAATACATGTTTCCACTGATATTGTAATGGATTATAATAATGATAATAAAATGTTCTGATTCTGATATTTAATTTGAGCAGAAGGAGGAGAAAATACCGTGTCAAGTGAAGTAAACCTGAGGAGACTACATGTCCTTGTGTTTTTGATCCTTGGTGTGTGTTTTATTAGACATTACATGTAAATGTGAGTCCAGGTGTCATTACTGTTTCATGTCCCTCATCCAGACCTTGTGCCTCCATGTTTTTCCATGCGGTAGGATGGTGGCTCCGTGCTTTCCTTCAGATCCTGCTGTGGGCCGGTTCTAACCCGTTAACGGGCAGGGGAATCGGTGTAATGTTCCTTTAAAGGCCGCTGCCCCCCGCAGCGTCGTCATTGCGCAGAAACAGTTTGAACCAAAAAGCGGAGTGACCTTCCGCCGCTCTCAGTCTGAGAGGGGCAGCACTGAAGCAATAAGCCGGTCACAGCTCCTATACTCCCCCGCTTTAGCCTCAGAAATGAACAACAACTTAGTCGGAGATGAAGTCGGGTAAGACCCTTTTAATACAACATTTCACAGCGGATACATTAACCTGGAAAATGCGTTGTATTTTAAAGTTGTCCTACTCTGTGCTGGAGCTGTCATTTGACAGCTAACGATAGCTAGCAGGCTAAGCTAATTGCAAGTTAGCGAGATCGTTAGCCGGAGGAAACACGACCAAAAAGTGAAAGTTGTCGTAAAAGTAGCTCAGTTATTGCAGTTATCGTTTGCTGGGAGATGGACCGTGTTAGTCTCCCATGCTGCTACTGCGCTTGTCACTGGAATGTGAAGAACTAGAGCTACTTATTTCAGTGTTGTTTTCAGTTAGCTCTAAGCAGCGGAGCTAGCTTAGCTTACGGTTGCCAGCGAAGCGAAAGTCTCCTCTTCTTGACTTCGCCAGTGCGAGGACATTTAGCGGGCACTGGTGAAGGATGGAGCATCCTGGTCCGCACAAGCCCACCGACACTCTAGCAGCCGCCACAGTGTGTTGTAATAGTCATGGTATTAACAGAGAAGGGAGACGGGCAGCTGGTTTTACAGCGGTGTCATTTAAACTGCAGTTAAACTTCCAGTAGCGCACGCAGCCTCCGACTCGCCGGTCCGCATGCGGAGAGCCGAGCCCCCGCTTCTCTCCGGGCTCACCTCGGTTCGGTGTCCGGGACCGAAAGAGCTCCGGCTACAGGGGTAGTATTGCTGCAGCCTCGTCGGTCACCTAACCGGCTGTGTTTGAGTTAGCCTGCTACATGCTATGGCTTTATGCCGGGGTATCTTACGTGGCAGGGTGTTCATAAAAAGACCTTTATTGTCGAGGCCATCGTGGATTCTGTCGAGAGACCGAACTGACATCATCATCTGAGGTGAAGACCTTTACATTAACCGCATGAAACACTGCAAGCATTCAAAGCCGGAGCCGAGGTCTTGTGTCCGTGTATGCAGGATCAGCTGTGGCCGGATCCGTGCCTGATGTTGTGTAATATCTGTCTGGTTCGTTGGCTGGTTCAGTCTAATCCACCAAGACTCCTGTGATTTTAATTTTGTGTCTTCTATAAAGTCAGAGGGTTCAGTCAGCTCCTGAACATTCAATTCTGTCATTTACTCCCAGTCTCACTCCGAATCAATCTACTTTTTTCAGGAAACTTTTTGTGGGTGGATTGGACTGGAGTACCACACAAGGTGAGTTATTTTATTTAATATGTAAAGTTTTAATGCCCAATGTGTGATGAGGTGTTAAGTTAGTGGGATGACATTTTAGTAGTTGTATGGGTTTGTCAGACTAGTTATAGCTTGTACGTTTTAAGAAACATCTGATTTGAGAGATAAATGTTGTGGTGATACTTGGCATAACAGTGTTCATAATGGTCTGCGTTAATTAAATCCTCATTAATGTGTAATATTCAAGCAAGTAGTACCAGTTGATCGGGTGTTGCCTGGCGTGAATTTGGAAAATATTATGATGTTCAATCAGCAGATATGATAATGGGCTGGGCTGAGTTACTATTAAACATCTACTTGAACAGAAATGATTAATATGATTTACGTTTTGTTGGATAATATTATAGCTCTGTCTATATTTACTAATGTGAGGGATCAGAAGTCTATAAATGTAAATACATAAACTAAAGAAATATGCAAAACATATGTTATATCTAGTCCTGCTGTTGCTAGACATTGGTCATCTTCATGCATCCCCTTAAGAAAACGCAGATCAACCACAGGAACACATTATACAGTAAAATTAAATGAATAATGGATTTATTATTGGCAAGTGAAATAGTTGTATAGATGTAGTGTTTAATGAAAATAAGTGTAGTGTTTTTAGTCAGAAATAGTCCATAATTATGTTTCATATGATATGATATGATAAAGGGTGGATCCTACATCAGGTTGTTATTCATTATTCTCGTTAGAATTAACCTCAACTCGTAGTACTTTTTGAGCCTGTCCTTTACACTGTTTTTTTAAATGTGTCAAAGTTTAAACAATTTCTTAGAAAGTCTGCAAAAGCACATGTGAATTTACGAGTTGTCATCCATTCCTGTCATTGTGAGTTGATCATGATGATGAATGATCAACATCATACAAAAACATTCATCAACCTGAGCTGTTGATTGAGGAGCTGACTGATGTGTGAGATACTGTGTCAAAAAAGGAAGCATTTATAGTTTTTGTTTCCTGAACTGAATCTATAGTTCACTTCATATAACATTGTTTGCCAAAGCCATTGTCTGACACTTGTTTCTGCAGCTGCTGATACATGGATGTTGGTCATTGGTGATTCACTGTAATCTCTAATTTCTTTTTTCTCATTTTAATTCATTGAACATTGCAGTGCCCTTATTGCTTTACACATAATTACTCATTCAGTCTGTAATAATTGCACACCTTTTAATGCACTAACCTTTATTCAACTTAACATATAGTTTTTTTGGATTTCCACATGGGTGTTTTGTATGAAAATGTGACAAAAACATCTTGTTGCAAATGCACCTTTTGATTTCAAGAAAATACCCAATTAACCATCTTTCTGGTCTGTCTGTGTGGAGCTGCTGGTGGTCTTTATTATTCAGGTTTTCTTTCTTTGTAGGTCATCCTGATTTGACTCTATCCTCTTCTACACTTTGCATAATTGCTATCATGATATTAGAATCCCACTATGTCTGAGTGTGCATCCTCCTCCCATTCAGACCTGCCTGGAGACGGTTTCGTTTGTTTACAGCCTCCTCTGGCTCATGCTCGGTTGGTCATTGTGTAACTTTGCACGAGGGGCCTTTCAGTGCGAACAGCCCTGTTAACATTGAGATCAGAACCACAGTGCCGGGTAACTTTGAGCCTGTTTCACCGGCGATGCCCCAGGGCTTCCCAGCAATGAGAGAAGCAATTACAATCTTTCTCCGAAGTGACTCCTCATTTGTTGTAACTTGCACGCCGTGCCTCAGTGGGCGGGTGCAGACGTTGGTGGAGCTAGGTGTATATTTGGTGCGAGACCACAGTGGGGTTTGTTTTTTAGGAGTATCCATATGTGGCTTGAAGGTGACCAGACTGTATTTTTATGTTTTTGTATCAGATGGTGAAATATTCTGTCTCTTTTGCATTTTCCATGTATTGTACAGCGATGCTATTATCTTTTTCTACACCTGTTATGCTACCAGTTACAGTGCTGGTGTTTTAGATTGAATTCTAAAAGATATATTAACGGCATAATTTATCACAATGGATGCAAAGGTAGAACAGCTTTGGAAATAATGTGATTTTCTTTAGAAATTTTATATAGCAGTCCTTCAGATGACCTTTAGAAATTGTGTTCAGGGTATATTTATTGTTTCTAGATTTTTTTTCATCATCAGATGTTAATTTGTGTTAATTCTTACTCAAAGTGGAAGAACATTGGGTTTTTCTTGTCTTTTATTAAATTTGTAAAAAAGCATTTTCTGAACTGAAGATTTTAAAAGTCACATTCACCTCAAAAAATGTATGCTGCTCTACTTCCCTATAGTGGTCTAATATTATTCATAAAGCTGTACATATCATGCCTACTACAGGTCATCTTGTAGTTTTATTAATAAAAGTTCATTGCAGGAAAAAGCCAATAGCTGGTTAATTGATTGATTCCTAATGTACAGTACTGTGCACAAGTCTTTAATCCACCTTTCTATTGAATTTTTTTATTTCCCATTGTCTTTTCTACATATACAACAAGAAAATTCAGGAAATATGTGTACAGCCTTAAAAGACACAGGAGTATTGATGGTGACTATTTAGTGTGACCTCTGACCCCATGACAAGAAACATTTGACATGTATTGAATGAAACATGGTGTAAAACATCAGAAAATTAATGCTATGATTCTAACCAGAAGGGTTAAAGACATATTAAGTGCAAAGGGAAGTCACACTAAATACAACCACTTTGGTTTATAGAAGCTGTTTTTATCCTGAAACTGTTGTTTTTCCTGCTGTTCATACTTCACATTTATAAGATTGGATCTAAATACAGACACAAATGCATATGTGTGGACATTAGAACGTTATTAAACCAACAAACCTACAGTTGGAACAGGACTTTTACACAGGACTGTATGTCTAAAATAAACATTCAACATGATTCAAACCAGATGTTGAACTGATCATGCAAGTCAATGTAATAAATACCAAAATGAATAAACTGGAATGAAACTCAAAGTAATTAATCAGTAAATGTGGAGTTTAACATTAGATTAAGATTAGAGCTTTGATTATTTTCCTTCAGAGTATGCATTTCCATTTTAGAATCTTAATATTAACTATTAATGCCAACCTCTGCTGATGTTAGTATAGACCTCTGTTATTTACAATGTGAGATTTTCTGCCACTCAGTTTACTTATACAGAGTTTTTTTTTTTTTTTTTAAACTGTTAAAGGCAACACTAATAAACCCTAGTGACCTGAGCAGAATGATGTACTGTAGCTTGAATGACATGAAGCAGTTTTCCAACATTGCAGGTGCTGTATTTGTATTTGCGAGGCTCCACTGTTTTATCCCATCTTCCTTTTTTCAGAAACACTGAGAAATTACTTCTCGCAGTATGGGGAAGTAGTAGATTGTGTCATCATGAAGGACAAAACTACGAATCAGTCGCGAGGCTTCGGCTTTGTCAAATTCAAAGACCCAAACTGTGTACGGACAGTGCTGGAGACAAAGCCGCATAATCTCGATGGAAGAAATGTAAGTATTTTAAATCTAAGCAGCAGATAAGTAAATTAACTCAAACAATCTGCCTGCACCTTGTATTAACGGTGTGAAATAACCTCACGCTGTATTTTATCACCCAGAGTAGAAGAAGATATTCAAGGAGAAATGTAGTTGCAGAACATGACACAAACAGTAGTTTAAGACATATCTGTTTAAAGCCAAATTGGCAGCTAATGTTAGACTAGAAACAATCTGTTAATGTCATCTTTCTCTTCATCTTCACATACACTGAGTTCCATGGATTACATATTTTCATTGTTGGCTTAGGGAGACATGAAATTTTCTTGCCTGCATATTAAAAGTGTGAGGTAGGCCATTAGTCTGTATTGAATTCAGTGAAGAAGAACATTTGAAGGTGCCTTTATTTAGGTCTAATGTCAAACGTTTTCTGTCTCTGCTGTCAGATTGACCCGAAGCCATGCACTCCCAGAGGAATGCAACCTGAAAAGTCTCGAACCAAGGAGGGCTGGGTAAGAGGAATCTGATTTCTACTGCTAGGTGTTTCTGCTGGAATAAGGCTCAGGCCGTCAGTCTCTCCTTCCTCTCCTCCTGAGGTTGGACTCTGCTTTATTTTTTTCCCTCTCCTAGACCATTAAGGACACCTTGATCTTGTTTTGTAAAACACTGACTTTGACCCAAATTGTATTTCCTTGGGGTTTGTTTTGTGCTTTATGGTGTAAAAGCCCTCAGACTTGGAGAAGGATAACAGTTAATTTTGGGTTTTGATAAATCACGCATGCTATTTCTTGTATCGACCTCTATTTGTGTCCGATGTACAGCAACAGTATCAGCAGATCTTTGGTGCAGATTACATTAGCCTGGCATTGACACATAATACGGTCGTATTTTTGCATGTAACAAAAATGTCATCACCATGCACCAGTGTTTGCTCCTGCCTCTCTCTCTCTCTCTCTCTCTGTTTTTTTTTTTTAAATGCATTTAAATGAAAATTCCTCCAACCTTTGCAGCTAAAACATGTTTCTCTTCAAACTGCACTGCCTCATTGTGTACAACTGATAAAATACAAGTAGGTTTGGGGAAGAGTCAGCTGATGTGGTGCAGAAAATTGCTGTAAGCAGTTAGCACTGAAAGCCAGAAATCTGCATGCGAGCCTCGGTAGTTTGTGGATCGATCAACAATTCTGTCAGCCCCCTGCAGATCTTTTCATTCACAGCGTCCTATTGGGCACCAGAAGTTTTAGCTATTGCACCTTGGCTGCTACTAAAACATTTTTCCAAGTCACACATTTGGCCGCGAGCAGAGCCTCCGTATGTCAGGAGCTTTTGTAAACACAGCTCTTTTCCTCCTACCGGAACCCCTTTCAGTCTAAGTCGTGCAGCTGGTACTGAGGGTTTTACTAACAAAGCAGAAGATGTAATGTGAAAAATCATTGTTGTTGTTGTAAGCAGCCTCTGGCCTCTACAATATGAGTGCAGTGCAGAGCGATGGTGAAATGTTTAGTGGTTCAGAGTAAGTGGAGGAAGCCGTGTTCTCTGATCTGTGGAGACTAGTGTTTGCATTGACATGACATGAATTATACCCCAGGGCAAGAGAAGAACCTAATTTCTTCTGCACTGTCTGAATAGATGATGGCTAACTGGCCCCATCCCAGAGTGATCCTTTAACAGACATTAAAATCCATACACTCCCTGTTTTCTTTCAGAAGGGCAGCAAAGCCGATAGCAATAAATCAAAGAAGATATTTGTAGGTGGAATCCCCCATAACTGCGGCGAGCCTGAACTCAGGGACTATTTCAATAGATTCGGAGTGGTGAGTATTGCCAAGTGCACAATACAAGTCTGTTCATATCGTCATTAAAATTGCTTGAATGGATGTGACTTTGAGCAGGGTCAGTGTTTCACTATAAGGGATTGAAATGTAGCGGGATGAGAGCGAGAGAGGACGCTTAATTATTTTATTTTTTTTTTCCAAATTGAGGCTGAATGTTTAATTGGTATAAGAACAGACCCTGGCTGGTTTTCTAAACGGAGCCACTGTTTCCCTTTGTCCCATTCAAGGTCACAGAGGTGGTAATGATCTATGATGCGGAGAAGCAGAGGCCCCGAGGTAAAAGCTGATCCCGTTTTCTCTCTCCCCTCTCCATACCTTACCATCTTAAATCTCATGACAAACTATTCTGGCCCAAAGAGAAAAAGCCAATACAGACATTCAGTTTAATCTAAACTCTGTCGCCTGCTTTGTTCATTTATTAAACGGAATCGCACTGAAACATCAAACACAGGAGAGGCATGTTCACAAACACCTCATAGAAAACAGCAGAGTCAGAATAAAAGGAGAGATTAACCACTCTGCAGTGAAATGCATGGAATCCATTAATGTCAAAAAGGCAGTATATTGTTTATGCTAATTTGTGAAGTGTCATGTATATTTGCTCACATAATTACTGCAGCCACTTCTCAGCCTTTTTCATATTGCCATATTTGAGAATTATACACCTTTTTATTTGTTTTTTTCCCTGTGAGGCTTTAATTGAATTGTTCCAGCATCCATCTAAGCACACACATTATTTTTATTTATTTACTGTATTGTTGTCATGGTCAAATTTTAGGCGCCCAGTTGTGTCTGGTAGAGTATGAAGAAATGCAGGCTTATTCTGTGTCATTTAAGAAAAACTCCAAACTTAAACAAATAGTGGCATTTGCTGTTGATGAATTTCTCATTTTTAGCCGCAGTCTGTTGTTTGTCTTGTACCTACTCTTGTGGATAATTGGCCAAAAGTAAACATGGTGTAACATCACTTCTAGATATTCTGCACAAGACATTTGAGTAAAAAAAAAAAAAAAAAAAAAAAAAAAAACTACATAGAGACAGTAAATGCAGTTAAATGCCAAAGCAGAAATGTCAAGTTGAGTGCAATACAGCCACAACATGTAAGTCGACATTTTCTCCTGTGGAAAATCACTCCTCCAAAAACTTAGCAAAAGTTGTTAAAGGGCATGTTTGAAAGAAAATCGCCAAGTAGTTTAAGACAGAATCCAGGTTGCAGGAAAGTAGGTGCCCTCCTCCCCAACAAAAAATAAAACAATGCGCTTTATCACAACTTGGCGCCGCTGGCATATTGAGAACAGGTTGAATATCCAAGGGTGGATTCATCCTTCGGAGAGCTTGTTTTCAGCCCAAACATCGAATGTGATCAAATTGAACATTATTGCACCAAGACAATACTTTTTACAAGTTAAACACAGACAAGTTCTCGAAACCCAACTGTCTAATCCTGTTTTCTGACTGTAAATATGACAGGCTTTAACGTCTCTGTCCAGTTCAGTTGTAAATTTCTCACAAGTGCACCGACATGTGCCGACACTTTTAGCATTCACGGGCGGCCTCTGTGGGAATCAGACTTGTGCCACTGGCGGTGTTGGCGTCAGACTCTGCCCGCTGACTTACAGTCACAGCTGTTTCATCTGCATTTGTCCTACATAACTATGATGCAGCGGCCACTGACCCACAACATGTATTGCTGCTCCTGCTTCAAAACCCCATTCACTCTCTGTTGGGAGTAACCCAGAATAGTTTGTCATTGGAATTTAACATGATGTTTTGCACCCGCAACAACCATTACATAATCTTATCTAGTATAACCAGTTTATTTTACTAAAACCGTTAGATGTTCAACATTGGAATAAGTTTTCTTTACCTTGACTTAGATGTAATTGATACATGTATCTTAAATGGCATAGTATGTGTTTTCCCATATGTAGAAAGTTAAGTATTTTTGTAAGTAAGCCCTTTCTATTTTTCTTTCTTCTGTCCCCCTTCTCCTTGTGAATGGTTTGAATGTGATTAACGGTGTCTCTTAAGATTTGTCTTTTCTCCTTTAGGTTACTGTGCATTGATCAGTACTACAGAGATACAGGCCAAACATAAAACACACTAGTTTTACTTGATTCAAATGGGGTCTACACAAAGTTTCCTCCAATTTTGACCTGGGCTAAACTTCATTTTTCTTCTAAAATGCTTTGTTTCATGATTATTCTCACTGTAACTGCCCTTTGTCTCATTGATTATCATGTAAGGTAATAAGAACATAGTTAACATTATACTGTCATGGTATTAAAAAGTAACACAGCCTTAGGAATTAAATGCTGTAATCCAAGATTTTAGCTGCGACTTAAATAACCATGAATAATAAAATGTTTAAAGTGTTTTCTTCTTCATATCTGGCATGTTTTAGTGACCCTGTTTCATATCAACCAGGGCATGTCACTGTAACCAGGATCTGTCAAACTCTTCCGATCTGACACATGGTTTTAATTTTAGACATGGGATGGGTCATTGATAGATGTTATTAATAGCGATAGATCTTGAGTCTTGGGAATACTTGGCATGGCACTAGAGGTCCCTCCAAATTTGCGTGGTCTCCTAGGATTGTTTAATTGAATTCAGGTTAGGTCCCCAAGTAGAGATGTGAACACAACCCAATTCTGCCAAAGTGGAAAGTTAATCAGATTTTAAGTAGATCATGGCAGAACGTGGCAGCCTGTTAACGCTCTGAAAAAGTTCTGCTATCGCGCGTCGCTCTGTTCTGAAAAAAGTCCTGAGAGTTTGGACTTTGTACATTCCCCATGAAACCACTTGAGCAAAATCAGCGGCTCTTCACTTTGGACACCGGGTTTGGCCTATATCTTTGTGTTACTGCTGTGAGCAATATTTTAATTGTCCATTTAGGCTTATCCTGGCTGACTCAAAAGTAAAATACTGAATTTGGGAAAGCTTGGAGAAAGCTTTAGGCATTCTACAGTTTGTGTTTCTTCATATTTTTGTGATGCATTAACAATGGCTGCTGCGAGTGTGTGCTCCACAGCAATATACCAAGGGACAGATCAAGGTGGGGTTTGGATGAAACAGCATGAAGTAACACCAAGTAGTATTGCTTCAATTGGCATTTATCGGCTTATTTCAAAAGTCTTAACTCACCTTTCTTTACTAAATCAAATGCTTCACATGTTATTCTTCACCGTTACCAGCGTAGTAGTCCTGTATTGTTATTATTTGCAGTTTATTTTATTGCACTGTAAAGAGAAGTTTCCTTCAATCCCCCAGGCTTTAGTCTTGGATTTGTGTTGTTCTACAAGTCTGCGACATCATCCGAACCCCAGGAGCCTCTTGCTCAGTCTTGACGGATCCTCACTCTGCTGAAGCCAATACTGTTCTTCATCTTGTGTTGTCACAACCCCCCTGCTACCTTGATTCACTCTTGGTCGTTGGCTAGGTTTTGGATTTATTACTTTCGAGGCCGAACAATCAGTGGACCAGGCTGTCAACATGCATTTTCACGACATCATGGGCAAAAAAGTGTGTAGTTGTAGTTTTATTTTACCCTTCAGATCAAACGGAGGCTTGGGCGACGCACTGAGTATTACCCTGTGATGCTGCTTTATTAGGTGTGACTCATTTTCATTTTCCATTTGTGAGTGATCCTGTTCCTGCAGCATCATAAAACACAAATTTAATCTTTAATATCACACAGTGAACCCACATTTATACCATTTTTGGGGGTATTGAAAACAACCTACCCTTGACTCATATGGACACATCAAAACATTCAAAACTTTTCATTATTGTCGCCCAAGGCTTTGTTGAAATTGACCACTCCTTTAGGCTGTTTGTAGAGCATTAAAGTACGTTTAACATATCAGAGTTAAACCATCTGGCTTTTTGTGTTGCCAATAAAATATGAAAAAACCCCACAAAAATTTAGATTGAAGAATTCAACAGAGTATAAATCACCTAAAGGATTGGTCCAACCAGTTCTGTTTTATTTTGTTTTTTCTGATGTTTTGTTGGCAGGTCACTTACATGTCAACATGTTGTTGTTGTTTTCTTTTCCTTTTTCTTTATCCTTTTTTTGAAACGTTTTAAGAAAAACCTCAACTCAGTGACCTCAGATGAAGAATCTCCATACTGTGTCTGTCAGCTCTGTTAAAAACCCCAAAAATCGAAATCTCTCTGAAACGCTGCTTAGGAGACATGAAATTGTTAGACGCGAGGCGCAGAATGATATTGACATGTCCCTTCTTAATGTTTGTTTTAACTCAGCGGATGTACCAGATGGATAGGGTTTACTGCACAAAGACTATTCAGATCGTGTCAGGTGAGCTCTCCTTTCAGGAACAAACAATAAATTTACTATAGTGTAACGTTTAAGTACACCTCCTAACGCTCTGAGAGCTCTTCTATTTTCTCCTGTAGGTAGCAAACACTGCCCACCTGGCACCACAGCTGAGTAAAACAATCTATAAAAATACCGCAAGTGCTACTTAGTACACATCTGGTTAGGCTCGGTCCCAACAGTTCGGTATTAAAGGCACTTTTAAAGCTCTCGTTCATTCACAGCAACCCTTTCCCCCCAAAGAGACGTGTTGTAATTAGTAGCTTTTAAACCACTACAGAGATACCAGGAAAAAAAGACAGTCTCCTCTCTGTCCTCCATGCAGACAGCAATGATTTGTGGGCATTAGAAAATGATCAAAGTCAGAAACAGTGAAGTTATATCCACTCAGTCATATCATATTATAACATGTATCCTGTTTCTGTCCTTCAACATTACATGGCTACATAACTTTTAGAAATCCTTGAAGGTCAGCCTGATACTTGACACTATGGAAACCTCCGAGCGGCTTAAGTGTGAGGTTTTTAGTCCTAAATGCAACATTAAAACCATCTCTGTTGAGAAGTGGTTATTGCCAAAGTGTCTCTGCGCCTTCGAGGGCGTTTTTTGACAGAGGTGCAGCTTCAACTGCGCTCAAAGCCAAGTCATGATCAGTATCACTTCACACAGTAACCGGCCACTTTGGCAAACATACATTATGTGTCAAATTTCCTGCTTAACAGCCTTTTAACATCCATTATGATTAGAGACATATGTGCTGCGTTTGAGCTACAGCTGCAGCCATTAATCTCTTAAATTAAGCCACAACTATTTTACTTAATTGATACGTACCTCCAGCTTCTTCAATACCCTTAGAAATTCAACTAAACATCTTTTAGTTTTGGACCCAACAGGGATATTGTCTGGGGTTTGGGGGAAAAGTGACATTTTAGAAACCAAACAACTAATTAACTTGAAAAAATAATTAGCTCTGAAAGTAATGTAATATAGTTTAAGTTGTGTTTTAGTCAAATGATGAATGCATTTCTTTAAAATGACGTCTGTGTGGATTTGACCTTGTTGTATCTTCTGAAGATCAGTGAAAACGGTTAAACACTCATCAGACTGTTTATTCTCCATCAGCACTTCTAAAATCTTCCACCAACAGGATTTATGTTGCGTATTTATCATATTAATCATCATTATAAAGTAGGTAATTTTCAGTAAAACGTCACTGATCATTCCTTCTAAAAAGATGATTCGTATCACATTTACTCATTAGATGATTCGGTCCAACCTGTATACTCTCCAGTGGAACTCGCCCCCCCTTGACTTTGCCCTGGTTTCCAGCAGGAATCAAGGCTTGACTTAATCCATTGTTCTTGACTTGACATTACCTTACGCTGGGACTTGAGGGAGACTGGGAGATATGAGTTACAAAATTAGAAATTGGAGCACATCAAACTGTGGAACAAATCCCAGTTCTGCTGTTGGGGACTGTACAGAAGTCATGGTATCCATCACTCGTAGCTGTGATGCCCACGGGAGGAATGCTCAGGTAGCTGCCGGCGGCGGCCGAGGCCACTGCCGGAAACATGTGCATGTAATTAGGTCGACAGAGAAGGAAGACGGGAGGCTGGGGAAGGTGGCAACACCTTAAAGCGGGGAGGAATTTGCGATTCGTTTTCCTCCTGCAAGGTGACCCCAATAACTCAACCCCTCAGTCTATTTATGGTTGGCTCTCCCTTAGTCTCAGCCGGTTTCTTTGCTCTGGTTAACTGCTGTTAGTTTTGCCTAGTTACAGAGAGGAAAGTTTGGTTTTTAGGGCGGGACATATATTTGTCCTCAGAGCTGCAACAGCTTATTGATTAATCTACTTGTGCATCAAACAATTATAGCAACAATTTGCTAATGGATTAGTAGAGCCACTGATTTTTTTTTCATACAAAAACTGCAACCATTTGGTTTTCAAACATAGCCATTTTCACAGATATCTTAGTTTTAGATTATTTGGTTGGTGAAAAACACCTTTTGAAGACGTTACTTTAGGCTGTCGGTTTATTTCATTACGCGATAAATGTAACTATTCACCTGATTGACTTGAAAGATACTGTAAAAACCTCACAACCGCTCAGTAGTAAATGTGTCTTAAATCTGTTGATTTTCATTGTGTATATATCAAAACATAAATATAGTTTCTGAAGAAAATTATTTTCTTTATCATTTTTAAAACTAAAAAATAAATGGAGGAAGGTTGGATTGTACAGACACCGTGTCCTCCAGCAGCCATTTGTTTCGTTCATTGTTTTTCAAAGTTAATTCATCACTTTCAGTCGGAAAAACATTTTCTCAACTTTGACACAGTATGAAGATTCCATTTTTAGATTTGTCTGAAAAGACTGTTCATTTTTACTATCTGCATGTTTACCTTATATTCTGTTAGATCTCAGATACAAATTTCTCTCTACATCCATTCCCCCGTTAAAACTTATTCCAAATAAAATATAGATGAGATTTTTTATAAGCGTTAGCTGGAGAAAGGTAAGTCATGACCTTCAATAGATGTCTTTATCATATATAGGGCAACTCATTCAAGGAAAAACAAGATTAATCTATGTTTCTCAGGTACATCTAAGGAGGTTTTTTATCTGGAGGCAGTTTTGCCTTAAAAACCATTGGTCTGTCCTGTGTTTTCACTGTTATTTTGGGCAAATTTCCACTTGATAATTAGTACCTGAGACACATAGTCATCCAGCTCTCCTGGCTACACAGTAATATTTATTTACATAACTGCCCCACATTAATCTGATAAACATAAAGTGAACAATATCAAACTGGCCCCGAAATGTTGAGATAAACTATGAGAGGTAGGTCAGGTCTGCTAGGTGAGGGACTTCAGTGGTCATATACGGGTGTTGCCAAATGTGCCCTCCTTGTCCTTTGTCCAGGTGGAAGTAAAGAAGGCCGAACCTCGTGACAGCAAAGCTCCTGGCCAGCTTGGCCCTGGCCAGTGGGCACCCAGGGGCATCTTGAGTGCAGCTAATGGTTGGACAGCACAGCCTGCCCAGGGCTGGCAACAGCCTTACGGGCCACAGGGTGAGTGGGACCGAGTCCAAGAGCAGAGAAAGTCCAGCTCACAAACCTAGTAAATGTGGTGTAAATCCTCTGCTTTACCATTAACCTTGTGCATGTAGGTCACCGCCTGCACTCGAGCTGAACATTATACTGGACTCTGACCACTGTACATCACAGGCAGCTTCACTGTGTGTTGTCTAAAGTTTGTTTTGTCTTTTTCCCAAAGGAGTGTGGGTATCAACTACTGGCCAGCCCATAGGTACGTGTTCTCTCCTCCTGTTACATTCAAACAGTGCAAGAGCATTACTTCATGAGCTGTGACAGTATGTGTTTGTTGAATAACTAAGAATTGATCAAACTGCAGATAGATTTGTGTCTTTGCCATGTGATCATGTGCTTATCTTGAAATGCTTGTGTGACAGTAATGGGCTTGCACAGTCTGTGGCCAATCGGCTGACAGTTAACAACACGTGTCATCACTGATTCATAATAGCTGAGGCTGCTGATAACTTGCTGCTTGAGACAGATGGCAGCCTTGAATGGATTCCGGCCTCCCTCTGCTATTGGTCAGGCTCTGTTTCATATCACCACCTCTAGGTCAACATGCAGCGTTCACTGCAGCGTCTGCCGTTTGTTCACTGAGAAAACACACAATGGATTTTATTGTGACTTGTAAATTTCAATTTACCTTTTAAAGAATAATTATCCATCTAGTACTGAGCTGTTACATGATCCTGACAAATGCAGATTTATGTCATTCACACGGGTCACATCTCGGCTGCCATCTATCTTGTATTGTAGCTGCTGTCATTGTCATTAAATATAAATTGTGTATTTAAACATTTCAATATAACATGTTTTATGTTTGAGCAGGAGGGTATGGACCTCCGTTGACAGCAGGCCGAGGAACCCCCACACAGCCCCCCTCACCTTTTAACGCATTCCTGGTCACGACCCCAGCGGGCAGCTTTGCTGCACCTCAGGGCTACCCTCAACAGGGCTACAGCACAGCACCTCAGTTTGGTCAGTAACACACTAATACTCCTCCTCATTACACATTTTTTAGAGTCCTGCATGAACATGGGGAGGTTGGAAGGCAGTGTTTTACAAAATGCACTGAATGTGTGAATGTGTACGTGAAGCTATCTATGTTGGGCTTGACAGGCAGTTTTACTGTTACTGTGGTCAGGGAGGATCTTCTCTTATCAGAGATGGACAGCGTGACTCCAGCTCTTCAATACAAATTGAACAGTGTGGTGGTCATACTGCAACTAGCCTTGTGAAGGCCTGAAGTATAACAATGGAATATTTAGCAAATCATTGACAACATGCTAGATAACAGGGTTTCTACACAATATAGAACTTGTTTTTTGTTATTCCCACATCTGGATAAATGTGGGGTGCGAGTTGTCTAAAATGTGATATTTAGAATTTATATATATAAAAAAATATATACTGATAGGACAAGTGGAGTGTTTTTATGATGTCTGGAGCAGGTAAAGCAGACGGATGTTTATAACTGTGAGAACACTGGTCAGAGCAGGTTTGATGTTGATGAAAGAAAGTACAGTGTCTGACTGAATGCCTAATCCTACGCAGAACCTTCTGTGCAGGAGTGCGGACTGAAGGGCCACAGTGGGTGCATGCAGGTTTTCTGAGGGCTGTCTGAAATAAAAAGCCTGGTTGTCTGAGGAATCCAAAGGGGAAAAGAACGCTAGATGTAAACAAATTGGTCCACATCTCCGACATGGAGGAGGTGGAAGTTGTGAACCACATGTAAGAACTACAGGACTGTTTAGTAATTACAGAAACCTCTGCATATGTAGTCTAACAACATCTGACCTACAACAACCACAACTAGTTATGAACTCACCAACAAACATGACGATCAGAAGGAACATGCTGTGCAAACTTTACACAAACACTATAAGATGTATGTGGAACCAAACTGAGAGACAGCCTATGCAGTTGTATAATAATATATCTTTACATAATAATAATAATGTAGTAATAATAATAATAGACTGCAGAAATAAAAAAAAAAAAATAAAAAAAATGAGTACATGTGTGACGCTGGTGACCTGTTTGAGTGCAGTGTGTTTATCATCTACACTTATAATAAAGAACTGCCCAATCAGTCTGTGTTCAACCACTGAAACTGGGATGTGCAGACGAGGTGACATGGAGGCTAAGAGCAGACCTTAAGTAGAAATATGACCTCTGTTGAACTCTGAGACTCATGGATTCAGTGGATTCCGTAAATTGAAACTAGACTCAACTGTAATCACGAATCACAATCTGTCTATAAAATCCCGATATGACCTTTCACCAAATTGTACCACCCCAATAAACATCTGTTTGCACTCAAGTCTGTGGAACTTTGAGGTGGAAAATGTGTAGGAATCCTTAGAAAAACAAACAAAGAAGCCCATGCCATCTGTCACTAGAACTGGAAAAGCATCTTAGAAACACTTTTGAAAACGGTTTTGTTTCTTCTCAGCAGGTTACAGTTTTGGCACACCACAGGCAGACCAGTATGCCCCACAGGTTCCTCCTCCGCCCACCACTCCAGGAACTGCACCTCTGGGCTTTGCCCCCGCCACCACACCAACTCAGGACTTGAGCAAAGCTCCCACTGGGCAGCCCGACTTCCCTTATAGCCAGTATGGTAAGAAAAGCATTGTGCATCAAGCAGTTTGCGGCCCCTCTCTGTCCCTTTTGACCCTGCCCATCTCCCTGGATATGTTATGGGGTGCAACTACAGCTCAATTCAGTGCACAAGTACAACCCTAAATAAACAGGAGCTTGCTATTGGTACCATTTAGCTTGAACATCCACACGTTGCATACATGCTTTCTGCCTACATGACCCTCCTTGGCTCTGCCGTGAAGATGCTGCTGAAGTTCCACCATATGAAGGAGTCTTCAGCAGTCATTTCTGTTAAGTTTTCCAGCTGGGCTGTGGATTGGTAAAAAGATTGGTAGGTCTTGGTAGGTTTGAATTAGATCATCCTGCCTTGCAATGTTTTTTTGTTTTTTTTTGTTTTGCATTTTTGATTTTATTTTTATTGGATTTCAGATAGAGTGCAACCTTCTCCTGACTGTACTAAACATTTGACTTGGTTCAAGTATTCCCTCCTCCTTAATTACTCCTTTCCTTGTCACCTCTTCCTCCCTGTTGATGACTTTGCTGGTTTCTTTTCCTGGTCTTGGCACAATCGCCACATAAGAGCACCAGCATGACAATATTATACCTGCCGAACATTATTTCTGGAATTAGGCATGTCCAACCTGCCAAGCTACCTATCAAATTTTTTCAACATGTCCATTTGTTTTTCACATCAGAGCTTTGCATGCTTGTCTGCAGAATGTAAACTTTGCCCCTCAGCCGTGTAGATACAAACCAAATACCCTGAGAAAGTCATATTTTTACTGATGTTTCTGTAGTTTTTACTTTTCAGTCGTCTTTGGGGTTTATCTGTTGGACTGTTAATTTAGTCTAACGTCACCTTTCAACTGTAAGATGAGGTGAATCATTTCTCTTCGGTTTTTACTGAGCTCTACTCAGCATAGAAAATGATGTGCCTTATACATTTGTGTGCCTGTAGTGCTGCTGGGGTAGATTTTCCAGAGACATACTGTGTATCCATGCAGGATTAAGAGTTTGAGACCATGCTGTGTGCACAAATGGAGGCTGGAGGTTTTCAGCTCTGAAAGAAAAAGAAGACAGAAATACTGTGAAAACTAACCAGCATCCATGGAAAAGGAACAAGCTCCGTCTTCATTCAGCAGCCATCCATTCAGCCATTTAAGCACATAGTCAGATGAGAGTCAGATGTTCATTCAGAGGCTACATTCAGTTTTTTTGGCTTGCTAGTGTTTTTCTTCTGACATGGCTTACAGCTGCTTCATGCTGCTGGATCGACATTTAACGCAGTCATGTGACCCCTGTCAGTCATGACAGGTGCCCATCTTGTTCAGTGTTTCCTGCCTGTGCTTCTCTTCCATTCAGCTTTTTGCATTTAGTGTCCGCTGCCTGTTCAGGCACTTAGTCCAGTGGCAATCTCAGGTTTGTTCTGTAACAAGAGCAAAATCAGACAGGTTTATTATGATGATATTGTAGACGTGCATCAAATACGTCTGGCATTAACGTTCAACAAACAGGAAGAGAATCCCATTTTTACCTTTTGTAAGGTTAACACATACTTGACGTTAGGTTTAGCTTAAATTAAGTTTTGTTGGCTTGTAGGTAGACAGTCCCAGTGTAGTTTAGAGTAAAGATCATACCAGTGGTTTTGCAACAGTCAATTTGCAACCATTTATGCATAAATTATGTACATAAAAACAGACATTTATTGCATTCCTCTCCCTTTAATGCAACCTCTGGCATTTGTCCATTTCAGCTGTTTCCATTAATTTAAAGGCATGTATGTACTTTCTGCTGGTCTTCAGTCAAATAATGACAAACCGCATCGTAGAAGTAGCGTAGCATCACAGGAGTTCATTAAAATAACAGCTACTAAAGGTCATGCGATACCTTTGACATAAGTGACTTGATCCAATGAAATTGTTGAAACATGATATAATTTAAATAAACTAGTCAACAAGTTAAATATAGAACAGAGATGTTTTAATGTGCAAGTGTTGGTTATTTTAGCTCGAAACTCAACTGACAATTCAATACAAGCAGTTTTTTTTCTGCTTTTCTTATATAAAGCGATATAATGGTTGATTAAATTGACAACATTCTGCCCACTTTTGGCTCCACTGTATCCCATTTGGGTTATTCCTTTTTTATTGTTTTACACGTCATTGTTTACGTCACCAAAGCAGCTCTTCCCTACTTTTATATGTTGAAACTTTGTAGATTCCCAAACAAAACAGTTCCACATACGTCCCCTGTCTGCAACAAAATAAGACTTAATATTATTTGACATGATGATAAATGTGACACATTTTTATTGCTGCAAATCACCTGTTTGACGCAACTGTCAAAACGTCAGTTGTCAACTCACACTTGAATTAATAGAAACCAGCAGCTGCTCGAAGGAGAGGAAATCGATCTAAACTTGTGACATTATTTGGAAAACTGCAAGTCCTTGTGTGTTAAATGAAATCCGACGTGAAAATCCACTGGTATGTTCATTTACAGTACACTGCAATCGCTGCCATGCCCACAGCATCACTACTTTAAGGTTAGAATCATGTCTCTCTTTGTAAACTCTTACAGCAGAGTATTTATTATTTGTCACACGGACATTGTAGCATATAACGCACGAGACCAGGCTGGCGTGAGAAGGGTCAGGCGAGCGAACAGACGGCACATGCACTCACACTTTGTTTTGACTTCCAGATGAAGCCGAGCAGTGACGCCTCCTCAAGCGTAGAGCAGACCCAACACGTAGACGCATAAATGTAGAGCTCTGTTAGCTCAGTTAAGGGGGGTCTACAGTATGTCAAGTAGCTGGCCAACAGTATCTGGGTTCAGTCAACCTGGTCTCCTCATCTCCCTGATAGGCTTGGGTAACTACCCTCAGGACCCCTCTGCCTACGGACCAACGCGTCCTTCTCACAGTTATGGTCAGGATGAGCAGGGAGGATATAGTGCAGGTAGGTGACAGCATCGTCTTCTCCAACCACAAAAGTAGCATCTGTTCAGTACTGTAGTGTTTATAGAGCTGCAACCTGGTTCTCCGCCTCTTTTTTCCTTTTGCTCTGTGTCAAGTATTTTGCATGTACATTTTGCATGTACATACAAATTACCACGTGTACTCTTGTGTAGTAAAACACAGCTATTGAACGCCACACAGCAGATGCAAAAGAACCAAAATTATTGAAGTAGCTGTGGATTTACTGCACCAAGACGGACCATGTCCTTTTTTTTTTTTTTTTGTCCACTTTCTCTGTCTGCATTGCTTTGCTGATTATAAAAGGATGATCTAATTGTCAGAAGATTTGTTCATGGTTCAGTTGTCTCTATGCATCAGCAGTCCATTCACCCGTTGTTTTTCCCCCCATGTATTGTCTCTACATTATAGCTAAAGGGGTGAGAAAAGAAAGAAGATGTAAGGAAGAACAAGATGACAGTAAATTCCCAATTTTTTCTCCTATTCTTCTGTTCCGTGGTCCTGTTACGGCCGCGCTGTTCTTCAGATTCCTCGGATTTGTTCTGCGCTCGAAAATATGTTCACATAATGACCTTTCCTTTCTCTCTCTCTTTCTCTCTTTTGTGTGTTTTTTTTTTTTTTTTTTTTTTTTAAAACGACAGGATTCTACTTTTTTATAAGACATTTTTAAAAAATAAAGTTATCACCACGGGGGGGGGAATAAACATTCACCAGTACTGGCTCTGGCAGCAAATCAGTCTGTCTTCTGCATCGAAACGGCTGTTTGACTTTGAATTCTGGGATGCACCAGCCATTTTTACAGGCAGATTGATTTCCTTCCCTGGGTGTCACGGTTTTCCCTGTTTGTTTGCAGGGAGATGGTGCCATCCTCTGTCCATAGAAGAACATTGATCATTTTAAGAGAAACAAGTCATGCTTTTCCTCAATGAAGCCACATTAAAGTGTCACAAGGCATTAAACTGGAACTATTCTAAATGTACAGAGCATTATTTTAAACAAATTCAACACTAAATGGCTCATTGAAGGAATACAATATTTAATTATTGAGGAAAAATCCACCTCCAAACAGAACGTGTATTGGTTCATTTATAGATCTCATCATATTTTTATCAATCAACTGAGAAAATTACAAATTGACAAGATACCGGAATATAACAGAGGATCTAGTGTTATAATAATCTTCCTAGTTTTTAGGTTTTCTAACAGAATTGTGCAGGTCAGTATACCAAATGAAGAGCTTTTTCACCATATACTGAATCAAAGTCCCTTCATTTGTACCTTTGTTTTCATTTGTTTTACAGGAACATGATAATATCCACAACTGACAAAAACACCCAAAAAACTATATAACGTTCAACATAATACTAACAGTAAAAAAAACAAACAAACTCCAGGTTGCACAGGTCAGGGCATAGAAGAGAAACAAACATGAATATAAATGATTAATCATTGAAATAACATTGAATAAAACAAGTAGATTCCAGTTCCCAACATCTTAAATGACCATATGATACAATATTGTTCCATTGGAAGCGGAGATCAGTGAAAGAGGAGACGGTTACAAACTGTTCTAACATGACAGCAACAAGTTAATACCCACAATTTCGTCAACAGTAGAGATGAGCAGATTTAGTTTTGAAAGGGTTGTTAATGTTGAAGTTCATTTGCTGTTTTGTAGTTTGCACATTTAAAAAAGGAGGCTAACTTTATATAACTTTGGAATCAAGTTTTACACCTGTAATTTTCCATAATGAGGAACTATAATAGTCCTTTAAATAGCCTTTTAATTTTGTTTTGGAATATTAATGGGTTCTAAATAGTTTTTCACAATTAGATGTTAATTCATACGTTACTTGTTACTGAAAAAAAAAAGTCCTTTTATCCTTGTTAAATTTAAAAAGCAAACATTTCTTGTGTGTTTTGCTGGGTTTTTATGAATTTATGACAAATATTTTGCCAATTTTCTGAAAGCAGTTTAATAATTATTACCAAAACTGGTGTCATTCTGTTCTCCTGGCAGTAGAATAAACTAAGGTCTGGTCATATATCAGAAATAGAATAGTTTAAGAAAAAAAAATCCCAGGTTATAGATATGTTTTTTTTTCATTAGTGCCAGTACTGTTGCAGAGCAGGAGTGACTTATTATAATTGACCAAAAATTCAAGTCATATTTCAGAATCATTAGTAGGACTGTCTGGATGTTAAACGGTGAAGAGGTGGCTTTTTCCTCAACATCAGACCCACATTCCTCAGTTCTGTGAGCGGTTTGTCTGAACCTGCTCTGACTGACAGTAAAACCCTCTTCCTTCCTCTTTCGTCTCCTCAGGTTACAGTCAGGACCTGACGGCTTTCGGCCACAGCTTCGCGGACCCCAGCCAGCCGACAGCCTCGTATGGGGCCCCAACAGCACAGCCCGCCGCCGCCCCCCAGCCCGCCGCCAATGCGTTCGGCAGAGGGCAGAACCACAACGTACAGGGCTTCCACCCGTATCGACGCTGACCGCCACCACCGGCCGAGGCCACAGTGTAAAGTTCAAAAAACAAAAACGAAACAAAAAAAGAAGTCAGGGAAATGTGTGTTGTCGCTAAAAAGCAAAACTGGAGTTCTGGATTGTTCTGTGGAAATGTCGAATGAACAGTTTGTGAAACAAACATTTGTTAAAGCAGGGATTCCAGTAAATTTAAGAGGGGTGTAAAGAAACCCAGGTTTTTTTTGCATAACTTAAGGAAGATTCAGCAGAAAGAAGCTTTTATCCCCCACCCCCATCCCGTGTTTTATAGTAGAACTAAACTACTTTGCAATAATTTTGATTGTCTGGTCAAACACTAGCACAGAGACTATATGTAAAGAGACTTGCATATAAATATGTATATTTATGGTGGACACAAATGAAAACAGGGTCTCAAGTTTCCTCAGCTTTAAATTCTAGGGAAAAAAATGTTTTTATTTTTCATTTGGTGAATTTTGTTTACTTTCTGAGCCTTTAAAGTTT
The DNA here is from genome assembly GCA_030068375.1 of Ostorhinchus rueppellii. NCBI lineage: Eukaryota > Metazoa > Chordata > Actinopteri > Kurtiformes > Apogonidae > Ostorhinchus > Ostorhinchus rueppellii. The sequence goes on along the minus strand of JAQQZY010000020.1, from coordinate 9,789,352 downwards.
GTTTAAAATGGAGATTATGAATATATATATTATACACAAACTGTGCAATTTTTTAAAAAGAGAATTTTGTACTATAAATGTACACTTTGCTTGTTTTTTTATTTAAAGATGTAGACTTCCCTCAGGTGGCTGTTTGGGTGCATTTTGCACTTATGCAAAAAGAAAAAAAGGACAAATTATTACAAAAATAAATGTTTTAAGAATACAGTGGTTGTCCTGGATGTTGAGTGAATTGACTTTCATTACATTTCCCTTTAAGGATTCTCCTTTACTTTAGACAGTTGCGCCATCTGAACATGTTAATATTATCACAGACAACAGGTTATTTCTGCAATGAAGTAAAATAAGAGCATTCACTTTAGGTCCCTTTACAGTGAAACCATCAGACGAGACTGAACATTTGACAGATCGTTTTCCAACAATGAAAACGTGACCAATTCAGTTGTAAATATGTAACATTGACAGAGGATTATAGATACAAAAATCTATGTTGGATACATGGAAATTGTTAAATGTTGAGAGTGTTTTTTTTTTTTTATTATTATTTTCATGTGTTTTTTTATTTTTTTATTTTTTTATTTTCTGAGCCTTAAATGTTAGTTTACTTGCATTATGAATGGATTTTATTTTGCTGCGGTAAATTTACTCCTTACTTGCACTTTTTATTTATAATCGGAATGGAAGAAATAAAAAATATTAAGGCTACAGGAGTAAAGAATGAGGTGGAGGTGGGAAAGAGCCTCTGGATGAGGTGAATCTGACTTTATTCATGGGAGTCGGAGTCTCCAGAAGGTGGCAGTAGGAGGACAATTTGGACTTATGCTGCCATTAAATCTATAGACGAAGAAGACGCGGTTAACTTGTTATCTCTAACGTTTGATTTCCGTATTGCTAACACGTTAGCATCTAGGTGCACTTCCTCTGTAAATTCACTTATATCCCGTCATTTATCAGACCCTGAGCGATTTCTCAGCGTTTTTAACACAGAAGATTTTGTCACCGGGAGGAGGAAACCTTTCGACGGACTCCGGCAGAACGTGTAAGCTTTTTATGAAGGCAATGTTTGAGTGTTTTGATTAGTTTCCGTGTGCTAATGCTACTTCAGCAGCTAACTCTTGCTAGCTCCAAGCATCCTTAAGACATCAGAGGGATTTAATCTTATTTAATTGTGGTTTAATTGATTTTTAATTAAAGTTTGATCTGAGAAGCAGGAGAGTCTATATGTTTGTGTGAAGTTCAGATATGTCTTTCTAGTACATCTTAGTCATTCCTAAACGGAAGTAGAGATGTAGTTCAGTGTCTCAAGCACAAAATTAATAATTTTAACAGTATTTACAAACCAAACAGTTCTCTGTCATAAATAAGGTGCTTCCCATTTTAAGTTTATGCCATGTTTAATTTTTATAATTTGTCAGTAAAAAGGAAACGGAAAGTAGTCACCTGCAAAACATTTGCTGTGAAGTCCCATGAACAGTAAAAAAAAAAAAAAAAAAAAAGAATTATAATATTAGGTTGTCTCAGAAAATCTGTGCCTTATTCACGCAAAACAATCATCTTGAATAAGTAATTTGTACATAAATGGAGTTTCAGAGGTGTGCAGAGCTCCAAAAGTTCACTCGGAGGCTTTAAATAGGTTTATTTTCCAGTTTATATTCACCAAAACATCTGCAAGAAGACTCATGATACTTAGTATTTATAGAAATGTGGAAGATTTAGGTCACCAGGTTTGTTGTTTCAGCAGGATTATAATGAGGTTATAGACTGTGTGCATTTCTAGTATGTGTATGAAGACAACTGGAATAAACAGGAAATATGTAAAGAGCAAGGACAACAAAACTTTCAGAAAAGTCTGTTTCTATAGAGCAAAGTAGAAAGTATTTAATGTGACCTCCTTTTGTACTTTTATGCAGACTATGTGGAATTTTCTGGTCTATTAAGTACACCACACTTCATTCCAGAGATGTCAAATTTTTCTTTTTGTGACTTGTGATCGGACTAAATACTACCAAATGCATGGCGAAGCCATTTAATTCTCTGTCTATAAATCTGCACACACGTAAGTCACACACACCTTAAAGTTAAATATACTCATTACAGCGCTTATTGCAACAATGACGAGACGAGAATGATCAAGAAAGACTGACTTAGGGTTGTATGTACCACTTTTGTAGATTTGCTGTAGTTATTAGGCAGATGGATACACTGAGATGGAAATGGATCTAAGGTCAATACAGAAATGTTGTTAATCCAGAATGACCATAGATGATTTTAGAGACCACCAAGCCTAGACTAGATGGCAGCCTACTTGTGACATATAGTCGTGAAAAAAATTATTATTCCACCCTTGTTTTCTTCCATTTCTTGTTCATTTAATACCTGGTCCAACTAAAGGTACATTTATTTGGACAAACATAATGATAACAAAAAAAAATAGCTCATAGTAGTTTAATTTTAGAGCTGATATCTATCCATTTAATATGTTTTCTTGATAAATTAACCAAAATCACTTCAATTCTTACATCAATATCCATGGCATTGTACTGACAAAGACAGTGCTTTTAGGCATTCCATGTTTTATTTTCTGTTTGCTTTAGTCACATAATACACACAGCAGTTAGGACTGGGTTGCATAACCATTGTTTTTGATGAGTTTTGATGGTCTAATATTTTTTCCCACGACTATAATTATATTTTGTCATCATATATTACACCTGAAATATAGAAATCACATCATACAATATAAATTATACCTGCCTGATTTGGTAAAAATATCATTTTGCTTATTGTGGACAATTTCCCTTTAGAATTTGTGTTCATTTAGCTGGTTTTGGAGGGACATGGACATATTAATGATAATTTTGAGATGTTTATTTCTTTCAAATCAACTTGAACTGGTGTAAATGAAATGCAAGAACTTTCTCAGTGAAAATAAAATGCAAAAATTGCAGTTCACACTAAAGTTGTGGAATTGCATGGTGTCATTATGATTTTGAACATATCATTTGGGTCTTTCATGTACTTAAACTTGAGTATTTATGACGTAAGTGTAGACCACCTGTGATTTTTCTGTATAAATTTAGTGTTATGTTATCTGATAACAAAATATATTCAAAAAATTACACATGAAAGCAAATTAGAGAAGGAGCAAAATGTCCAAAATTGACACTAGATGACAGACAACATTTTAGGATCACCTCATCTGTGTCAGCTCCATATATAAGTAATTACCTCTGCCAAGGAGGTTATGTTTTTGCCAGTGGTTATCTGTTTGTCTGTTTGTGTTCAAAATAACTTCAAAAGTTCTGAATGGATTTGGATGAAATTTTCAGGAAATGTTAGAAATTAGAAGAGGAACGCGTGATTAAATTTTGGGGGTGATCCGGATCATCGTCTGGATCCGGGGGGGAAATACACGACATGTTTCCAAAAGGTTCTACAAGATATCACAGACTGATCCAGATAATTGAATAATTACCTCCACCAAGGAGATGATGGTTTTGCCAGCATTTATCTGTTTGTTTGTTTGTTTGTTTGTTTGTGTTCAAAATAACTTTAAGTTCTGAATGGATTTGGATGAAGTTTTTAGGAATTGTTAGAAATGGGTTGAGGAACAAGTGATTAAATTTTGGTGGCGGTCTGGATCCCTGTCTGTATCCAGGAATTTTTCAAAGGTTTTTTTTTCATTGGGAGAAAGGGCATGGTGGCACTGAGCTGCCTATGAGGTAATTCAGCACCATCTAGTGGAAGAAAGTACAAACACTACCTCGGCAGAGGTCTGCGCTCTCCGAGTGCTTTTCTAGTTTTTAAAGGAATCGTAAAGATTTTGGTTCCTTGTGAAACAGAGTCACTGCTGTTAGACTTGGAATTAGTCAAACAGTTTCATTTTAATGGTTGATTAGAACCTCTAGAAGGAAACTCGGTGTGACTCCATCAAGATCCACAATAGAACAGCTACAAATGGATTTAAGTGGCATGTCCCAGTGGGTTAATAAGTATCTGTTAAGCTGTAAATGTGGTCACATCTTCCAACCCCTGTTTTCAGAAAGTTCATGTCAGCTTTCCAAGTGTACAGCCTCTGGTCCGTGTGATCTGATCAGTCAGAATCGTTCATAAATGTCCAGCAGAGAATGACTTTGTATGGCGGTCTCTAACCCTCAGTGACCTCACGTAGGCCCCAGTAAAAGGCCGGTTGCCTATACATCCTACAGTATCCAGGCTACAGTAAAATGTGGAGGAACAGTGTAACATTTGTCACAGTTATGATACAGTGCCCGAGTCATGCAGCAGAGTCAAACTGAGCCTTCAGAGCTGAAACGTGTTGCTGAAGTGTGGTGTTCCAGTCAGCGGCGTCTCCATGAAGCAGCCCAGAGACATGTGCCCTGAATGTGGCCGGCACCTCGGAACCAGTTTTAACGTAGACGGCGCCAGATGTATGTTTAGGGTGGGATTGTGTTTGTTGAAATGAGATTCCTGTTTGACTTGGTGGTGCCAGGTAAACAGTCTGGATTCTGTGTCATCTTGGAACAAACATCTCTGACTTTACAGGGGTTTTTTTTGTTTGTTTGTTTGTTTTTCTCCTATAGGGTGTCAGGTTTGGTCCAGGGTCGTTGAACAGTTAATGCACAAAGTAAAGAGGCTGAAAACTGAAGACAAATCAGAAGACTCCCAGGAAAGGTAAGATACAGTATGGACGTGTTTTGAATTTGGTTATTGTTCTTTCATTTCTCATTTTATTTGGGCTTTTAGTTCAATATTTGAGCCAAAACATTAAAATCTGTATATTTTAAAACCTCTCACAGGCAGATATAATGTCATTAGACACCTTGTCATTATAATAGTGATCAATAAAGTCATTAAGTTCCTGGAAAATTAACATTTTGATAAACATTAAAATATTTAACTTTTAAGAGCTGAAAAAGCAAAAAATCAGGTATGCTGTATACTTTCAGTCCAAATCGTAACATTAGACATTAAGAATTGTAGATGAGTTGCAGCTTAATACCTCCGTGTAAAAAAGAGGAACAAGAGGCTAGAGCAGTGGAGTCCTGTCTGAGTCTGAACCGACTGATAAAAATGCAGCTGTCAGTTGTGAAAACTAGTTTGACATGAAACTGAACCGCTTTTCCGCTGGATTTTACCACTGGGTTTCAGACTTCCACTCAGCAGAAGAGAAGAAATGAGACTACCAAAGCCCTCAGCTCAGAGTGTGGTGACCCCAGTCCACCTGGTGGCAGTAACACACCTTTAAATTGGTTTCACAACTGCCATTAAACACAAAACATGAGGATAAATAACAAGCAGGACTGTCTTCATTGCTGCTGAGAAAGGGTTTCTTGCTGCACGTATTTAATGTTTTTCAGCTTATGTTCTTCATCAGCTTCAAATTGGCCATGTTGTCATGTTGTTGCAGTTTCTGTCTTTCCTGTTTCCGCTCTTGTCAACCCAAAAATCACACAAACCTTCCATTAAACTCGGGGTGGGCAATTCATTGTCTTTTGGGGCCACAAACTGTGATAGTTGTTAAGGGCTGGGCCAATACACCAGCAGCTCTGCTCAGTATATAGCTATAAGGGCTGATGTGCCCTTTAGCAAGGCACTTAACCCCCAATTTGCTCCCCAGGTGCCTGCTATGGCAAGCTCACTGCTCCTATTTTGCAGTGTGTGGTATGTTCCTGCATGTTCTAGAGCTGGGTTAAAAGCAGAGGTTGAATTTTAGTGTGTGGTAAAATGTACTGTACACTAACAATAAGGGATCTTTAAAAAAAAAAAAAGTCAATGAAACAATACAATGATGCACAGAATACAACTATTTAATGAATATTCACAAAAACCTTTTTGAAAATGTGCAAAACCAGTTTGACATTAACTTTATGAAAAACAATAAATACATCCAGCTTTGTTTGTTTGCATATCTCAGTTTTGTTTTGTTTTTTTCTTTACCTCTGATTTCACTGAAGAAATACTTAGAAGTCCATGTCTTTGTTAAAAACTCTGCATTTCTGAATTAAATCTTTTTTTTAATATTAGCTGACACCTTCATGGGCTGGATCTGACCAACAAACCAATCAGCGCCTTATCCTAATTACAGAAAATACACGTCAAAAAATATTAATTTAGCAGATTCTTCAAAATAAGAGCAGTGCTGTTCAATCAATTAATCAATTTATTACAAAATTATTACAAACAATTAAAATCGACAATTCATTTACAAGATAGATTTTGTAATAGGACACCCCAGAAACAGTCCTCAGCTCATAGATGGAGCTTTTAAACATGTGACAAGGGACACAATTTACATTCATTCATTCATTCATTCATTCATTTCTATACCCGCTTTATTTTGAATCCTCACTAGGGTCACAGGGGTCACATGGAGCCTATCCCAGCTACTTAAGGGCGAAGGCGGGGTACACCCTGGACA
>JAQQZY010000020.1:9749887-9761861 GCA_030068375.1 Ostorhinchus rueppellii | reverse complement strand
CAAAACCCCCCCCCCCCCCCCCCCCCCCCCGCTCCAAAATGCAACCAATTGGAATTTGATTCAGGCGTTAAGGGGTTAAATATCTTCTTAATAAAACCATTTTTTTTAAATATAAAATTCAAAGTGTGTTTCAACTTTAGCCTAATTTTGACTAAAAAAGAAAGTCTTGATACATTTTTTCATAATTCATGAATGAAAGGATTAAGGAATGATGAATGTGTTGCCAATGTGTACCAATAGAACACAATAGAATAGAATGGCCTTTATTGTCATTGTGTGAACAATATTAGCAGTGCTCCTCCAGTCTGAGCCAAACTTCAGATTAAAAGCCTAATACAGTCTTTAAAATTCCTGTCCTTCAAACTGCACATAGAGAAAACCCTGTGATAAATTTCCACAGTTTTAGTTTAATTTTCCAGTTGGTCAGCGCTCTCAGCTGCATGTCCAGATAAAGCTTTAAAAGCGTTTGTTTACCGTTCCAGGTTGCCATTGCAGGAGCACCGGTGACGTTATGGATGGCCTACGACACTGGTTACACAGAGCGCTACCTGGACACGCCAGAGAAGAACCAGAAGGGCTACGAGGCGTGTTCTGTCGCTCTCCACGTCAACAAGCTGCCAAACGAGTGAGAACTAACTGTCATGTCACCAAACAGTGTCTTTAAAACAGCAGTTCATGAACCTGCAGTTAGTCCACTCACATGAGCTCTGTTTTCCAGAGTTTGTTCTCATAACCTTTACAGTAGAGAACTCACTTTTCTTTCTTATGTGATGGAATGTTTTCCACAATACAGGCCCAACAGGCTGCTGATCCTTCATGGATTTCTAGATGAGAACGTGCACTTTTTCCACACAAACTTCCTGGTGTCTCAGCTGATCCGCGCAGGGAAGCCATACAGCCTCCAGGTAGGACGACTCCAGGTCCTCATTAGACTGGTTAAACTATCAGCTTTTTACTCTACTAGTAAGTAAACAGGTAGATGGAGTAGATGGATGAAAAGCTTTTTTGTTTTTGCTTTCTTTCTGATGTGTTTGCCTGTTAGGTAAACGTTAAGGAAAATGAGGAAAAAATCTCTCTCTCTCTCTCTCTCTCTCTCTCTCTCTCTCTCTCTCTCTCTCTCTCTCTCTCTCTCTATATATATATATATATATATATATTTTTTTTTTATTTTTTTTAATTGCTGTAAGTAAATGCAGATATTGTATTAAGTGGTTGATTTTGTAAAAGCACAAATATTTTGATAGAGGTAGAACATTTTTGTACTTTTTGCTCCTTTTCTTTCATAATGTTTTTTTTTTACATGTCTGTCTTTCTTTTATTTTACAAATTAAATTAATAATGATAATATTTTGATGGACAGACAGACAGACAGACAATGGTTTTATTGCCAGTAACATGCTGCTGTTACCTGATGTTTTTATACATTTATAGCATATACAATTTGCAAAAAAACAAAAAAAAATTGCTGTAGCAGATACATTAACACATCTAAATTTGTTTTACCCAAGTAGCAGGTTATGATAAATTGTCGGCCATATTTAATTTTGCTATGACAACAAAAGCACTTCCACACAATGCACAACACATTGAATTTATGAGTGGACAGGCTCATCTTCCTAACAGCAAGTGAAGGCAGTAACAGATAGATGTACTTTATTTATCCTAAAGTGAGAAAATACAGTGTAGCTGCAACATGACCCACAACGCAAATAGGATACAAGAGTAAACAGTATATATGATCGATTAGAAGTATTAAAAAAAAGGTCTGGGTAAAGAACCTGGATAATAACTGTAATGTGTCAAAATCAAACTGTAAGGTACAAAACAAGTTGTAATATTCAGGTGCAAAACGACACTTGAGTGCAAATAGATTTATGACCAGAGACATAACATACGATGAGCAGAAAATAAAACCCTGTATGGTTTATTTTGGACTCAGGGATCAAATGTGTGTTTCTGTTTTCTCAGGTTTATCCCAATGAACGACACAGCATCCGATGTCCAGAATCTGGAGAACATTATGAAGTTACGCTGCTGCACTTCCTTCAGCAAAACCTCTGATAAGCCTCTGCACACGCTCCGCTTTCCTCCCCTGCTTCCTACCTTCCTCTACCTGCATCCTGTTTCCTTTCTCTGTCTGAACAGCCGCCACCAACCTCGTCCCAGGTTATAAAACCACCAGAACACTGAGTAAATAAACCACAACACACCTCAGTCACCGTCTGTCGGGCGGAAAGGTGCTGTACATTATTACCATATTTATATCCACGCATCAGAACGATCGCTATAAAAACATTTACTTTATAGTGGAGGGAAAAATACTGAAGCGCTTTAAGCTGTATGATCAGTAGAGGGCGCCGTTTACCCAGAACAAACAGGGCTGTAGCTTTTCAGATTAAAATCATGACAAAAAAAACCAAACTTAAAAAAACACAGACTGAACCACAATGTGACAGTGATGATATTATAGTTGAAATGCAGCTTAATGTTCCTTTTATGCAAATAGAACAGAGGGACCTCCTTGGAATAAACTTTTTGGGACCCAACTGACAAAGTCGTCAGATACGTTTCTGTCAGTGAATAAACACTGGAGTCCAGATTGAAAACCTGAAAACTCTGTAACAAACTTAAAAATGAGCGCTTCACCTCATTTTTTTTCCTATTCTTTAATTGCTTCGAGATGGACTTGTTTTTATGTGTTGTGCCATAATTTGGCAAAAGAGTAAGAAAATGCCAGATTTTATCATGTATTATTGATATATATCTATATATATATATATATGTTTATCTATATATTAAGTATTCTTATGCAGTTTAAAGAGGGGATAAACGTAGTCGTCTGTCGCTGTCACTCACAAGCTTTAATTCTGCTGGGAGCATGTTTTTCTTCTGCTGCTTGAAGGACTTTATCTGACTCTCAGATTGGTTTTGCACATTTTACATGTTTGCCTTGGCGTTGACAAACCGAAGTATAAGATGTTGATGTTGGACGAATCTGCGACTGCGTAAGGTGCCTTTTAGAGCGTAGAGGAGCATCGGGTCATTTCCAGTCGTATATCAGGGAGTCCAAGGACCTACGACAAGAACATGCCTTGTTACACACTGTCTGTGTCTGATGACCATCTGTAGGATGAGCAACCATGAGAAGAAGAAATAAACAGAACCTTTTTTCAACTTTTATCAGTTTCTTCTTTGAAATCACAACTGAAGAAAATGACAGGAAAAATTTATTTAAGATTTCACTGACAAGTTTATGTTGAGAAAATGCAAGAAAAAAACAGAAAACTGGTCGATCAAAATCACCTGTGAGTGTGGATGTGAGAGTGAGTGGTTTATCTGGATATGATAAAGCGGCGACACGTTCAGACAATGGTACCCAGGATGGGCTCCAGGACCCCCGAGACCATCCACAGTACCAAAGCAGTTCGATGGATGGATGGATGGATGGGTGGGTGGGTGGATGGCTGGCTGGGTGGGTGGATGGGTGATATGTGTGGTCATTGTCAAAATAAATCAGAAATTCCAACACAGAAATAAAAATGTCAGACAAAATTCTCAGCACTTGAAACAATTCAGCTGAACTGTTTATCACATAAATAAAATAAAAATGTTCTTTTTTCCAAACCCAACCCCATAATTGTGTCAGTGAACACATCATCTGGATTTGTTAAACCTTCCCACCAGGGGACAGCGATGCCAAACAAAACTGGATCAACACTTGGAAGGAGAATGAGGGCCCACTAGACCTGCTCCAAATAAACGTTTTTGTTTAAAACCAGTTGCTGTGATTCCTTTTCTCCAAACAGTGGAATGACCAGATATGACAATTATTTAGATTTTTGACCATGGGAATGCCTGCCTCATGAGCCACACAGTTTTGAATTTGATTTTTGTCAAAAACGCTGGTAATTTTGTGTGGGGGTGTTCTATTATTAATGTATTGGGTATCACGTTAAAGGAAATGTTATCATCGTTCATGTGGTACCACTCCTAATGCTCTATGGTTAATTCTAGTTAAGAAATGAGGCAAAATAGAACACCTCCATCCAAAATTTCCAGTGTTTTTGACAAAAATCTACATCAAAACTGTATGGCTCATGAGGCAGGCATTCCCATGGTAAAAATCTAAATAGTTGTATCTGGTCATTCCACAGCTTGGAGAATCACAGCAATTGGTTCTAAAATAACAAAAACATTTTTTTTCTTTAACTTTTGTTTGAACAGGTCTAGAGGAAAAAAAAACTGAAAAAAGAAAATTCAATCTACTTTGATTATATTACCATATTAAACATATCAAATATTTGTAAATTCCACACCAAAACTACATTTATGGGAATAAGAGTTTGATTCTCTCTTTATTCCACTAATACATGTTTTTTTTTCATGCTTTTCATACAGAAGCACAAACAGACTGAGGATTTGTTACAAAAACTTTATTTTAATCCACTTAATATAATAAAAATATGGAATATTTGATGTTGACAAATCTTGCAAGTAAGAAACTGTACAGTAATTAAAATACAGCAAATATTACAAAATAATATTAGCATTAAAACCCTTATAAAGGGAACAATGTTCAACTGTCAATATGACAAAACACAATATAAAAGTATCTGCTCAGATTGATTATTGATCAGCACAGATCAATAATCTTCATGTGTGATTTCAGTCTTGTGTTGCTGATTCACAGATGAGTTCATGGTTTTATCGTAACTGGTTTAATCTTCAGCACAGTCGTCTTCAAAGAATTATTGTGTCCGTTTGTCGTCGTCCAAAACATGCTCTGTCCTCTGGGCTGATGTGTGCCGCTCTGCATTCTGGGATATTCACCGTTGAGGTTTGAGTTCCCACAGCTGCTGAACCACCAACCTCCTGCAAAGACAGAGCATCATTAGTAAAACTGTATTATATTATTTCTTAAACCTGGACAGAAGGTCCCAGAGGCTTAAGTCTGTGCAGGTTATTCATGTTCAGGTGCAGTGGTCATTTTAACGGGCGCTCGGTGACGTACCTGAAAGCACCTCAGCACAGTTGACGTCCTTATTGAGGTCGTTGTCTCTGTCGGCGGTGGAGAAAGGCAGCCCGGACGCTCCAGTCGTTATGAGCTCCTCAGACGAATCCTGGGGCTGGAGGTGGAGGGCGAACTGCTGCTCCTCTCCGTCCACCTGGAACTGGTAACGAAACACCTGCTCCTGTGTCGACCAATCGGAGACCTCCACCTGAAGCACGTACTGGCCTTGTCTGGACACAGAGTGGATGTTGTCCAGGCCGAGCCAAAAGTCACCTGCAGGACAGGAAGAGTTAAAGTTAACTCTGGAACTCTGGTGGTGGAGGGTTGATGACGCTGTTGTTTAATGGTGGGGTGTTTTGCGTTGGTTCTCACCTGTCAAACGGCCGAAGCCTCTCTTGTATCCGTCCCACAGCTGGTTGAAGCTCTGAGATCCATCATGACGTTTCTGGAAGACGGTCCATCCACCTTCTGCGGGAAACACATAATGACATCTTATTAGCATCATGTGAATCCTTACTCATCTGTAGTCTTTACTTTTTCCTTCCTTATTACTGATTTTGAAGCTAAACTGAAGTATTTTAGAATCAGTTCATTCTTTCCTAATGGCAAGATTTAACCCATAAACACCCAAACAGCCACTGGCAACCAAAACCATGCACTGATGTAAAATATTTAATAAGTTCTGAACCACTAAACCTATCAATATGTTGAAATAATTGGTGTAAAATGCAGTTTGTCATCTTTTCATGGTCACCAGATTGGACATTCAGGGGCTCTGTAGTTATCATGGAAACACCGTCATCTTCTACAACATTGAATCACCAGTAAAACCCATGGAGTTGGATTAATGACAGTGGATGGACACACTTGTTTTTATGTTCAGTTAATGGAAGATTTGCTGAAAAAGCCACTTTTTCTTCAGTTTTCTCAATATCCCTCAACTGTAATCCGAGCTTTTATGAACATTCTCATTAGCAGCAAATTTAATATAGGAAAATACCGGGGAAAAAACACAAAATACAGTGGATAATATTATAATAAATAGCAATAAATCACTTAAGAAAAGTTAAATAGAGAAAAAATTCCTTTGGAACGTGACATGTAAGTGGCACTGGGTCTTTATGGGTTAATTGGAGTAGTTTTAATGTCGCCTTCATGTAATTCTGTGGTTTTTTTTAATATCATGTCTGACTCACCTGAGGTCATTTCACAGAGGACGCTGAAGGGTTTGGAGTTCTCAGGTTGGATTGTGTAAACGCCGCTGGTTCGCTGCCCTTGCACAAACAGATCATGACAGTCTTTGGCAAAACCTGAAAAAAACCAACAGGCCAGTCAGTCAAATGTATTTATTTATTATTATTAGTGTCATTTACAGCTTAATAATCCCCTCCTGCTATTAGATCATGTATTGACACGTGTATTAAGACTTATACTGTAGAGTTTTGATCGTCTGTCCTGGTTTTTTCTGACCTTTGGACTGTGTGAGAGCTGCTCTGCCAACTATTCAGTTGCTATAAATTCAGGTGCAAAGGTGAACGTCTTTGTTCTCCTATTTATGACGCACGTACAGTAGATAGGCTGACAGCTGAGTGAAGTAAATGCCCTAAATTTATGATCGATGTGACTCAAATACATTTTATTGTTTATGCCTCAGTGGGATGTAGTGATGATGTTTGCGTCTTAACATGGATCCGTGACAATAGAACGTGTACAGATTGAGAATTAAAATGTAGATGTTTCTGCGTTCTTACCTCTCAGCGCCTCCTCGTCGTGTCTCCTCCTGTGTGACTTCATCCTCTTTTGTGCAACCTGAAGGAAACAAATATGTCAGTCAATCACAAGTAAACGACTCTGCAGAAGCAACCATCCTGTAGCTCAGATCTCAGTTGTTTTTGGGGTTTTTTTTTAATGCAGGGATGTGGTGTTAACTCACTTTACTCTGTAGCGCTTGCAGGTGCACGCTCTGCTTCTCCAGTTTGTCCTGCTGCTGTTTGATCTTCTCCACCAGCTGGTCGATGCGTCGGTTCTGAGCCGCCATCAGCCTCTGCAGAGACACAACACCGACACAAACCTCATGAGCTTCAGCGTCACACTGCTTTAAATGCAACTCAGCATGCACGCGGATGGAAAACCGCTGCAGGTTCTGAGAAATTTGTCAAATTCTGGATGTATGTAGTTAAATTTTGAGTCATTTATCTGCGGCGGTTACTTTGTGTGAACGGTTACAGGAGCTCATTTCAACCTCTGAACCGACATTTATTATTATCTTCTCACCTGGATGAACGGGACTCCTGTGTCGTCGCTGTAGTTGCTGTCCAGCGTGGGCTTGGTGAGCACCTCGTCCACCTTCTCCTCCAGCCTGTCCATCCTCGTGTGGACGTCCCGGTTCTGGTTCTCCACCTCCTCCACCTTCTGCCTCATCTCCTCAGCCAGCTGCACCACCAGACGCTCCCTCTCCTCCGCCTCCTTCACCCTGGTCTTCAGAGCTTCGTCTTGCTCCGTCTGTTTCTTCTCCAGTCCGGCCACCGTGCTGTTGAGCTCTTTCATTTTGGCGCTGACGTCCCTCATCTGGGCTTTGCTCTTGTCCACGTGCTCCTTCAGGCCCTGGCCGAGCTGCAGGAGCCCATGGGCCACCACATTGACGTCGTCCCAAGAGGCGTGTTTGCTTTCCCAGCCGCCTGTGGGGAAACCTGTCGCCACCTGCACCGAAACGACCATAAAGAGGACGAGGAGCTGTGTCATCTTCATCTTTGAGACGATTGTGTTGTCTGAGTCTGATGTGTGCAGCTGAAAAGCCCTCAGAGGTTTTTATAGCTCTGAGCCGCAGCAGAGGTCTGCTCTGATTGGCTGCTGGAGTGTGGAAGGGGGGAGTGTGGGGACGGTGGAGGGGGGATGTGGGCGTGGATAGTCTGGGAGGCTTCCACAGTGGGGTGGCCGCCTCCACAGAGCGTATCGTGATGCAACGAGAGCTTGAAGTTTCTGTCGGACAGTTTCTGCCACAGGAATCCGAGATTAATTCAGCTTTATTTTCAGAGTTAAAGTGCAATCAACTACTTTTTTCACATTTTAGCTTTTGGTGAGATTTAAAAAAAAAAAAAAAATCCTTTAAGCTGTAGTTACAAACAAAAACTAATCACCAAACTAGGGATTTATAGCTCAGTGTGATAAAAGTAGCATACATTCCACTACAGTTTTGTGTGTGTTTTAACAATTAGAACATGAGAGGAATAAATAAGTTAAATAAAGAAGCTACTCTGAGCTGGATGTCCTCATGATAAACCTTTTAATCAGTATTGACAACTACCACAGTCACCGTACAGTTATTAGTTCTTATCAGTTTCAAGCTTTGTGGATAAAAATGAATAATATAATATAGAAGATGTCCGTGTGTAGTTCATTCATTCAAGTTTTTATAAATAAACACCATAGGGAAAATAATAAACAAAAACAATCATTCCTTCTATTTTGTGGTATTTCTTATTCCTTATGCTGAGAACACTTCAGTTGTTTGATACTAAAATATGTAAAATATGTAAGTAAACAAAGAATTTTAAAACGAGAAAGAATGTAGTGGACGGGGTAAATAAACTACTCTGACAAAACAAAAGAAAAGATTACAGAGAGATAAATACATATATAGTTTTACCATCAAGACAAATGTAAAACTAAAGCACACAATATGAGAAAACATGAAAAAAGACACTATAAATATGTTATTACCTGCATGGATTGTACCAATATAAAGACACTTTCATAGACTGATTGACTTTAACCTTGGTTTTAAATTCATCATTCACTTTATCTTGTCTCTTTAATATTCAGCACCTTTACAAATGATCCACTAATCCTATCAATCCATGTAAATACTTGGAATAAAATGCAGTTCGTCACCTTTTCATGCTGATCAGATATGATGCATTTGGACGTTCAGAGGCTCCATAGTTACCATGGAAACACCATCATCTTCAACGAAATTGATTCACCAGTAAAACCCATGGAGTTGGATCAATGACAGTGGATGAACACACTGGGTTTATGTTCAGTTCATGAGAGATTTGCTGAAAAAGCCATTTTTTCTTCATTTTCTGTTTCTGCTTTAATAATCTTCAACTATAATCTGAGCCTTTTTGACCCATCTATGTGATTGGTAAATAAAATACAGGAAAAAACATGATTTTCACAGAAAATAATGCAAAATACAGAGGGTAATATTATAATAAATGGTGATAAATCATTTAAGAAGGTTAAATGGAGAGAAAAATTAATTTGGGAAGTGGCACAAAAGCAGCAGAGTTATATGGGTTAAAAAGTTCAATAAAAAATTAAATAAACCCAAACATTAATAAGTCATTGCTCTTCTTTTCTGTAAAATCTGTCCAGGTTTGCTGTTAAAGTTGCAAACTTTCTAATCTTAAATGTTCAACCTCATTCTTCTTTTGTTTCTTAATGTTGTGGCTCTGACTGCGTTAATAAGTGACTGAATGAAACCCTACATCATCTTCATGAATCAGTTCAGAGGCATCCACACTGTGAGAAGTAGGGGAAAGTTCAACCCTCGGGCCGTTTTACACACTCATTCCGGGCAACGGAATCCCACAACTGCACACATAAGCAGACACGAGGCACGTGGTGTCCTGATGAGGTACAGATGGCATTTAACGCACACACACGCACGTACAAGGAGACGGGACCAGGCTCGACACATCCTGCTTTGAGGAGATTTACAACAATGCTTTGACTGTTGTTTAACTTATAGACACAAGACAAAGATCAGATCCATGCTCCTACATTTGACTTTAAATAGAAAACTTATGCTGTGTTGAAATGATCTATTATATTTAGTATTTTCATTGTCTCCTGTGTAGCTAACCATTGTCCACAAAAAACTAGAGTGGTTTTGTTGAAGCCTCAGACTTTTTAAGTATTTTTTGTAAATTTATACCCAACAATATATCAGTTAATATGGAACAATAAGTAGAAATATACATGTGTTGATGGCTTTTTTAGCTCCAGGCTGTGACAATCCATCTACCATCAGACAGATAAACATAGCGTAGGGTATAACATAACATAACATAGCATAACATAGTATAGCATGGCATAACATCATAACATAAAGTAGCATTGCATAACATATAGCATAACATAACGTAGTGTAACATACTGTAACATAGAACATAACATAATTATAACAAGTGTGTTAACCAATATTTATGTAATTGATTACTTGCATACAGTCAGGTTCATATATTTGGAAATTGAAATGTGGAGTTTCAGCTTAAATTCAGTTAGTTTAATAAAATTATTGCATAAATCATTAAGAATTGCAACAATTTTAGCCATATTCCATCTATTTTCAGAGGCTCATAAGTAACTGGACACTGACTGATTCAGCTTCAGGTCCAGATGTGTCCTGTTTCAGTATTCAACAAATATTATAGCAGCAATAAAATAAAAATTTTCCCTTCAACAAAAGTGCATTTTGTGCGTAGTAAACAACATACATAATGTGACATCGCTGTGGGATGCACTTGATGAGGTCACTAAAAACTCATTAACTACAAAATTAGTCATTGTCTGTTTTTCTTTGTAGTTCTTGGTTCAACTGGACTGGTTTGGCTCCATTGAAAACATTTCCTCCCTCATCCATGAGACTTCTCCAGTTCGAATGGAGTCTCTTGGATGAGGGATGAGGGATGAAATGTTGCCAGAAACCAGCCCAGTTGAACCAAGAAGAACGATGACCTGGGCCTATGCCATCGCCTACTCATTGCAGCCCTAATTAGAATCTGACAGAAAACATGTAACAGACACTGAACAGGATTCCCTGGATGAAACCAAGATGAACCTGGACCAGAAAGATGAAGGAGAACATCAGCTGATCCAGATCAGACCCGGTCCTGTGTCCAACGTGGTGGACAGCGTTATGACGTGGACTTGAACTGGGTCAGTGGCGTCTGTTGATGATGTGATGTCGGTCGAAGGAACAGGATGAATTCTGAAGTTTATGATCTGTCCTCTACTCAGATTCACACAGATGAAAAACCGACAGGATGGAGATACTGAACCAGAACACACAGTAAAAGCAACACAAGAGCTTTAGAAGGTAAACAAATGGGATGTTCTTCACCTGATCTCAACACAGAGCAGTTTTTCAGCTCCTGAAGACAAAAGTGAGGGAACAGAGACCCAGGAACAAACAGTGACTGAATTTAGTAAAACATCTGCAGGAGGAAACTCATCCATGGGCCCAGACTTCAAGCAAAGGATTTTCATCCAAGTTTTACAAATAATCCTCATATTTATCGCCACATTACTTTGTCCGAACTCGTTTTAGCCTCTAAAACTGGAGGGACTGTGTTTAATGTGCTTATATTTCTTCAGTGGTTAGTCCATAATTCAATCCCACCTTCATTCTTTTCATTTCAGACCCACTGTGTCCTGATTAGGACACTGCAAATAAAATCTGATTATTTTAAAAGTACAAGGTGTACAGAGTCATGTAAACACAACTGGCATCATGAGTCTGACGTAAAACAGGAATACACCTCATGACACTGTTAATGTTGTGTAACACACTTTCCTTATTTAATTTCACATATTAAAAACAATCTTTAGTCAAAAACATTTCTAATCAGAAAAATGACCAGAAATAACACTGAGGGTTTGAGTCATGAGTTTACTTTGTACCAAGGACCGTTATAATGTGGTTCTGCTGTTTTCAGACAGTTTTACTAAAACTGGAGCGATAGCAGCTGCAGAATTTGTACTGTTGGAATATCTTCTTTTCTCTCTTAACATGTATGAAAATTTCGACGTGATGTCATGAAATCACATAAAATATACAGTGTTTACCAAATGTATTCTTCCAGCTCCACCCAGTATAACCAGTCTAAGGTGTCCCACTGCTGCCATAACTGAACAGTATTTCTGTTTACCTAAATATCTGTTTCTGTTTCTATA
>JAQQZY010000020.1:9735337-9745547 GCA_030068375.1 Ostorhinchus rueppellii | reverse complement strand
ACCATGGAAACACTGTCATCTTCTACAACATTGATTCAACAGTAAAACCCATGGAGTTGGATCAATGACAGTGGATGAACACACTGGGTTTATGTTCATTTAATGATAAATTATGTTGAAAAAGTCATCTTTTCTTAATTTTTCTCTGTTTTTGATATAATAACCCTAAACTTTAATCTGGGCTTTTATGAACATCTGCATGATTAGTATATTAAATATAGGAAAATACCATAAAAATGCAAAATAAGTAGCATAACATTAGAAAAAAGGG
Organism: Ostorhinchus rueppellii; assembly: GCA_030068375.1. Classification (NCBI taxonomy): domain Eukaryota; kingdom Metazoa; phylum Chordata; class Actinopteri; order Kurtiformes; family Apogonidae; genus Ostorhinchus; species Ostorhinchus rueppellii. The sequence goes on along the minus strand of JAQQZY010000020.1, from coordinate 9,745,276 downwards.
TGATGAATCAGTTGAGAAGGGTTACAAATGGAGAAAAATTCATTTGGAACTGCCACTAAAGTAGTGCTGGGTCTTTATGGGTTAAAATAAAAATGAAAGCGCTGCAGAGTCCGTGGGAAATAAAACTAATAAAAGTTTATAAAGCCAACGGAGTCTTTGTTTCTCCTGGTTTGCATTTTTTTCTCAGAGCAGTCGATGAAAACCAGTCACTGAACAATGTGACCTTCGACCAACACTGATAATGTTATTGATTTCAGATTGGAATGATTTCAGAGATGTTAATGATGGGATTGACCAGATGACGAATCGATAAAAAACAAACAGCAGAAGAAAAACAAGACCAGAGTAAAGTCCAACAAAGACAACAATGCATTTCTAATCCTGTATGTAAATAGACAAAGGAAAGAAAAGACAGAACAGACTGAAGTGACAAGCTGTGTGCATATGAGGAAGTTTATCCTGGTGTTAAAATGACTGAAATACTCTTAATCCAAACGTTTCATTTTCAGGTGTATTTGCAGCTCAGTGATTATTATTTGCTGACATCTATCATACTTGTGTTGAATACTTTGCAGTTTCTGTTTTATTCTGTTCTATTGTGTAAATACAAATACCTAATTTTTTGTATCAAATAGATGTGATAAAAGTTCCATTTCTTCTTTATTTCATGTCTCTGGGTGTTTCAGTCTTCAGTCTGGTACCACATCGCCCTCTGCTGTTCCATAAGATGTAGTTCAAATCTTCTATTTGGCGCCATAGGAACCGAACTGACATATAAACCACGCCCCTGTTGTAGCACCGCCCACTCTCTCTTGAGCTCTGTCCTCATTGGAGACATCAGCTGTCAGTCACTGAGCAGAGACGAAACCGAACAAATAAAGCTGGAAACGCGCAGGAAAATGATGATGTGGACTTAAAAACAAAAGCACCGAGGACACGGGACAGGATTTAATGAAAAGAAGAGGAAAAAAAACCGCAAAACTGATAATAAATAAAATTATAAGTATACAAATAAATAAATAGAAGCTGGTTTCTTAAAACTGACTGTTGAGCAGGTTAAAAGAAGATGATTGAATACTGTCCTAAATAACTATAATAAAATAAATAATATAATAACCATTACGGCAAGAGAAGAAAAGCAATAAATAAAATAAATATACATAATAATAATAATAATAATAATAATAATAATAATAATAATAATAATAATAATAATTCTTCATGCTTCAGCTGTAAAAATCAGATGAACTTTACAGATTTCCTTGGAAGTTTTTTTTTTTTTTTTTTTAAACTCCATTGCCATTCTCTGATGCTTTATTTACTTTTCAGATCAGTCTTATTCCTTTGCCATCCACCGAAAACCATACCTTTCTGTGTGGATTTTTAATTGTTATAATGAACTGAATTATTATTATTATTTATTTTTTTGTAACATAGTCATCTGAGTGTTGTCCTGAGCTCATGAAGAGTTGGCTTTTTAGAGACGTGTGGTTGTTATGATGATTTTACAGAATATGAATTAATGTAGGTTAAATTACCAACAGCTTATAAAGACATTCATTCATTTTTATACTATTTGCACATTCTGATGATAATTCCATACCTTCATTGATGCCAGGTTTAATTCTTGGGAAGTATCAGTACTTTTACTTCCAAGTAAATGAGCTGAATACTTCTGTGTCAATGCATTTTCTAATTCATCCACTCTTGGAGACCGGGTCAGAAAAACTATTTTTTGAAACTTTCATCAAGAAGCAAGTTTATGTATTTTTTTGTTTTTCTGTAAATTATAAAACACTGAATCTACTATGAATGGCTTGTTGGCTTATTTATTTATGCAAGGAAGTCAATTGTAAACATTTATTTTACATTCATTTCAACAGTGTAGTTTATTTTAATTACTACTTACAATGGTTTCTACTTTTAGATGGTGGCATAAATATGTTTTTGATTAAAAACAGCATTAGACACAACAAATTGCAAATGCTGAATAAAGTTTTATTTTAGCTTTGTTTAGTTTAATATTTAATTATTAATTTAATTGCTGGAAGAATTTATCTTAAGTATATTCAATTTTTAAAAAATCAATGTAATAACTGTTTTATGAGAATAAAAACAAACAGGGTTTTATGCTTGTGCTTTGTCGTTCTAGTGACTAGTCTGTTCAACCCGAACTCTTATTGTGAAACACCGTACCGGAAGTGGTGGATTGGTACTTCCGGACTTGACTGACGGCGGGGCGGGTCGGAACTTTTTTTTTTTTTTTTTTTTTTTTTCTCTCCTCCCAAAGTTTTCTTACCTTCTGTGAAAGTCATGAACAGTCCCAGTGTGACTGGACGGAGACGGGCCACAAGGTAAGAGCCGCCGGGCATCGATCAGCTGATTCCGATCCAATAATCGATCGAAGGCTTTGTCTGTGTGTGTTTTTAGTGAAAACAGAATCAGAAAGGTGTCAGTGAGTTATTGATCCCAGGTGACGTGATTGACTTTACATCAGATGGCTCTGTGGAGTTTCAGCTCATGTTTTTATTCCTGTTATTTTTAAACTTTTATATTTTTATTCATGGTTTGTTTTAGTTCCATTTGAAATCTGGGATAAAAGTCCGTCAAAGTTTAGTTTTTCTTTCCTTTTTGGCCCTTTTCATCCTTAAACTCTCACTTTTATTCCGTTCTTTTCTGCTGCTTTTGTCTAAGTTGTTATTTAATATTAGATTTTATTTTCTCACTTGTTGCAGACAGAATATTATGTATGATCAGATTTTTTTTCTCCGTCTGAATCACTGCACCTTAAAACTATGTTTATTCAACTTTTCTTCTTCTTTTTATCCCTAATATTTAAATAATTTTCTTTTCTTTTTTTTTTGCATTTATTTCTTGTGTCCTGGTCTGAGGAGAAACTTTTCTGATTATATTCAACATCCTCTGTACATTCCCACATAATACTGTTCATTTCTCATCACAATATTACTCTTTCCTTCCATTCAGTGCATCTTAAACTCATGTGTTCTTTAACTTCCTCTTTGAATCAGTGTGAAATCTTCTCTTCACATCCTTCTCATCCTGCAGATTGAGCCTAACTGTTGCTCTTCTTTACATGGTGATCTGTGGAAACACATTTGCATGATATTTACGGTCAGATTTTAACTTTATCAGCTGTTCAACACATTATATTGTCCATTCTTGATCCGATTGTGAGTCATCTTCCACATCATTGCACCTTTTTTGGCCTTTCTTGCTTTTTTTTTTTTAAATCCTGTAATATTTAATGAATCAGTTCTATTGTTGCATTTCCTTCCCATGTCGTGGTCTGAGGAGAAACCATTTTGATAATATTTATTATTCTCGATATGACATTGTGTGTGTGTTTGATCAGACTTTTGTTGCTCCTCTGTTTTTATTTTTTTCAAATAAGGCTGTTTTCTTAGACTTCCTCTGTATTTTCCTGCTGTTAGTCTGTTCAGTCTCCTTCTGTCTGCTCCACATCCACTAGAACGGAGGTAAAAGTTCCCAGAAGTCATGTTGTGTTTTTTTGTCTCCTTGTAAAACCTTGTAAAACTGTGTGGGTGAGGCTGTTTCATGGGATGGAAATCCCCCCTATTGTCAGAAGTGTTGGACCCCCCCCCCCCCCAACCCCCCTCCCCCGTCTGTTTGCTCCTCTGTTATTACATCCTCAGTTTTCCTTTCTGGATGTTCTTCTCAGTTCAACTGGACTGGTTGAGCTTTTTTGAAAACATTTCATCTCTCATCATAGAGAGTAATTCAGTTCTAATAAGTGTTGGAAACTGGACTCGTAAACCTGTAGGGGGAGTGGTCTGTGTAGGGGTTATAGAAGGGAGTGGTCTGTGTAGGGGTTATAGAAGGGAGTGGTCTGTGTAGGGGTTATAGAAGGGAGTGGTCTGTGTAGGTGTTCATCCAATGGTTCCAAGCTTTTTTGGCTCATTACCCCATTTTAACATCACAAATTTCTGGCGACCTGATTTTTTTTTTTTTTTGCTAAATTTAATTAGTTTTTGGTCATGTAATAGTTTGCTGTACTATGTTGCAAATAAATGTTAATTTCAGATGACGTTTAGGCTATATAATGTATATAATGCACTTTTTTGGTGTATACTTCTCAGTTCGTCTCGGAGAAGTCTAGTCCGGGCCAGACGGGTTCATACATCTGTCCATTCTCTGTTCGGTCCAGTTTTCTGACTGTAACTGTGTTCGTGCAGGTTGAAGCGTAGGAATGCACGGGGTCACATGATCAGGTCAATCAAGATGTGCCTGTCAGATATAATCTCCTGCATTTTATTTGAAGTTGATTTTTATTCGGATCAGTGCGTGGTGTTTTAATTATAATGAAATGTATATATTGAATCATTCAAAAAGATTTTTATTAGTAAATTTTTTATCAATTACTAGAAATTTCATCCGACCCCATTTAATTTGACCCCAAGGTTGAAAAACACTTCAATCCATTCCATCCATTAAGTTCATTAGCATATGGATTAATACCTACACAGACCACTCCCCCCACAGGTTTATGAGTCCAGTTTCCACCAGTTTTTAGAACTGAACAATTCTCTGGGATGAGACAAAACCAGTCCAGTAGAACCGAAAAAGAACAATGACCCGGGCAAATGAGAACCTACACAGACAGCTTTGTGGATGTTCAGATGATGTTGTGTGATGTTCAGGTACCTCCAGAAGCTCAGGTGAGGATAATTTGAAGCTTAGACGTCTGGTTTCTGCTTCTCTGAGGCGAGGGGTCAGAGGCTGGTGTAGACAGTAGCAGGAAATAGACCAGAATGCAATGCAGACACTGGATCGGTGAGGATTTCAGGGCATAACGTTTCCAGACTAGAACCCAGGGCTCGGCAGCAGGAGGATGGAATGTGTCCTGTGGTGACGGAAACATTTAATATCATGGTCTGTCCCTTCTATTCCACTCCTTATGTCAGTTCAGGTGCTTTTTTTTTTTTTATCTCATCAACCGTTCGATCATGAGCTGTCGTCAACGCGTTGTCTTCATTAGCTATGTTTTCAAAGATCTTCTCCCACAGAAAAACTGGTTGGATTAATTTCAGGTTGTATAAGTATCTTTCTTGGGACAATGTCTACAAAGTTTTGTCATAGTTTTGAGGAATTTAGATTTTTAATATTTTTTGTCAAATTTTTGAAATATTAAAAATGTGCCTTTACTTATGATGGGCCATATTTATCCAAAAACGTTCATTACCTCCACCTGGAGGTTATGGTTTTGCCGGCGTTTATCTGTTTGTTTGTCTGTTTGTGTTCAAAATAACTTGAAAAGTTCTGACCGGATTTGGATGAAATTTTCAGGAATTGTTAGAAATGGGATGAGGAACAAGTGATTAAATTTTGGTGGTGATCCAGATCACCATCCGGATCCAGGAGTTTTTGAAAGGTTTCTTTATCATTGGGAGAGAGGGCATGATGGCACTGAGCTGCATATGGGGTCATTCAGCACCATCTAGTGGAGGAAAGTACAAACACTACCTTGGCGGAGGTCTGCGCTCTGAGTGCTTTTCTAATTGTTGTTTATTTTATCTTATTTATTTTGAACATGCAAAGAAACAAAAATAAAACAAAACAAAATGACATTTTAAATAAACAGAATCTGTCTTCACGTACGAGGAAGTCTGAATTTGCAAGGTCGAAAAGTCATTATGTGCATGTCATGAAAGTTTGTTTACAGGTGGTTTTCACCTAAATAAAAAAAATATAAAAACTTTCAGTAATATGTACATCAAAAACCACGTTCTTTAGTATTTTTATATATCGATATTTTAATGGATTATAATGTGTAAATAGTTATAGATATCACTATAGTTCCTATTGATCACTGATAGAAGTCATATATGGACTTGGATTGGATTAGTTGATCGATCCTCACTTTTTTTCAATGACTTCAATCCAAGTCAATGGAACTCTTATAAGATGTCACCAAAATCACTCTCCCTTTAAAATCTTTCAGAAAATAATATAGGTGTATCAAATTGTATCATTGGCCAAATATCATGATGTATATCATATCAAGAGCTAGATATCGTGTATCATATCGGGATGTATACCGTATCGTGAGCTGAATATCGTGTATTAAGGCTGTGCAATTAATCGAATTTTGATCACGATTTCGATTTTGTTGTTAAATGATCTCAGAACTCATATAATCGAGTTGAAATGATTTATTTTCCGTTTTTCTATTCACAGTTTCTGAGAGACAAACATTCGCAATACATTCCATTCATTGCAAAACAGCTGTAAAGTACATATTTGTAGCCAAAATATATTGTCAATTTGAAGGTTTTGTATAAAGAATCAATAACAAAGTGTTTTTTGAGAGAGAAAAATGCTGAATAAATGCACTGTGAAACTCAAAATGAATCGTATGAATAATCGTGATTTCAATATTGGCCAAAATAATTGTGATATTGAATTTTTTTTTTTTTTTCCATAATCGAGCAGCCCAGTTGTGTATCGTATCATATTATGAGGTTAGTGTATGGCTACAGCCCTAATAGAACAGAACCTGACAACCTCACACATTTAATTTGGTATTGATTTGTGACAGAACATGCTGCTGACAAACAAAGACAGAACTATTTTCCTTCTTCTACATGGATGCAGTTTACTGTATATGAAGACAAACAATCGAATATGGAGAATAAACACGACGAACACAGTGATGTTGAATATTAGTCGGAGTCGGACCAGTTTGAATGATACAGATCAATAAATATCAGCATAAATGTCCTTTTATTATTCATTTCGAGGTTAAAGGAGGATTTTATTTCTTCTTTGGTTCTGAGTGAAGGATGAATGAGCCACTTGATCATAGTCCAGGGGTGTCAAACGTACGACCTGTGGGCTAAAACCGGCCCGCCAAGGGGTCCAATCTGGTCCATGGGATGGATTTGTGAAATGTAATAATTACACTGAAATATTAACAATCAAACAGATTTAAGTTGAGGTTGCACACACTGACCAGTAGGATCTAAAGTGGATCAGACCAAACAAAGCATCACATTTGTGATTTAATGGAAAAACTGACGTTACGCACTTCTGTTTATTCGACATTTAGTAAATATCGGTAAAGTTTTGCGCATAAATTTAAGGGGAAAGTGAAGACTGATGATCAGCTTTAAAATTAGAATACGAATACTTTATTAATCCCAGGGGAAATTCTCTTATAGTTGCTACATTCAAGTAGAATAAAAAGGAGTGGGAAAGAAATTACCAATACAACAATGATAATGACAAAAAAGCTCTAAATGTGCAAATGTATAGCTGTGAATATACATATATAAACCAAATATACATTTAAATACACTGTACGAAGACTCAAAATGTTGAAGAGAATCAGAAACAGAAGGCGTTCATTCGATTATTGAGGACAGACGGACGGATCTGGAGCTACTTTATTGAAAATTAAACAGGAATTAAAGGCGTCGTGTGCACGTGTCTGATGCGGACCAGGGGCTGATGGGTAATGGTTCGACCTAGGTCCAGACTGGAACACGTCTTTAATTTAGTGTTAAGCCTCTAACAGCTCCTCATGCTTCCTGCAACAGGACCCTGGGGTTTGACTTACCTCCACCGCCTCAAAAATAGACGCCCAGTCCGTTTAGTCGAGTCATGAGGTCAGCGTCGACGCGTCTACATTTGGCTCCGCCCCCAACGCAGCAGGAGGACAAGGTTTCACCACGTGGACCTGAGGATAGTTCATGTCAGCCACCGTCTGATAACACACCAGCACCCGCTGCCGGTTTCCACTTTTAGTTCCATTACCAGGGTTTAATTTTAGCTCCTCTAGATTGTGGGTTAGTCAGGATCAGGTCAAAGGTCATACGATCAGAACCACTTTTAACAAATACAGGGACAGTTTTAGTCATTTTGTTTATTTTGTTCAGTCTTTGCTCATTTTAATGCGCATTTTCTTCATTTTCCTTAATTTTTCTAATTTTGGTCATTTTACTCACTTGGTCATTTTGTTTTATTCACTAAATACTAATTCTTTACTTTCTTGTTCATTTTTGGCCTTATTTTGTTCATTTTGCAGACTCTTTTCTTAACTTTTTGTTCATTTCAATGGTTATTTTGTTAATGTTTCTACATTTTCTTTATTAATTTGCTCGTTTTTGTTCACTAAATGCTAATTTTATTGATTTTTGTTGCTCATTTTAATGCATATTTCCTTCATTTTTCTTTATTGCTAATTGTTTTGGTAATTTTTCTTCATTTTACTCTATTTTGTTCTATTACTAAATACTAATTCTACACATTTTTATACATTTTTTGCCTCATTTTGTTCACTATTTTATCATTTTTTTTGTTCATTTCAATAGTTATTTTGTCAATGTTTCTTCATTTTCTTTATTGCTTTGCTTATTTTTGTTCACTAAATGCTAGTTTTGTTCATTTTGTGGATTTTCTTGGTCATTTTTGTTCCCTGACAAATGGCCTTTAGATGAAAACTGAAGATAATCCAGGACATAAAATGCTCCAGATCCAAGTGGACTGGACTCAACCAGCATCAGATGAAACATAAACCAATCCAAATGAAAATAAACCCTGGTTGTGTTGTAGTTGGAGCTCAGTGCTAGTGAATCTCGGGTCATAACTGATGTGTTCTCATGTATAAATAGTCTGAGTCTCTGGACAGTTTTACTTTGCGTCTGTTGTGTTTTATCTGTTTTATTTCGGGACTCGATGTCGTTACCGTAAAGACTCGATTTGCATGTGGTGATTGTGATCGTCCCCGTCTGAATGTGATTCTAAATCTGACCTGGAAGCTTCAGCTCGGTTCCTTCAGACCTTCACTGACGTCACCTTGATGGATTCCTGAGGATTTATATTTACAGCAGTTTCCTCTTACAAACATTTAAAGACGCAGCGGTGCAGGTTTCAGAGCCCAGTGTTAAAGCAGAGCAGCCTCCGACCATCAGTTATTATTTAAACCAGATAAAGTCATAATGACTAATAATTACAATCACAAAAACAATAAAATATTAAAATGATTTGGTTTTACAGTAGAAATAAACAATTGTCAGGAACAAAAAGTGAATAAATAATGGTAAAAATAAGGTACATGTGACTGGTTTGGACTTTTCACTGATTATTAAATAAAAGGACAGAGGTTGAAACCTGCAAATATATGATATTTAGCTCCAAAAGGAAACATTTACTATCATGGAAACATTTATGTGTTTTTTTTTTTTTTTCCCAGTCGGTGACATGTTGCAGCTCCAACCATTTGTCATTTTGGCAGAAGTAGAAAGTTTATTGTAATAACAGCTGTAATGTTTCCATTTTCAGAGGATTTCAAACGCATTTATTTGGTTTAAGGGCAGAGTGATGTCAGGAGTTTGTCATATTATCAACTTTTTAAAGGAATTGAACAGATGATGTCATTAAAAACTGGATAAATAAAGTGTTGAAACTTTACGACTCGACATTTGTTTTCCATGGTGCATTTAAGTGTTAATAAATGAGTTTGTATTGAATTTATATCATTCCTGTAGCATCTGTTTGCAATAGAAATGAAGCAATTTAATTAGTTTGGTTAATTAATGTGATCAACCAACCGTCTGTATTGTCTGAAACTGAGGCTGATGGTTTGATCAGATCATTTTAGTTCGTTTTCTTGATTATTTTTGTTGATTTTCTGTTAATGTTACTGTTTATGTTGTTCACTTTCAAACCTTTTTAATTCATTTTTTAACTTTTAATATTTTATTTTGTTAATTTTGTTCATCTTGCATCTTTTTTTTCATATTCTTGATTTTCGCCTCCCCATGTATTCATTTTAGTTCATCATCTTTGATGATGATGATGATGATGATGATAATAATAGTAGTAATAATAATAATAATAATAATAATAATAATAATAATAATAATAATAATAATAATAATATAGAACTTAATCTTCAGT
>JAQQZY010000020.1:9699161-9711424 GCA_030068375.1 Ostorhinchus rueppellii | reverse complement strand
GCAGCATCAGCAGGTTTTTGGACACAATTGTGGAACTGATTGTAGTAGTTCAGTATTTGGTCTGAAATTCTAAAGAACTGAGTCACATACAAACAATTGACTCATTTGAACATTGTTGAGGAACACTTTTATCAGCTCAAACTGGTATTTCTGTAGGTGAACCACAAATATTGCAATATTGTTATCGCAATGCTGTACATCCATATCGCAATATTGTTATCGCAATGCTGTACATCCATATCGCAGGTTTTGCCGATATCGTGCACAAAAATTTCAGTTAGACAAAATGTTTTCACAATTCTAGTTTTCATCATTTCCTTAATGATAATAACCTTGGTGTAAACACAGTCAAACGTGAGTGGAAGACAACAGGAAGTTTACCATCACTACATACATCCAAAAATGGGTTTTTCAATTGCATTTCTTAAGTGCATGGAAAAGCATTAGATCTGATTACTACAATTATCCGATTATCCCAGACTTTTAGGGTTATGTCAATGGGCTCAATGTTGTAGAAGACGACGGTGTTTCCATGGTAACTACAGAGCCTCTGAACGTCCAAGTGGGTCACATCTGAGATGACCATGAAAAGATGAAGAAGTGTATTTTACACCAATTATTGACATGCATTGATGGGATTAGTGAATCAGAAGTTAGATCAGTTGCTTGTGGTTGCTGGCGTCTGTTTGGGTTTTTACGGGTTAAGAAGATCCTGAGAAAACGTCCATTGTTTCTGATTAACAGAACAAAGCAATGTTGCATTTAAAAAGAAACTAAGAATACCATGAGGCCCGCTACGTAAGAATGGAGATCCAGACGTCTGAGGCGCCCAGAGTGAAAAACAATGCGGTGGATGTGTTCACAATAGTACGCTGTGAGGCATTTACTAAATTGAGGTGGCATGCCCACAGTGGGTTTACAAAACTGTGAACCGTCTTTGTCTGCCTGTGTGGGATCATATGACTGCATCAGGAAGATTTGTGGATGTTTTGTAAATGCACTCATATGACTGTTTATTCACACTGGATCTTTACCTTGGAGTTATTTAATGGACGGCATCTGTGAGTAGGATTAAAACAAAAAAAAAACAAAAAAAAAAAACTAGTCCAGCTCTCAGGATGTAGTCTGATGGAATAATCCTGACATTAAGGCAAGATTCTCCTCCGTTCTGCTTTTGGTGTTTTTAAGGCAAGGCAAGTTTATTTGTAGAGCACATTTCATGTACAGAACAATTCAAAGTGCTTTACATAAAACATAAAAGCAGACATAAAAGAGAACGTTAAAATATAAAAACAATGAAACTTAAAATGAAAACATTAAAAGGACAGTTAATTAAAATGAAATAAAAGACATAAAGCAAAATTTAAAACTTGGAGCTTAAAGAACTGAAATACCCTTTGGCTTAATTAAAGGCGGCAGTAAACAGAAGCGTTTTCTGCCATTTTTTAAAGTGTCCTTATGTGAAAGAACAAAAACAATCTATGAACCACACTGGAAAAGGTCAATTTTGACAAATACAATTTTTTTTAAGTCATCTTTTTCAAGAATTTTGTTATTTTAACTAGAAATAAAGCTAGAAATAAAGTCATACTGTAAATGAGAAAACTATTGGGTATGACACAAAGTTTATGATGGGAGTAAATTTTTAGACTTTTTTCACAAAGAATTTATTTAGTATTCAATGATAGATTTTCTTTTGGTGCTGCATCTCTGTCCAGGTCTAGAACTGTTGGGTAGTTGGTTTGGTAAACAGGAAAGAGGCGGCGAACTCCAAACTGCAACTGCAAACTGTAGTTACAAACCCCAAATAACATGCATACTCTGAGTAATTCATCCTCAAATGTGAATAATTTTAGGACATTGCACATGTTAATCAGAAAATGCTGCCTTCGCAGGGTTTTCACTTCCATTAAAAGCCTTAAGTCAAAAAACTCGAGCCATTTGGGCGACGTCTAAACCAGATTCATGTCAAATCAATGTAAAAATCATCAAAATAAACTAAATGACATGATCTAGAATCGACTAATTGATGTCTTAAGAGTCTTCTTTTTATACTTTTTGGATGCCTTTCCAGTTTTTCAACATATATATGACAGTAAGAATGGAGAAAATGCAACAACCACCCAAGTATCTAAGTACGAGGGGAAAGCCTGCATTCACTGAACCCAAATGGAATGTGTTGTGTTTAATTCAGAATAACAGTAAATGTAAATGCTTTGGCTGAGCTCCACCGCAGTGCAGCTCTGGTTGTAATTTTCCCTCTTCATTGGTTATTTAATCCCTGACTAGCGACTGTCATCTTATCTGTGTGCATGTTTGTGGCGTTGTGTTGGGCTGTGCGTCGGTTCGACGGCGTGGCTCTCAGCTGGTCGAAGGGCGAAGGAATGTGGCTTCTCGCTCAAGTCTGTAATTAACTGTGTGTCATCAAAACGGAGGAGGAGGAGGAGGGTAAAAGAAGACGATGTTGTGAAGATGAAGGGTGAGAAATGTTGAAAGGTTTAGAGCGGGGGCGTCAAACATGCGGCCCGTGCACGTCCAACAACTGAAGGTGTTGGAAAGCCCACTGTTAATGAATTGTTCACGTTGATTGAATTGAATTGAACATTCTAATCACTATAATGCCGTGTTTCCACTACATTGTGCTCCACTCGGGCTTTTTGCGTTTGCATTACGAAAAAGGACCTGCAATCTGGTACCTGGTACTAGTTTTTTGGTACCACATCTGCCAAGGTTCCAAGCGATACTTAAACCATAACATATAAACACTGATCGGACAGTTTTCTCTGTGACCCGCAATTTTACAAAAAATAAAAGTGAAAGTAGACAGTAACTAGAGAAGCACTCAGAGAGCGCAGACCCTCCACCAAGGCAGTGTTTGTACTTTCATCCACTAGATGGCACTGACTGTACGGATCACCACCATAATCTAATCATCTGTAGGATACCCCATTTCTGACAATCTGTGAAAATTTCATGAAAATCCGTCCATAACTTTTTGAGTTATCTTGCTAACAGACAGACAAACAGACAGTCCAACACTGATAAAAACATAAGCTCCTTGGCGGAGGTAAAGGTAGCGATGCATGAATCCACATGATGACAGCCCAAAACTACACCATGGTCGGTCAAACAGATTCAGTCTTTGGTGGCTGACGTAAAAATTCAGACGAGACAACACGCAATGAGTGAGTCAGGAACTCTCTGAGCAGACGACATGGAAATAAACACGCTGAGCCGGTCCCACATAGTGGAAACGCAGCATAAGTGTGCTTCTCTATAAGTTTTCATATGTCCCACACTCTTAAACGCACCACTGTCATACCGATGCTACTGCTTATAGGTCAAATGCGGTGCTGGGAAAAGGTCCATTTTTTTTCCTGATACAGTGGTCGTTTTGTTCCATTGCTTTCCCCATCATTCACCTGTAACCTGTTTATTTCTGTGTAAATACTAAACAGTGAGACTAATGATGTCAGACTGTCGTTGAACTGGTAGATGGCTTATTGTTTACCTGTACATAAGCTGACGCTGTTGTATGCTTAAAGCTAATAAGTCCTGCTGTCTGTATAGAAAGGTCCAATCCTGTCTGAAATGCAAAAATTATACTGAAGATACTAACAGTCAACAGTTTCAAAATCCTTTTAGTTCAGGTTCCACGTACAAACTAATGGGACCTCCAGTGGATCAGACTAGTTAAATACCATCATAATAACCCATAAATAATCACAACTTTGACAAATTTTTCTTTTAGTTCAAAAAAGTAAAATTTCATGAAAATCTTTGTCTACAAACCAACCTTAAAAATAATGTGAATAAAATGGACATCCACAAATGTATTGTGCAACTTCAACAATGTTGTGCCTGTTACTAAATGTTTTGTGTATTTGCAGATCCACTGTGATCTGTAAGATGTAAACTGAGGCGGGATATTGTTAAAATTACACTTATTCCTAAGAATTTTCAGGTTGTTCATTTTTATTCACATTTTTAAAGGATAATTTGTAGATGTGAATATTTTCATAATTTAATTGTACTTTTTTTCCCCATAGGTTTTTACGGGTTCTGATCCACTGCAGATCAGATTGGTCTGTATGTGACACTGAACTAAAATGAGTTTTAAAGGAAGGAGAGAAGTGAAAAGACTGGGGGGTTTAATGTTACTGATTTAACAATTACATTATTCAGTCATGAACAATCTTCAACCTTCTGCATCTGAGTTTTTGGAAAAGGAAGTTTTTGGAAGTAAAAGCTGCACATGATTCCTGTTGATTCCTGTTATTCCTGCTTGTCCTGTGTATGTGGACATGATGGCAAATAGATAAATTAAAGTCAACAAGTTTAAGAAAGTTTGATAAAATTACATTAATTTAATTTCTTTATCAGACTGAAGACCTCTGATTCACTGCTGTCATTAGTTTCTTAGTAAATAAGTGGGTTCTTTGTTCGTAGACGCGTTTCATCCGAATGTATCCTAATATTTTACCAAATTCTGTGAAAGACAAAGCAAATTTAATGAATGTACATGTCCTTCTGTTAGTGTTCTATGAATACTGAGTTGGTTTATTGTCATCGTTGTAATGGTCATAATGTTTGACGCGGTAACGTCCTGCCAGAGCTGAGACTCGGATAAAAACCTCAAACTGGTGTAACTTTGTCTCCAAACCAATGATCTGGATCATATAATGGTATAATCATGGTGGTGTTTTGTTGCCATGTCCTTCTAAAATAGCATTTATTTGTTTCTTGGGACATTTCCTCCTCCTCATTGGTCCAAACCATAGACTGTATATAGATAATGAATGGACAAACTATCACTATGTTGGCTTTTTTGGAGCCAGAAGTGACCATATTTGGTCAAAGCAGAAAAACGGAGGTCTGCAAAAGGTCGTGGATATGCCAAAGCTAATGCTCTTCAGTTGAACTCCGTAAAATGGTAAAGTTAGTCAAACAGCTGTGTATTAAAATCAGTTTGTCTTTCTTGGATCACTTATTAGATGGTCCAAATAAACTGAATAAGACCTCAATGAATTCTAGGAAACAATATTGAGTTAGTGTTTTTAGAGAGAAGTCCAGTGTGAGTCAATAGGATCAGAGCTTTGTGCAGCATCATCTAGTGGCCATCAATGGTATTACAGCCTTAAGATACTTCCTTTGTTAAATGTATTTCCATTGCAGTTTACTTTTATAATAATGCAACAAATTTTCCCATCTTCTCATGAAAACCCCTTTTTTTTGTAATTTTTTTAAACCAAGTTTCCCTATAGTTTTCAATGAAAATGCTGATTTTAAAAAAAGCTGGATGGAAATGAACCTTGATGATGAATTTATTGAAACAAACTCTTATCATTCCTCAAACCCAAGTGCTTATGGAGCATGTCTCAGACCCAAAATATGACTTCAGTGTCTCAATGGGATGCAAACTTAGAAATGTCTGAAATATTGCCATGATGTTTCCATTATTTTGTTAAGTCTAACATGTCAAACACATGGAATAGGATGAAACGCCAACGATGGCCAGAAAATAACACACACTGGTAGATGAGCATCACATGTAAACACTGAAAGTCTCAAAACATCTGATCCATATGTGTAAGACAAACAGAAATAGTTATACAGGAAGGTTTTCAATGTGAAAATATCAAACCCAGGGTTTAGGTTAAAAATCTGTAGTGAAATACTAACATTTATTCAGGTTCTGTGTATTTATTCTACTCCAGGGCAATTGCAGACCCAATATAAACAGGGCTGTAACCCATTTTAGGTCCAGAGCCTTAGTTTGGGAAAGGCAGCTTTAATAACATTATATTTAGTGTCACTCAGAAAATATGAATGAGCTCATGACACCATGTTGGTTGATAAAGACCAGTATGGATGTGAGTGCCAGTAACGGTGACATCACACCATAACTGCCCCTGAAACACATACATTTGTTGTTATAAAGACCTTGACGAAGATGTAAAGTTGTAAACCACATCTTTTGTGGACCTGGATCAACTTTGACCAAGAATATCTGAACCAGATTAAACTGAACCATGACAATAAAACATTAAAAACGCATAAAAAACAGGAAAAGACATGAGGTAAACTCGTACAAACTGAAGCCAGACTTGTTTAACCATTAGATGCACAAGTGTGTTTAAAAAAAAAAAAAAAAAAAGACCCAGTCAGGTTGTTTTTTTTGTGATATCTTTGTAACAAAACGTTGTTTTTATTACATTTAAGGTATTCATCCAAAAACATGTTACTGACATCATACCATTTAAATGTATAACATATGTTTTATTAATTTTATGACACTGTAGTTTTTGTATTCCTACCCAAACCTCCATAGTTGTGACAAAATGACCCGCTTTAGCCACTTTTCCACAGCACTTCTGTATGAACGATGTCTGTGTAAAATAAATGCTGGATCATGGAGGCGGTAACAGCTCTGATAAAGGTGGAATCAGGATTCAGGAACAGTATGTAAAAGGAACAGCTCTGGTTCCACAACCGAAATGTGATGTTTTGATGACGTATTGCGTGTGCGATCCCCAGTACCAAGGGGATTTAAAAATGCGCGTGGGCCGTGTACAGTAAACAAACATATCAACAAGACCAGAAAGATGTGGAACTGGGGAGACGGGGAAAACCACCATCAGTTGTTGCGTTGGGTGGAGGACTCTGTCCACGGTAACATTTATGGAATGGGGAAGGTTGTTATATGCTTGTTATATGGTATAAATAAACCTTATATATGGTATATATAAGGTTGTTATATGCATAGCTGTTGCTAACCTCTCCAGAGGTTAGCAACAGCGCTATGCTCCGGGTATTTCCGACGCGCAAGTTATACGTCACACTATACGTTACGCTGTGTCATCGCCCATTGATTCCAGAATGCAGATCCACTATGTAGAAGTCCAGCCTGTGTCACCTCTGTTCCTCCTTTGGCTGTGGAAAAAAGGAGAGATGGTGATCTGACCTTTTGTCCAGGATCTCTGCGTAAAAGTGGTTATAGTTTCAATGGAATTTCATCTGCAACTTTGATTCATTCTGTTCATTCTACAGCAAAACTAAAGGACTCGCTCATTCACACACAATGGATGTTGACATAGCTCTACTATATTATATACTATAGATACTTCGCGTTTAAAACGTTAATAGTTTAACATTGAAAAATATTTCAAACATGATATCATTCTTTTGTGGACCAGAATATGATACAACTGATTATTTTTAACTTGACAAAATGACAAAAATGGCATAAAAGACAGATCTAAAAACGAGACCCATTTATGGAAGAATTGGGGGGGGTCCCAGACACTCATGGATTTAAGGATTAAACTCCACAAATCTTTGTCAAATCCACCGTACAGGATTACACGATTCTAAAAATGCCATAAACAACCCATCTGAGTTGTCTGCTTGTTCCTTGTTTTCCAGAAAAAAGCCAAATAAACAAAAATCCAAAGTGGCCTAATTGGCTCCTCTGTGGTTTGGACCAAAGTAAACCCTGGAGGTGAAGCTTTTTTTGTTGTTTTTTATTGGTCCAGAGGATTGAGCCGCGTCATGTTTACTGTGGTGGAACCTGAGAGCAGAGTCTGACACAAACCAGAGCAGGGATAAGACGACACTGTGCAGAAACACTCTTATCAGCTCCACCACAGTCTGCCTTTTCTCTTTCTACTGCGGACTTTAATGGGTTTGTTGTCCGTAATGGCCCCTCGTAACATTTGTGATAATTAGCCTTGTGTGTGTTTGAAAAGTGTGAAGTTTGTGGTCGTCCCTGTGACAATAAAGCGAGTGTGTGGTTCAGTCGGAGCTGACGGATGATGCATGTCTTCATAGGTTATCAGTAGTCAGTCAGCGCGCAGCACGGCCGGCATGTTGCAACAGCATGGGCGAGGAATGTGCCCGAGGCTGCTGGGAAAAGAAATCAGTGTGTGCGTTTTTACAAGAAACTGGAGAGTGTGTGTGTGATTTCTCCAGAAGTCGACTGTAGCTGAGGCTGGATCGGTTTTCATTTAAGTGTATCTCTGTTGCACGCATCCTTCTATCTGCATTGAAAAGAAAAAACTCAAACTATGCAGGTTGTGGAACATAACACTCATAGACGGCGCCCCCTGTCATTTTTACTGTAAACACACACACCTGCAGCGGTGAAGGTTTGTGACGACATAGGTGGACACGTTAACATCCTCCGACTTTTAGGTTAATTTCCTGTTTTTCGGTGTCGAGATGAACATTCTTTTCCTAGGTTTGGCTGATGTTAGTGGAGAAAACATCCCATCATTAACCCATAAAGACCCTGAGCTCCTTCTGTGTCAGTTCCCAAATGAATTTTCCAAGAATTTACCTTTCATTTATTCTAATATTATCCTCTGTAATTCACATTTTTTCAGTGTAAGGCCCAGTTCACCCCTTCGCCCTAACCCTTACCCCTACTCTTTGGCCCTTGCACTTGGCACTACCCCTGGAAACATAGCTGCAAGGGGTAGGGGTGTAAACATCCTTCCATACCTGTAAACGTTATCAGCAGTCATCGATGCTGCTATAAAAAGATGCAACAACTTTGTTTCTGTAAATATTCTCCATGCCGTCAGCAGCTGTAACCGTGTGTTCCATGGGCTTTTTACGTCCATCAACTAAAAACAGAAATGCGATCTATAACACACTGAAACGGCGTTAAATGGTCGATCCAATGAGCAAGTTGTTTACAAGGAAACGGAGGCAATTTCTCTCAGACTGCAAGGGAAGCTAAACCCTAAGATGTCAAAAAATTAAATGGTCAAATATGTACGTTTGTGTTCACATTTCATTGACTATAAAAGCGTTAGAACACGTTCATCAGAAGACGAGTTTGTTCAGAATCTGCTACTTCTCACAAATGGACTGAGTCCGTGTTGTTCACTTCTCATACATTCCAAAAGCACCATTTTCATTGTCAGTGCATTTGCCCATAGAACTTCTTCTTCTGTGGTTTAATGGCGGGTAGTGCTCATCAGCTTTGGCACTAGTGTCTCTACTGTGATATGAACCAGAGCATTTGTCCATAGAAGCTGAGCGTCCATGCACGTCAATGGGATGGTTTGTTTCATTGCCTCAAACTCGATGGTCAGTGTCTCTGAGGGTGAATGGAGCTGTGGGCGGGCTTTGGCTGGCCTGGACGCTGGGCTTCTGCATGATGATTGGAGGATCAGTTGAAAGGCTGAACCCCGTTTTGATTGACAGGTATTTTGAGACATACACCGTCACTTGACTGCTCAGACTATCGGTCCTATCGCGGAGTTTGCAAGGAAAGTTGGAACTAAGACAAAGTGCAATCCATTTGTTGCCGTTTTCTCGGCAAAATGACTTGTTCATTTCTTTCACTGTAAATAAAATGTGCATTGTATTTCCTTGTTTCAATTCAACATAATTTCAATTATTCCTTGTTTGAGTTTAATATAGTTTCGTTAGATAGTTCAATCTGTTGGCTAGGTTGGAGGGAACTAGCTAGCTAACATCACAGAGTCACAGACCATTTTCTTGAAAAGGAACAGAGGCAGAATTTACATATAAATAAATGGACACATTTTATGGCGTAAGCTGACAATAAACTTCCCCTCTTTGAAAGACCAGCAGCCACCACTGCAAGGACAGTACTTACATTTGTGTTTTTATTTCATCACTGCTGCACGTTTTGGCTGTGTTTACTTCCATCTTGCCAATGATCCAAACAGAATTATGTGAAACTACTTCTACCCCTTCATTCGTGGGTTTTACTGGTGAATCAATGTTGTAGAAGATGAAGGTGTTTCCATGGTAACTACGGAGCCTCTGAACGTCCAAATGGGTCATATCTGATGACCAAGAAAAGAAGAAAAACTATATTTTACACCACTTATTTACATGTATCGATAGGATTAGTGGATCAACAGGTATTAAACGTCTTAGATAAGTAGATGTTTTGGGTCTTTATGGGTTAAGATCTGGAGACTATGAAGGTTTCAGCTCGTGCATGTCAAACAACTGCATAGTGTTTTAATGCTGTTTGTGTCATTTTCTGATGCATCAATCTTTCTTCCTTTTTTTTTTTTCTTCCCAGGGTGGTGAGGAGCAGGGAGGAGGGAACCAGCCTGATCTCCACCTGCATGAATCGTTCAGTGAGCGGCTCAGAGGTAAACGTTTCCCGATAAAACCAAGGGCCTGTTATCACAAAGCCAGTCCAGCCTCTTTCCGTTACCTGGCTGAACAAAAACAAACATTCACAGTCACGTCAAGTGGTGTCATGATGGTGGTTATCAGCTCACTTTGTCGACCCGGGGTTTCTGGAGAGTGTGTTCGTTGACCCCAGACGACCGGTCACAAAGACGGAGAAACACACATTTGAACAGGAATCTAAAAATATACTACAATCAAAAAGCACGGCTGCTAAGAAAACTGACAGCTGCCCACCTGTTTAATTTAGTTCATGTTGTTGTATCCTTTGTACATTATTATTGATTTATAAGTTGCATTTCATGATAATTAATGGTATTTTCTTACACTTTTATTGCAAAAACAAAGAAATCTAGGCGGCCTGTTGTAATGATAGTCCATAAAGGGTTAAAATGTAACCATAACCTTAAGTAAAAACTAAGAAAACATAATTGGATCACAGTCAGAGGCTTCAGTGCTTCAGTAATTCTGTTTGAAGATGATACAAAGGAAACCCAAGGAGTTTTTTATTGTACATCTTATTCAGAGAAATGCTCCTTTACTTGTAATGGTTCATTTTTTTGGGTTTATAACATATAAATGGTTCCAGATATCAATATAGTTCCTATTGATCACTGATAGAAGTCATATATGGACTCTGATTGGATTAGTTGAGCTGTCCTCCAGTGAAAGTCCCGCCCACTTCTGTTGTTGGAATGATCTGCATCCACACCAAAGGACTGGAACATAGAACTGAACCTGACGACCTTACACATTCTACTTATTGATTCTTGATGGAACATGACGCTGAGCTACAGGGACATTGGTCTATAGGTTTGACCAGATCAATCAATACTGATGACCTACATTTTTCCTTTAAAAATGAAGCTAGACCCAGTTCTTAGCTCTTCATAGAAACATGAATTCAGGGGAAATGAGAGGCCTGGTTCTGTCAGTTCCATGTTTGATTTGAGGCAGCTCTGTAACAACAACAGTAATCCAGAACGTCAGGAACATGCGTGAACTAGTCGTCCTTTCCTGCCGCTCAGGAAGCCTTTAATATTTGTTTTGTCCAAACAGAAGAAGCGTCAGGTTGTCAACACAAACAGCAACTACTACCGTTTCACATCAGTTAATTTGGACACATTTGAACTATTAGTGTTTCCTTTATGGTTCTATTGTACCGTGAAAGTTTTGCTTAATTAGGAGTAAAATCACTAAAGGAGATGAGTGATTTCCCAGTGAGTCAGTCTGGATGGATGTTCTGGTGTTCTCGTGGTGAAAATTAATCTTTTGGTTTTTGTGGGGCTGAAGCTTCTGTTAATGGAGCTGTGGTTCTGGAGCTGTCACTTAATATGTGAGGATTCCCTTGAATCTGTGCATTATTTGCAGCTTCTGATGCATGTACAAACGTCTCTTTAACCGTTAAAGACCCAAACATCCACTGGCAACTAAAAGCACCTACTGACCGAACGTGTTTAATAACTTCTGATCCAGTCATGCCAATAATTGGTGTAAAATACAGATCTTCATCTTTTCATGGTCATCAGATATGATCCATTTGGATGTTCAGAGGCTCCATAGTTACCATGGAAACACTCATCTCCTACACCATTCATTCACCAGTAAAACCCATGGAGTTGGATCAATGACAGTGGATGGACACACTGGGTTTATGTTAATTTTTTTGCTCAAAAAGTCACTTTTGCTTCAGTTTTCTCTGTTTTAATATAATAACCTTTGCATTTACTCTGAGATTTTATGAACATCTACATGATCAGTGAATTAAACATATGAAAATACCTGATTTATACTGAAAAAACACAAAATACAGAAGAGAATTCCTCTTACTACTATTATTACAATTATGTACATACTTTATTACTTTTATATCATTATTATGACTATCACTTTATTACAGTTATTATCCTGTAATTATAAAAACATAATGTATTTTATAACATAATTATTTATTATCTTTAATGTACGTATTTATCTTTAATGTACTTATTACTTTAGAAGAACTGAATTACACCTGAAATATGCACAAATACTAAATACATTTTTATTTGATCACAACAGGATCTGATGCTACATCACAA
>JAQQZY010000020.1:9682802-9699061 GCA_030068375.1 Ostorhinchus rueppellii | reverse complement strand
CCTTCGCCCTAAGCAGCTGGGATAGGCTCCATGTGACCCTAGTGAGGATAAAGCGGGGATAGAAGATGAATGAATGAATAATAATAATAATAATAAATAAAATATAAACCAATGAACCTCCGCTATATCTGCATTTGGGACCTTGATTTCCTAAGGATCAATAAAGGTCTAATCTAATAATAAATAGCGATCAATCACTTATGAAAAGTTAAATATGGAGAAACAAATATTTTGGTGCTGCTACAGAAGTAGCTGTGGGTGTTTATGGGTTAAATATAATATATGACTTATGAATGCTCTATACACTGAAACCTTCGCAATAAGGTCAAGTGTTTGACAATAGGAACAACACACGCCTGCTCTGTGGTATGTATGATGTCAGGCCCGATGTCCTTCAACACGTCTGAAAAGTAAACAAGATCCATTCTACTTACAGCTCTCCATCTCCGGGAACAGGCTTTGAATCCAGTCACAGTCTGTCACGTGTGTTAATGAGCCGTAAGACAACATGGAAAGCTCTCGAGGCCTCTGTGCACTTTGTAGTGGGTTTACAGCTCCAATAAAAGACATGGAGATCCGCCATTACAGAGGAGCCACTCCAGTTAGTCTGGAGTTATTTACGTTTTGTTAAAGCTGTATATGGGATGGTCCACGTCTGCAGCACTGATGTAAAAATGAGAGCTCATGTGAGACGACAAGCTTTAGTCGTTTTTCCATTAGACTTGTGCGCAAAACTTTACCAATATTTACTATGTCGAAAAAAACATTAGTGCATAATGTTGGTTTTTCCATTAAATCACAAATGCAATGATTTGTCTATCGCAAGGTGACACGAGAAGTCATTCCATAAACATGGCAACAAGCATAAATATGTTTTTTATTTACAGATATATTCATTATTATATATTATCCCTCTGTTCTGTTCTAAATTATAAAATTATTCAGTTTCCTGGTGTGTCCTCACATACCGCACCATGTTTCTGTTCAAACTCTTCTTTTTCTCTTGTTGTAACATCTGTTTTTGTTTTTTTTATTCATATTATTCTATTTGCAAAAAAAAAAAAGAAGACCTTTCCATTGCAGTTTTGCGTAATATACCAATGTCGCAACGCCTGAAAAGCCACCTCTTACCAGCACAAAAACTTTTAATCAAAAAAATGAGAGTTTTGGTGAAATTGTCGTTTTTCCATTAGGTCACTTTTTATGTGCAAGGTATATCTGCGATATTTAAGGGTCAATGGAAAAGTATATACTGTGACACTTGGTTAAACCCTGTGTGCAACTTCAAATGTTTTGTTTGACACCAGGGAAAAACATGAACAACCGTCTGTGCAGTGTTTTGGAAATCATTATCATGATAAATGAATTAATGCTGCTGTATGTTTTCTTTCTCCAGGTTTTCATTTGAAGTTGTGTGTGAATAATAAAGACTCCAGTCCTGAAAAATGACTCAGTCGGTGCAGGTTAACCCAAAGCTGCCGGGTAAGAAAACGCACACACTGGGCTGATTTGTACTGAAACCTGCAGTGAACATGTGTGTGTTTTGGGCTTTTGTCTTAGATGAATAATAGGGATTTAGATGTGATTTACACTATATGGACAAAAGTATATGGACACGTTGAATTCAGGTGTTTGTTTTCTAACAGGGGTCGGATATAAAACAATAATGACTAATGTCAGAATATAGTTTTGTATTATGGGATTAATATCATTGCATTGGTTAGTTTGGTTTAAATTGTTATATTTGCTTCATAAATGCATCAGAGATGGTTTTTACATAATTTCTCAACATTGTTTCTGTTTTTTGGTCTTTTCTTTTTTTTTTTTTTTTTTAATGACTGATGTTAAAGGTTCTACTGCTATGAATTCTGAAAAAAAAAGTATCTACATTTGGTTTTAGATTGATTCTATTGCATTTATCAGGAGTAGTAGTAGTTTCCTTTGTGGTGGACTTTTTTTTTTGTATAAAGCTGTGAAACTAGTTTGTGGACATAAAACCCACAGCTGACTTTTAGGAGGTTAACTTCATGAGATAACAGAGCAGTCCAAATTCTAAAACTAACATGATCCTTCTTTTATTGTATTGCTTAGGGTCTATACAGACCGCCCCCATGTGGTTTGGAGAATATTTCCTTTGTAAACCTTTGGAAAGCTTAAACTATTTAGATGTCATGTACGAAAGGGTTAAACTTTGGGAAATTCTGATGTTTGTATCTGAAATCAGCATGAACAGGACATCTTACAGCTGTAGACATGTGTCCCAATATTTTTGTCCATATAGTGTATCATTAAACAGGTTTGTGGAGTTTTGCCGCATCAGATTGTTTGATCATATCAACAAAGTGGTTTTAACCTCAGCGAAGAAAAGACGTGTAACTGATTAAAGATTAAACAAACTTTACTGTCATAAACAAACACAAAGTCCTCTTTATCACAGAGTGTCTGTGTTTCTTCTCTTTTAAACACTACTTATCCAAACTGGCTGGTACGCTAAACAATAGGAAGGGTTCATAGTATTTAACTATTACATAATTACTTCTGCCTCATTAACACAATAAAACTGGATGCGTTATGTGTTTAGGACCTAGCACAACAAATAATAATGCATATTAACCAATGCTGCTGTTAATCATTAACATATACCAGGTTACAAAAATTAAAAACTAAGTAATCCCATTTGTATGTTGTATACTGAAGAAATGTTGTTTTTTTGCATAAAAAAAAAAATCTGGTTTGTTTACATTACAAAAATGGCATGTAAAGGGTTAAAAATATCTCTGGGTGGGACACTGGAGGGTTAATGTGTTAAATATATTGAGTACTAATGTAGGAGCAGATCTGTAAAGTCACATGTCCTTCTTCCACCAGACCTGGGCTCTCCGTTCCTCTATCCCAGTCAGGAGGAGGCGGATCAGCCCGCTTCCTACTCCGTCCAGACTCCGTACGGTTTTCAACTGGACTTGGACTTCCTCAAATATGTGGAGGAGATCGAAAGTGGACACAACCTCCGCCGGGCTACTGTCGGCCCCCGGCGTTCCGGAAGGGGAACCAAACTGTCCCAGAGGAGTCCTGGTGTGGGTGGGCGCACCAGCGGCTGGACGTCCACTGAGTCTCTTGCATCTCCATCGAGCGAAGATGGCAGAGCTCCACCTCCGCCTCCACCACGCAACCGACTGGGCTCGGCACCCTGTGATGGACTGTCTCTGTCTCCTGTGACCCTCATCACCGTCCCTCCACTGTCTGCAGGAGCTAAAGTGCCCCCCCCTCCACCTCAACGCAACCCCCGTGTGGAGCGAACCCTTCTGGAGACCAGTCGGCGGCTGCAGCAGGAGCAGAGCCACCAGCAGCAGAACGGAGGGCGCTTCCAGCTGGGAGACCCTCCTAAACACATCCTACCATCTCCGTCCACTCAGCCGGTGCCAAGCAGTTGGATTAAACCCAGTCCTCAAACCTCTGGGCGCAGTACGCCCGCCACCGCCACCACCGTGACTCCAGTCCCACCCAGTCAGCTGCAGACGGTTAGGGAGCAGATGGCCACGGCTTTGAAACAGCTGAAGGAGATGGAAGAACGGGTAAAGGGTGTTCCTGCGCTGGAGAAAGAGGTGGCCAAGCTCCGAGCAGAGAAAGACATGCTCCTGTTGGAACTGCAGGAGAAGAACGTAGTGATGGAGGCAACAAAGCAGCAGCCCAAGTCTGCAGAGTCATCCACCCAGACTATAGAGGTCGCTGTAAACAATGAAGAAAACAACCAGAGTCGAGTAACTTCACCAACATCAGCTGTTCCGAAAATTGGAAAATCTGCAGAGCTGAAACGGCTCACTGAGAAATTTGAGAGCAAGGAGGTGAAAGCAACAGAAGTGGCACCTAAAGTTTTAGTAAAAGCTGCAGAGAAAGTCCCACCTGTTGAAAAGAAGTCGGTGGGCGTTGGTGATGATAAACCAATGGACTCTGTTGTTTTCTACCACAGTCAGGGGGTGAAAGATGCCTCAGTTTGCACCCAGGTGAACGTTTGTGAGAAGGGCACCGGAACAGATGCCCATCCAATCTGTGAGGAGGGGGTCCAGGCTGGAGTGGAGACCAGCGAGGTTGGGATTTGGGTGATGGAGTCACTGCTCGGGCTGACCAGCGAGGCTCAGCGGGAAATAGACACCTTACAAGACACTGTTAAATTCCAGCAGGAGTCCATCGTGGCTCTGGAGGACCGGCTGAACGTGGCCAACAATGACCTGGGGAGCCTCCGAGCCCAGATGGAGGAGAAAAAAACCAAAGTCACGTTTGACAAAGAGGTCCTCGCAAAACCAGAAACCGTGAATGTCCAGATTGAGACATGGAGTCCTGTGTTCAAGGATGCTGGCGTTTTGTGCTGTCCAGAGGTGAATGACGCTTGTGTAGGTGAGGGTTTGGTGCACACTGAACAGGGGACCCAAACTGATGCTGCAGAGGAGCCGGAAAAACCTGCTCCTGTAGCTGTGGTCAGCACTGGGTGTCAGTGGGAAAACCTGTGTGAGGAAAAGACTGAAGAGCAGAAAGTTACAGCGCCCAAGAAAAGACAGCTGACCATCGCTGAATACAAGGTTTCACCAGAAGAAGAGGTGGTCGGTGCAGCTGAGAAGAAAGATGAAGAGCAGGAAGAGATGACTGTGCCAAATAAGACCGGTGAGTTTGGACTATTTCACTGAAAACATGAAATATGGCGGAATTTACTACAGAGTTTCTGCAAGTTTCAATAAGGAACATTTACAAACTTTAAAGACCTACACTATATGGACAAAAATATGTGGAAACGTTGGATTCAGGCGTTTCTTTTCTAACAGGGGTCTGGGATACAAAACAATAATGACAAATGGCATAATATAGTTTTATATTATGATAAATATCATTGCATTGCATTGGTTAGATGAGTGTTTCCACGGTAACTATGAAGTCACTGAACATCCAAATGGGTCATATCTGATGACCATGAAAAGAATGAAAAACTGTATTTTACACCAATTATTTACAAGTATTGATAGGAATAGTGGATCACCAGGTACTGAACAGTTTTGATCACATTCATTACATTGGTTAGTTTTGTTTAAATTGTTGTTGTTGCTTCCAAAATGACTCAAAGATGGTTTTGACTAAATTTTTCTCAACACTGATTTTTTTTTCCTTTTTTATTTGGTTTATTTTTTTTTATCCATGGATATGATTTTAAATGTTCTCAATATTTTTCATGCTCTCACTTAGTAATAATCTTCTACCACAACCAACCATCTGCTTTCTTCACGTCTCACCGAGGAAGACAAATCTCTCATTAAACTTTAAGGGAATATTAATATATATATTTTTTTTTAATCTCAAATCCTCATGAACAGGACATCTAACAGCTGTAGACAGATGTCCCAATAGTTTTGTCCATACAGTTTATAAACGTCAATATTTCCTTAAGATTTAATGGAAAATTATTATTAACAGTTTGTACGAAAAATATTTTAGAAATGTTGAGGTAGAACATTTAAAGTCAGTCATTGATATAAAAAAAAAAAAAACTACAAAAAACAAAATCAATGTTGACAAATTAGGTAAAAACCATCTCTTTTGGAAGCAGAGATCATTTAAGCAAAAACTAACCAATGCAAAGATAGTTTTATCCCAATATAAACTCTATTCTGACATTAGTCACTATTGTTTTGTATCTCAGAGCCCTGTTAGAAAAGAAACACCTGAATCCAACGTGTCCCAATACTTTTGTCCATATAGTGTATGTGGCTAAAACTCAGAAGGACATGAAAGGAAGTTAGAGTTCCACAATGAGAGGTTTCTGAGAGGAGTTGTGGGATGAACATAGTTAGTGCTGAGTGGGTCACACTGGTCAATGCTCCAGGCGTCTGCTGTCCACTTTCTGACTCCAAATTTGAGCATTGTCTTTCACAAGGTGCAGCAGGCTTCAAATTAGAGGGTGGATTTTCACTCCTGTCCCATCCCACTCCAATCCCATGTTTTAACCGTTCCCATCCTGTTACATTCTTGTGTTTTATTTTTTAAGCAGAGATGTAATGTGATGTTTTATTTTGGCTTCTATGACTACCTCCATTTAGCAGAAGAGGTCATTTTACACTATATCTCACTTTATTCATATAACTGCATATTTATATTGATTCAAAATGAATTATTGTTATTACATTTCCAGCTCCGGTTGACTCACATGATTAATATTGAAGTGGACTCCCATCCCAGGAATCCTGTGATCTGCCTGCACTTTTAAGTCTGATATTGTGGAACTTGCAGTTTACTCATATTAGATGAAACTATTGATAAAGAAAATAATATTAACTTATTACTTGCAGAAATAGCTGTTATTTTTAGCTCAACAGCCAATAGGCCATGAGCTGTTGTGAAGGTGCTATGTCCAGCGTTGTTCAGATTTGAGAAATTTAGTTTGATTTGATATTATTATTATTATTTTTTTTTTTTTATGGTTTACAACATGGAAATGGTAACAGGTATCAGTATAGTTACTGTTGAGCACAGACAGGAAGTCATATATGGACTTTCATTTGGGTCCATGACCTTTCCAGATTTCATCGATCTTCTCTTAAACTACTGGTTGGATTCATTTCACATTTTTCATGTAGCTTCCTTGGGACAATGTCTCCAAAGTTTCTTAAGTTTTCAGAATTTTAGATTTTTAAATTTTTGGCAAAAATTTTTAAACACTAAACAAATTGCCTTTACATATAATGGTCCATATTTTAATGGTTTATAATATGTAAGTGGTCGGAGATATCAATCTAGTTCCTATTGATCACTGATAGAAGTCATAAATGGACTTTGATTGTATTAGTTGAATTCTCCTCCAGTTAAAGTCCTGCCCACTTCTTGTGGGAGTCCGGTCTTCTTCATCCAGACCACAGCACTGGAACATAAGAGACCTAACACAACCTGACAACTTCACACATTCAACTGGGTATTGATTCTTGATAGAACATGCTGGTGAGATCCAGGGACATTGGTTCTATTTTTCTGATGAGATGACTTCCTGTTAACACAAACAGCCCAACACACAGCTGGGATGAATTCTGATCATTAATGTTTACTGGTTTTATAGTATTACCTCCGCCAAGGAGGTTTTGTTTTCATCGGCGCTGGTTTGTCTGTTTGTCTTTTAGGAAGATAACTCAAAAAGTTATGGACGGATTTTCATGAAATGTTCACAGATTGTCAGAAATGGGGTATCCTACAGATGATTAGATTTTGGTGGTGATCTGTACATTCAGCGCCATCTAGTGGATGAAACTACAAACATTGCCTTGGCGGAGGTCTGCGCTCTCCAAGTGCTTCTCTAGTTTGTCTTGTTGCAGTACGAAACAAAACGCATTTAAAAGTGAGCCTGAGGTTAATAAAGCTTCATTTAAATCTGTTTTTAAGTCCTGTCAAAATCACGATAAGCCTTGAAATTCAAACGGCTCGATAAACTTCAAGTTGTCATGTTCACACAGTGGCCATGTCACTTATGAGATAAACAAACTGACAGATGATAGTGTTTTGGAGGACGTGATGTGTGTGATTTTTATGTTTTCCAGTTTGTCGTCTTTGAACTATTATGTGCATCTGCTTCCTTTGTGGGAACAGGTATGCTGAAATCAATTATGAAGAGGAAGGATGGGAGTAACTCAGAGAATCGCACTGCTGGCAAGAAGAGTCTGCAGTTTGTTGGGATTCTGAACGGAGGGTCAGTAACAAACACAAAATGATAATGGCTTTGATAGTAAATATTCACCATCCAAGTGGATAGACATGTAAGTGGCACAAGAAATCTGTCTTCAGGACTTGAGCAATAATCTCCTCCTTCCAGATATGAATCAACATCGAGTGAAGAAGAAGAAGAAGAAGAGGAGGAGGAAGAGGAGGAAGATGGGAGTTCTTCTGAGGAGAGTGGAGAAGGCGAGTGTTTGGACAGCACCGAGGAGGATGAAGCTGCTCTGGAAGAAGAAACATCTGATGAGGAGAGAAACGTCAACCTGGATGAGAGTGACACCGACGAGGAGGCGCTGAGAACCACAAGTTATTCATCAGATGATGTCAAAGAGAAGTACGTGGTTAAAGTCTGCATGCTCTGGTCCAGTTGTTTCCAGTCGGAATCATTTCAATGTAACAAAAAACAACGGATCAGCTGATAATAGAAGTTTCATTCATGTAAACTCAAGTTAGGATCAGAAAACGGTAAAAGTGAGACGACATTCGTAATCGCTGCATGAGTGACTTTTATCAGTAAAGAAATAATGATACTGTTGGATCTGCTGAGTGTTGGCTGAGCACCGGAGAATTTGACTCACTGTTCTGTTTATATTCATGACATACTCTGGTGTCCGACTGTTAGCTTGGTTTAAATATTTACACTGATCTCATGAAATTTTATTGTATGTCATGCCAATACGTACAGATTTTTGTCCTTTCGTGTGTTATTCATTCATCCATTTGGTTGCGTGTCAATTTACGCCAACATGTCTGATTCACATTACCATAACTTTGGAGGTCTTTATTATTCAATCAAAAAAAAAGTTGCTTCAATCAGAAAACCGTAGCTTCAATCAAAAAAATGTTTTCAATTAACCAAAAAAAATTTCAATCGAAGAAAAAAAAAGTGTTTGAATTAAAAAATATAGTTGACTCAAAAAAATGCATTTCAACACTGTTTTTCCTTGATTGAAAAGGGATTTTTTTTTCTTATTGAAGTGTATGTTTTTTTGTTTGATTTAAGTGAGAAAAGTTTTTGAAGTCATTTTGACACAAACGTCCCGCAGTGGGCGGGCACTTCCTCATTGGTCAGATCTGTTTGAGTGACAAGACTGTCTGCACCAACCAACGTCTTTGTAGCAATCAAGTCATGGCCACTTGTGGATGTGGAGCAGAGTGTAGAGTTGTAGGTAAATAGATACAACATTCATCTTCTATACCCGCTTTATCCTCACTAGGGTCACGGGGGTCGCATGGAGCCTATCCCAGCTACTTAGGGCGAAGGCGGGGTACACCCTGGACAAGTCGTCAGTTCATCGCAGATAGATACAACAGTGATTGGTATTATGTTATTAGCATAAGAAGCCCGGGAGGGGACATTGAGAAAGAGAGAGGAAAAAAAAAAATGGGCTAAGTTTTGCGAGATCTCACAAAACTGTTTATATTAAAACAGACAAGACAGTAGAACGGAAGAGGTTTATTGAGTTTTACTTTGACCTGGGTCTAAACTAGAGCTGCAAGAGGAAGAAGAGGAAGATCCAGCGGTTATTTGGACAGAAAAAAAAAAAAAAAAAAAATAGTAATGGATTAGATTTTTATAGCGCTTTTCACGTCACCCAAAGTGCTTTATATTGTTGATCCATTATTCATTCACTCTCACATTCTCCCTCTGGTGGTGGTAAACTACATTTGTAGCCACAGGTGCCCTGGGGCAAACTGACGGAAGTGTGGCCTCTCCGACCACCACCAAACATTCATACACCAGTGTGAGTGACACTGGAGGCAAGGAGGGTGAAGTGTCTTGCCCAAGGACACAACGGCTGACCTGCAGAGAGCGGGATTCAAACTGCCAACCTTTCGGATATTGGACGACCTGCTCTACCACCTGAGCCATAGCCACCCCAAAAACTGTATTCAAATGCATTTTGAGTCAACTATATTTTTGAATTCAAACACTTTTCTTTGATTGAATAATAAAGACACAAAAAAAGCTCCATATGTAACCCCTAACCCTAATTAAAAGTGGCGTGTATATTTACACGATTTCATGATATCACATTGAAATATTTGCCCTCTTAAGTACTTGTCAATTGAGTTGTGTTCGGTTGTCTGAGAATTGGTTTCATTGAGCTGTTAACCCTTTAAGCGCCAAAGTTGCAATAACAAGTAACATAACTGAATGAAACTCACCATAATGGCTGCAGATACTTACCAAATCTTGTTACCACCTCCCACTAATAGATGGCAGACATGTGCCCCTTCAAACCTAACACCCTTTCAAAGCATGTTTCTATCCGAAATGAAGAAGAAAATCCAGTTTCAAAGTTTAGTAAGTATAGATAAGGACAGATTTGGCTACTCTACTCCTTTGGCAAAAAGATACTAAACTTACTGCATTTTACTTTCTATTAATGTTTGAGTTCATTTATTTTAAGGATAAGATACCAAAAAAACAAACACACAAAGAAAACCATGTAAATATGTTCAAAAATTACAAAATCCAATATGGCTGCCACCATGTGATGTCACAATATGCAAATTAGATGAGTAAATTTACACCAATTATAAACTTTGGGTCAGAGCTGATATTTACTCATTTACAGAATCACTTTATCTCTAAACACTTGCAGCTGTTTGAAATCTTTATCAAAATTTTGTATTTTTTGAAAAAAACAAACAAAAAAACCAAACAAAACTCAGGCACCTAAAGGGTTAACTGGTGTTCTTCTGGTTCCGTGGATGTATAGAATGTGTATATTGCTACAAGTGTTACCATAGCAACACAGATGGAACTGTAGTTGCCCTAAGAGGCTACTGAAGTGCTCTATTATTTGACGTAAACTGAAAAAGGGTGAATTTCCTAAAAGTTTTTCCTTCTGTCTTAGATTTGAGTTGAGCTCAAAAATGCGTGAAGCTTGCCTCATTCTGAAGAACCACCTGAACGATGACGTCAAAACACTGAAGAGTAAGGAAGTGGTGCGTTCCTGCATGCTTCTTTAAGTCTTTTCATTATTAAAACACACCTCAGCTTAGTTATGGGTCAGGTCAAGCAGTGACACGGTTCCATGGTTCCTGTTCAACAGACTTCAACTTTGTACATTTATTACCAATATATCAATATCTGTTGCGTATTTCAGTAGGTATTTAAACATAGGAAGGATGATGATTGCATAAAATAAAACTTCTGACCAAAAATATTTAAAAATGTGCTCGGTGACAGTTTCATCAAAATGTCACGGATTTGGACAAGGTTTACGCCTAACATGCAGTTCCCCCAGAAAATTCACTTAAATTTGCCTATGGTGTGTTAAATAACATACTAAGCTACACTAATGTCACAATTTAGGAAAATATATAGAACTTTTGCACTTATTGACACATATTTAAAGTAAGATGGTTTCAATGGGCATAGTGACATGGTTTCAATTCTTGATTTTATTGTGATGATTGTTGTCCAATATTTTTAATACAAGCATTTATTATACATCACAGTAATGAGTAGGCTTTCCACTGATATTTTGCATTTTTTTAAATGTTCGTGATTGGCCGTCATGTCATAAATCACCGATCCGATCAATGACATCGTGGTCGTGTTGAAACTTTTTTTAATCGGTCTCAGAGAGAGAAACAGACCTAGCACAAGCTATCTGCAATATATGCAACGCTACAGTACCTCGCGGGGGAACATTGGCAAAAAATTTCAACACGACAAATTTAATCAGGCACTTGGAAAAGACACACGGAGGAGCATGTGGAGTTCAAGAAACGCAGCGAGGAGAAAGAAAAGCAAACTCGGAAACGGATGCTAAAGCAAACCACTTTAGACAGTGCTCGTCCGTACAGTCGGACATAAGTATATAAGTACATAAACAAGTAATTTAAATATTGCTCCTCACATGATCGGATCGGTGATCGGCACAAAACTTGTGATTGTGTAAAGCCTAGTAATGAGTTAACAAATGAGTGCATATGGAATAGGATACGACAAACTTAGATTTTTCTCATAGATGTGTGTGTTCCCTTGCCCTGACCCTTAAACATCGGTGTGTGAGAATAATATAGACAAACTGTGATTAAATATATATTCATAATCACTTTCACATTCAGCTCTCTAGCACTCACACTGTGCAGCTGGAGTGGTTCCGCATCTCCAGTGCCAAGATGGCTCAGCCGTCCCGGGTGTCCGACTACCTGATGGCGTTCTCTGAAGTGTCTGCGATGCTTCTCCAACACGTAGTCAACATGACCGATGGAAATGGAAACACAGCCCTCCACTACAGCGTCTCACACTCCAACTTCGGAGTAGTGGGGCTGCTGCTGGACACAGGTACGTCACCATCAGTCTTCATGGCTGAATAATTACCCTCTAACAAAAACAGATCTTTACTTTTTCTGCTCTGTGTATATTGTTTATAATCAGGGACATGAAGGTGGGCTGGAGTCAAAAAGTTTTAACCAAATTTGAGTCGCAAAAGTGGAGGAAAAAGAATGATCAAAACTGGACCAAATTTACAAGAAGTACTGAGGATCCTGGAAGAACATGTTGAAGTGTTTGTAACCCTTTCAGTAATTGCAGTCATTAAATTAAGCTGAACTAACCTTGTAGATCCTTTAGTAAAGGGTTCATATTTATTAAACCCACTTTTCTTAGTCTGTGCTTCATTTCTTTGTGTATTTGGACCCTAATAGTTCAGACAGTTTGAATTTGAACCCTCCAGCTGCTGAAAAACTATCTTTACATTCATTTTGGGAAAAACCGAGTGGATTTCCACAACCTGTTTTACTTCCTGCTTAATTTGTTACATTTTATAACTAGTTACATCACAACATTTGCACATATAAGGTCCAGACTTCAGACCAACATTTCTCCATAATTGTTTATCAGCAGCAGGGGTTGTAGTAAAAACTGAAAATATGTCCAAACTTCAAGCTGATTACCTAAAATGTTCAGTTGTTGGTTGAACATGACAGAGCAGCACTGTCAACAACCTGGAAGGGGCGGGGCCTGAAGTATCTCATGTGCATTTAAAGTGCTCCAAACCACCTTTCTGGTGTCATTACTCAGAAATAGAGTTGAAGATGGACCTGTGGAGTTGAATGAATGAAGAATTCAGAGCCAAGCAGAGCATTTACAGTTTATGGAGACCACAGGGACATGTTTAAAATGAAGAATTCCATTCAAAAAAAGCCAAATATCACTCCTTTTAGTGTAAATGACTGAAGTGGTGAGATGAATACCGTGCCGTTCTAAGCATTCGTTCCCCCCAGGCGTGTGTTGTGTGGATAAGCAGAACAAGGCGGGCTACACGGCCATCATGCTGGCCGCCCTCTCCACTGTGAAGGAGGAGGACGACATGGCTGTGGTGAAGAAACTCTTCAGTCACGGGAACGTCAATGCCAAGGCCAGCCAGGTAAGTCACCACCATCTTCATCACTGACTTGTCTTTAGCTGCACTGTACTGGGTCGGCCTGGGTTGACAGTTCATATTTGGATTAGTTTGAAACATTCTGAGCAACTCAATTAAATAAAACAGTCAGACCCTGTGAAATCTTCATAAAGTGTAATGTTTCATAAAGTATCTCTGAACGTAGATCACAATCAGACGGCAGTATTCCAATAAAAGTGTCTTATCTGGCTGCGTTTAATTTAGTGGAGTTGAATTATTTAATGTTTAAAAAATGTTATGAACCAGCCCAGCATCGTACCGTCAGCTTATAAAAGAAAAGCTTGATTTAAGAAAAAAAAGGCAGTAATTTGATTTTACAAGCATTTCAGTGGATAAAGTGGGGGATTTCAGCATTCCTTTACCTAATCTAATGTTGGCTTCACAGTTTTATAACCTTTTCTTGACTAAATGTGACTAACAGTAGTTTTATGAGTTTCACAAAGATATCAAGTTTGATCTTACAACTGGGAAAAAAATAAAGAAACCAAATTCATGCCACTCCTTGTTCATTTCGTCCAGTGTTACGAGCATTTCCTGTGTTGTAATAGTTTATTCCTGTCAATGCCGGAGACTGCGAATAATTGGTTCTAGTAGTGATTTGATTAAAGAAACATGCTCAGTAACGTGACACCCAAGTCATCTATGCCAATGTGTTGACTTTCCAGTGGTTTTTATCACTTTGGTTGATCTAATCATCTTATATACGCATTTGCGCCTGACAGGCTGTCCCAGTGCCCAGTCACTGGACCCTTAATTTATGGAATCACTGGCTATGAATTCAATTACTGCTGCTCGTTTTGTTATTGGAACTCAAGGCACGCAATGCAATTTCCCAGTCAAGACTTTAGATCATGCTCTTTTCTGTTCTTTAAAGTTTAGAGGTAAATATTATCCAACATCTGACTTATATAGTTGTGTTCTGAATGACATAAGGACTCCTTTATTTTAATGTCAACTCTTTAATTGTGGAAGTAAAAGGAGTTAATAGCTTCTGAGAATTAACTTTTTATGACTTAAAAGTTTTGGTTTTTTTTTAACAATGTTCCTGGTTTTATATAGTTATACACTCTGCCTTTTCCATGTCGTCTCGTAAACGGGGCTTAGCAAAGGGAAAGCTGCAGAATCCAGGGCGTCTTGGTCACTAATTTCAACCCCTGAACTGCATGAAACTGAATGATAATCTGGCTTGAGTGAGGAAAGTCTGCTCATAATAACTAACAGGGTCTTTAAAGCTGCGTATGACTTTCGTGACCAATTTTTCACCTAATTTATAAAATCCGAGTCATAGTTTAAGTATCACAAATCTGGAAGCCTTTCTGTGACTACACACCTGAATCTCTTCCCTTACGGTGAACAGTTTTTAAGTGTACTCCACCATAAACAGTCGCATTTGTTTACAGAGCTGGTAGGTCATTTGGGCATTTTCGGAAATTTGTTGCGACATGCACTGAGGGAAATGGAGCTCCACACAGCTGCAGTAGCAAGAGGAAATGAAGTCGTTTTGGTGTTGGTGCTGTGGTCATCATGCGGCTGCGTGGAATTCTGCTTCCCACAATGCATGTTGCAACAAATTTCTGAAAATGCCAGAGTAACCTACCAGCTCTGTTTGTAAACAAACGGACTGTTTATGGTAGAGTACACTTCGAAATTGTTCACTGTGAGGGAAGAGTTGGATTCGTGACACTTAGACTATGACTCGGGTTTTACAGATTTGATGAAAAATTGGCCACGGAAGTCAAACACATCTGTAACCCTTTAGGTGCTGGAGTTTTGTTTTTTTTTTTAAATCATGTTTGATATCAATATTTCAAAAAGCTGTAGGTTGGAAGTGGTTAGAGATGAGAAAAATAATGGGTATGACCCAAAGTTTATAATGTCTTCATTTCATTTGCATATTAGGTGGGTGGCTGTGGCTCAGTTGGTAGAGCGGGTTGGCAGTTCAAATCTGGCTGTCCTTGAGCAAGACACTGAACCCTAAATTGCTCCTAGTAGTTCCGGCAGCACCTTACATGGCAGCAGACGCTGACTAGTGTATGAGTGTGTGTGAATGGGTGAATGTGAGGCTCTGTAAAGCGCTTTGAGTGCACCATGAAAGTGTGGATGCAGTTTATTTACCATATTGAGGTCACAGGGCGGCAATATTGGATTACATAACTTTTAGTAAAACTGGACATATTTACATAGAAGTTTTCTTTGTTTTTTTTGTAATCTTATCCTTAAAATAAATTAACGCTAACATTAATAGAAAGTAAAATGCAGTAAGTTTTGGTAGCTTTTTATCCAAGCAGCAGAGTAGGTAATCGGTCTTTATCTATCCAAACTAAAACTTTACATGGTTACTAAACCAGCTCAGGACCGCACCTTTAAAACTGTATTTTCTTCTTCACTTTGAATAGAAACATGCCCTGAAATGGTGTTGGGACTGAAGGGGCACATGCTCGCTATCTACTGGTGGGAGGTGGCAACGTTATCTGGGGTTATGGTCTGGTTCATTCAGTTATGTTGGTTGTCGCAATATTGCAACTTTGGTGCTTAAAGGGTTAATATGTTATTTACCTTGTAGGTTTTCAGCAGTAACAGACTAGTTGGAAAAAACAGCTTTAAAATTATGCTGAAAAAGACAAAGGTTTACAACCAGCTGTTTAATGTGCACCCTTCATGTCCTGATTAAATGGAATGTGTTTGTTGCATCTTAACAGTGATAAAGGCATTAAAAATACACTCAAAGGTAATTAATTTTTACCTTTTCAGGCGGGCCAGACAGCACTGATGCTCGCTGTCAGTCATGGTCGGCAGGAAATGGTGCGGGCACTTCTCGAATGCGGCGCTGACGTCAACGTGCAGGATGACGAGGGATCCACGGCTCTGATGTGCGCCAGCGAACATGGACGAGCCGAGATAGTCAAGCTGCTCCTGGAACAGCCTGGCTGTGACATATCCATCATGGATAATGTAAGAGATTATCTAAGACACTTGCACTATATGGACAAAAGTATGTGGACACGTTGAATTCAGATGTTTCTTTTCTAACAGGGGTCTGGGATACAAAACAATAATGACTGATGTCAGAATATAATTTTTTTTAAATTATAA
>JAQQZY010000020.1:9624005-9636219 GCA_030068375.1 Ostorhinchus rueppellii | reverse complement strand
AGCAGCATCAGCAGGTTTTTGGACACAACTGTGGAACTGATTGTAGTAGTTCAGTATTTGGTCTTAAATTCTAAATACAAATACACATACAAATAATTGGCTCATTTGAACATTGATAAGGAACACTTTTCTGAGGTTAAATTGGTATGTCTGTAGGTGAAGGAGAAATATCGCAATATTATTATTATCGCAGTGCTGTACATCCATATCGCATATTGCAGGTTTTGCCGATATCGTGCAGCCTTAGTCTGAACGTTGTCCCAGTGGCTGATTTACATTCTTCAGAAACGCAGACAAATTCATGAGTCAAAACAGTCGCATGTTTCATGTCGTTTTCCTGTGTCCTGAAACTGAAAGTGTGAAGAAGCACAAAGCAGTTTCCTGTAACTGGTCCAGTGTCCTGTTCCTGTAACTGGACCAGTCCAGGGCATGTGCACTGCTTATTACCAGCAGGGTCACATGTTACCAGGGGATAGAACGAAGCCGCTGATTGGCTCTGTGGGAACAGACTAATGAGTCCCACAGTTCTGAGGACAGACACACTTCATTTAAATGATTGAAAAATTCATCAGAAATTCAAAAATCTAAATTTCTAAAAACTATTGAGCCATTGAGCTAAAAACTGGGAGGAATCAGATAATTGTACTAATTAGATCAGATGTGTTACCATGCACTTTGGGTCATTTCAGTCTTATATTAGATTACTTTTGGAGTATTTATGTGTGTAATGAAGGTAGAATCAAACATCCTATCATTGTCTGTCTGTCACATAACTACTGTTTTCTACAAGTTAATAGATTTTACACATGTAAAAGGATAAAATAAATTAACAAGACATCAGAGTATTGGGGAGAAATCCAAAGGTGTGCTAATCTGATTTCCAGTAATCAGATTACTGCTGTTGCCTGATAAATCGGATCAGATTCTATTGTTTACATGAATACTTGAATAATCTGAGAACTCCCCAAATCTGATAATCAGATTTTCATGTGCGTGTAAACGGGCTTATTGAAATGCAACATCGTCATAACTCTGCACTGGAGGAGGCGGGACCTGATGAGATCCATACTTACGTCCAAAAACAGATGAATGTGACGTCACCTCAGACTTCAAAGCTGTTCACACATGAGTCTAACGACCTCACATTTCAGTTATAAAGGGAACAACTATGCGAAAAACCAATCAGAAATGAGCGTTAAGACGTGCAGTGTGAACGCAGCGTAACACTGGGTGATGTGTTGGGATGGCAGATGGTGCTGGAGCTGACGGGCTTAAGGTGCTGAAGGTTCACAGCCTGTTGGACTAAAAACTGTGCACTTCATTCCTCCTGTTTCTAAACTATTGCAGCTTCTACCCAAACGCTGTGGATGTGTAGAGTTAGGCACATGGATGAAGGGTGTGGAGAAGAGTGAAGGTCACCTCAGACTGGGATTGGTAAAGCTTCAGTAGATGACAAATAAAAACAACCAAAAGGCTTAAACAGATCTGGGAAAAGTCTGATAGGTTTGATGCTCCTCATTTAATAAACACAAAAACTCACCTAAACCTGAACACAGAAGTGAAAACTCTGACTCCCAGTAAAAGTTGAAGAAAACTCTTCAACCAGGGGCCACATATGATCTGAAATGGGTCGGACCAGTTTAATAACAACATAATCTGTATAAGAAAAACCAAGTGCCCCCGTGTATGTGTGTGTCTAGGCATTCCCACTAATCTCGTCCACAGCTGACTGCTGCAGTTTGTCAAACTTATGTATTTATGCTCAAAGAACAGACTAGTGAAAACGACAACCTGATAGGACTAGTTTTTTGGGAGATATTACTAATTTTGCATACAGTATCCTTACAGTCATGTTGCTATGACCAGAACACTTTGGCGGTGACTGCTGGACAAATGTGGTACAGCATGCACGAATACACAACATAAAAATGACCACACGTAGAAGCTGAGGCTCAATATGCTTAAAACTGCACCTTTACTTTTTTGCACTAAAACGAAGAAAAATATTTGCAGTATTTATTTACCTATTTATTTATACACAGTATTTATATATTACTATCGTGTTGACTCGTGTGGATGCACAGGTTCCAGATGTGGTTGATTTTATGTTGTTGTGTGTTCGTATATGCTGTACCACATTTGTCCAGCAGTCACCGCCAAAGTGTTCTGGCCATGGCAACGTGACTGTAAGGATACTGTATTCAAGATTAGTAAAAACTAATTTAAGTTCAGAGAAGGAAATTATAAGTGAAGAGGGAGTGTATCCCCCTGTAATGTAATCATTTCCTGAAAATGTAATAAAGTTTGTACTTAACTCAATCAAAAATGCAATAAAACCCAATAATGTAATAACTTCACCAATAATGGTTCACTAATAATTATTGGGAATTTATTACATTTTCAGGTGGGAACATTATCTGTCAACTTTAATATTATCACTTATGAAAAAAAAAAAGACAACTTAAAATGTAATGAATTCCCAGTAATGCAATAATGTATTACATTATCTGTAAAAATGTTATTACAGTATCAGTCAGGATATTTTACGACATTATTGGGTTTTATTACATTTTTAATTGAGTTAAGTGCTCATGTTATTACATTTTCAGGAAATTATTACATTATAGGGTTAGAACACATGTTAAATAAGTCTGTGTTTCTGTTATTGGTGTTAAATTATGGAATTATTTGAAGGATAAATTGAAATTGTGCAGCTCTGAGCTTTAAGTTGTGAAATTCTCAAGTACCGTGAAAGTAATGACTGAAAATGAGTCGTAAGTGACTGAAGAAACTGAATGTAGATTAATTTTGATTCATGTTTTATTTTTCTGCAACTTCACATGTGGAGTTGGACAA
This sequence comes from Ostorhinchus rueppellii, assembly GCA_030068375.1. Taxonomy (NCBI): domain Eukaryota; kingdom Metazoa; phylum Chordata; class Actinopteri; order Kurtiformes; family Apogonidae; genus Ostorhinchus; species Ostorhinchus rueppellii. The sequence continues at coordinate 9,633,363 of JAQQZY010000020.1, read as the reverse complement.
GGAAGTAGGAGAAGCAGAAATAAACCTCAGCTTCAGCTTCTGCCTTTTTCAGTTATAAATTGTGTTAATTGTATGTAAATGTATGTGTTTTTATACAGAACTGAAATAAAAATATTCACTCATTCGTATTAGTCCTATCAACTCGCCGTTTTCACAACTCTGTTAAATAAATACACTAAACTGCAACACACACACACGCACGCACGCACACACACACACACACACACACACACACACACACACACACACACACACACAGAGGCCACTTGGCTTTTATAATACAGATAAATATTACAAATGTTTTTGGTTTTTTTTGTTTTAGTGCAAAAAAGTGAAGCAGCAATTTTAACAATATTATGCCTCTGCTTCTCATTTACATAATTGCGTGACAACTTAAAGATCATAACGGATCCACAAAGGCACAAAATATTAATTAACAGGCAGAATATTATTAAAATTCAACCAATTTTTCACAAGAAATTTGTTTAAAGTTGTTTAGATTAGGATTATTTGTAAATGTAAATATTTTCATCATATAATTTGACTTTTTTTTTGCACTAAAACAAAAAAATAATTAAAAAAAAAAAAGAGAGAGAGAAAAATGTGGAGTTGTCATCATTTGAATGTTCTGCTATAGTTCTTTTATTGGTCCGACCCACACAGCTGAACTAAAATTGAACCTTGGACTGGATCAGACCCTTTGTTTAATCACATCTAAAATATTTAGAATACGCTTCATTATAGAACAACATTTAAAAACTGATGAAGCAGACAGGACACCACCACCAACTGGAGCATCAAGGGTCAAAAAATAGAGTAAAATTTCACTAAAAAGCTGCCGTCATTGGAGGATGAAACACCGCCTCCAATAGTTTCAATCTTCTTCTAAAAGTGTTAGTTTTAAAGTTGAAAACCATCTTTTCCCAGATCATATTAGCTTCATACATGTTTGATTTTTCGGTTTTCTGGCTCTGGTTTCAGTCCGAACAGACCTGCAGTGGTTGGTACACTATATGGACAAAAGTATGTGGACACGTGGAATTCAGGTGTTTGTTTTCTAACAGGGGTCTGGGATCAAAAACAATAATGACTAATATCATAATAGAGTTTTATATTATGGGATGAATATCATTGTATTGTTTTTAGTTGTATTTAAATTGTTATAATTGTTATCTAAATGTCTCAGATGGTTTTTACTAAATTTCTCTCAACATTGATTTTGTTGTTTTGTTTTGTTTTTGATCCATGACTATGATTTTAAATTTTCTAAAATATTTTTCATGTTTTGACTATAAACAAGAATTTTCTACCAGAACAAACCATTGACTTTCTTCACATCTCTTTGGGAAGAAAAATCTCTCATTAAACTTTAAACTGTTTATACCTTAAATCAGCACAAACAGGACATCTTACAGCTGTAGACATGATGTGTCCCAATATTTTTGTCTATATCATTTATAAACATCAAAATATTTTAGAAATTTAGAGGTAAAATATTTCAAATTAGTCATGGATAAAAACAATCAAACAAAAAATATATATAAATAATGTTGCAAGAAGTTAAGGTCAAACCATCTGTGGCATTTTGGAAACAAAAATAACAATTTAATATAAATTTATATATTTTCTTTTGTATCTCAGACCCCTGTTAGAAAAGAAACACCTGAATTCAACGTGTCCACATACTTTTGTCCGTATAGTGTGTGTTGTATTTCCTCTCAGATCGTTCTGTGTGCTGGTGTGTGATGTCCTGAATCACCCAGTGTTGTTCGTGTTTTGCGGTTTCCTGTCCTGCCTCCGGGTTCCTGAACGTCCCACCGTGTGTTGGTGATCAGTAGGCCTACAGCAGGTGAAGCCCTTTGTGAGCTGAACGGCAGAGACGGTAAAGTGCTACTGCGAACTGGAGGCACCCTGATAAAACAAAACAAAACAAAAAAACAAAAAAAACAAAACAAAAAGCTTCTCAAGCGCAAAAACACAGACGAGACCAGCAAATGTACAACAATGAACCGTTGGTAAAATCCTCAAACGCCAGTTAAAATACTCTCAGATAAAAAAATAAAGCGCCGACTGACTTTACAGGTGGTGTCTTCTGGGTATTTAACAGGCGAGACCGGGCGGCGGCGGCGTTCGTCGATCTGTGCGGTGCTACAGGCTGGTCTAAATCCATACGGTTTGATTGCTTCAGTTGCCAAATTCTCAGTTAAAGGGTTTTGATTAAATGTAGAGACAAGACGGGGTTAAAACGAAGTTTGAAACGTCTCTGTCTTGGAGGTAAATCAAAACAGGAAAGACAGTTTGGGGTCAGGGGTCCCCGTTACATCGGTGCTACATTAGAATTATGTTTCTCTTCATACCCTGAGGTTTACGTCCGTCGATTCCTCCCTGAAATCATCTAAATCCTGTATTTGGTAAAATGATTCGTCTCACATCATTCAGAAAAAAGGCTAAAAACAACTAAAACATCCTCGCTTATACCAACTGAACTCAACGATTAAAACTATGGTGCAAAATATTTCCCATGACCCTGTGTAGACCAACGCCGTCCTCGTCCGCTGCTCATGTCTCAGTGTTAGTTTGGAGGAAGACGTTTCCTTTACCTTGTGTTTGTGTCAGAGCGTCGGCTCCTTCAGGTAAAATGCAGCAGTTTGTGTTTTATTATTTCTTTTTGTGTGGGACACTCTGAACTGCAGCTACAACAGCAGAGGACGGGTCACAGAGGCCTTTTAGGCACCGAAGGAGGCTCCGCCCATTCTCTGCCGGTAAAAAAGAAAAGACTCCAGAGGGCGCCGTCCTCTGTCCTCCAGTGTAAAGGGACTGTGGTGATTTTACAGACGTTACTGGTCAAAGCCTGAACTGTGTCCGTCTCCCGACAAACCCCACCCTCAAGTCTGTTCGTCAGGGCAGGTGGGCCGGCCGTTACGTGCCCAGTCGCAGACAGGCCACGCCCTCTCCCTCCTGGCTCAGCTCCCTGTCCCGCTCGCCGCCGTCCCGCCCCGAGGAGGCCAGCGTCCGGTGGGGGTGGGGGCTCCGCACCGACATGGCGGCCAGGCTCAGGGCTCGAGACGGGTGTGGCGAAGGTGGGCGGTACCTACTGCTGCTACGGGGGTCCGGTGACAACGACGGGGAGGAGGAGTCCCGGTGGTGCTCCCCCCCTGACTGCAGCTCCTCCTCGAAGGGGCTCTCCAGGTCCGACTCCAGCTCCTCGTCGCCTTCCTCTTCTTCCTCCAGGGTAAGTTCAAACTGGAACTTGTCCCCGCCCCCTCCTCCTCCACCCCCTCCCCCTGAAGGGACAGGCCCGCCTGCCCCGACAGCACCGCCCGGCTCGCCGCGTGGCTCCTCTGGGTTAGACGGCGAGGGGCTGCGGGGGATCATGCTCTGGTACCACTCCCTGTTGTCCTCCAGAGTGTCCAGGATGTCCTGAGCGTCAGGGTGGACCAGGTCCGCCCACGTCTCCCACAGCGGGTGGACGATGTAGTCGATGAACCCCACCTGAGCCAAGAAGAACATTAATAAAGCACCAACGTGTGTCAGAGTCAACACAGAAACATCAAATACAACTGGTGTAGTTTTTTATGTAAATATAAACAAATATTTATTTCTGTCTTTATACTGTTTGTATTTCATCCTGTTTACTAGTGTTTACCCGGATGTTTTGAAAATGACAGGAAGCGTAGGTCTTATGTCATAATGTATGTGGTGTTTTGATTTAGATGGAAATGATTCAATGTTTGGTCATAATGTAAGAAAACTGTAAGAATATCCTCTGCATTTATCATTTTTCAGTGAATATCAGGTATTTTCTTCTATTCACTTCAGCTTTTTGTGTCTAACGTCGTTGATTCTCCACAGATGTGAACACATGACAGTGTGTGAGGTGGGTGCAGGTGTCGGTTTTGGTACCTGGCTCTTCTCTATGGAGGCGTTGTGTTTGTCACACATGGGGCTGATCTCCATGCCTTTATCCCGCTCCCGGTCTCCCTGGGTGAAGAACTCCACCATGATGCGATCCGTCCACTGCCGATAAAGCTCCAGCGGTTTGGTCGGGTTGCTCAGGTCGGCACAGTGGACCATGTTCTGCAGAACCTGGAGGAGACCGACGCAGGAGGGTTTGACTGAGTGGACGTTCAGTTCTACCGTGGATTCAACTGCTTCTAAACCACATGTTCCATTAGTTTGACTTTTAAAGGTGTTTAGTGGCTTTAGTTTATTTCGAACCTTCTATAGTAAAAGTACATGAAGCAAAGAGTGAAGCAAGTGAAGTTTGGAAATCTGTCAGTGTAATATCTTTGTAATATTTCTACTAACTAAGACTCTGGACCTGTGTGTGTGTGTGTGTGTGTGTGGGGGGGGTATTTTTCATTTTAAAAAATGTATTTGTTTTGTTCTCTTTGTTTTTATTTGTATATTATTATGAACATACAGATACAGGGTATGTACGTTCATGTAATCTGTCTATACATTGTGTAAAATGGAAGTACAACAAGCTGTGTGTCATATATTTAGTTTAATATGAACACAAATTTGAACACAAAAAAGGTTTTTCGTAGCTACATATGTAAAAGTGATGTTTTTGCTAATTTCCCACCAGATTTCCAGGACCTTTTATTTCCAGAATTTACTCACCTGGGTAAAAGAATTCCAGGTAATCTGTGTAGTTTTTGTTTCCACCTAAAAGTTCCAGGAAAGTTGGGGCACTTTCTAAAGTCCAATAAAAACTACAATCCAGGATTTGTTCATTTTCTTGAATGTTTATCTGTGTGATAGATTTGCAGGATTTGCATGGATGGATGATTCAGGATTTAAAACAATAAAATGGTTTTTCATTCTTCATCTTTTCATCGCCTATAAATCAAGTTTTTCCCTCAGAATATTTAAGAATTTAACACTAAAATTAAATACAAACTTAACTTGTCTGATGGAAACAACATATAATTAATTAAGGTATTTTTAGTGGCTGTAAAAAAGTTATTACAACGAACTGGGGAAAGACAGAAGCACCAGCAAAGGACAAATGAATGAGAATTATTGAAGAAATATATTCAATGGAAAAAATAAGAGACAAACTGTGACTATGAGGGACAGATGGACGAAAGACAGAATAAATATATAGAACTCAGAATGGAAGGTCTGAAAAATATGATTGTAATGTCGTTTACCCAAGTAAGGCTTTTTTATATATTGTTTTTGCTATTAAATGTTTGAAAATTTTCAATAAAAATTTAAGTGCGAAAAATAAAAAAGCTAAATAAAAGCTGAGCTGAAAGTGTTCAGTTCTTCCAAACTGGTTCATAGAGAGTCTGGTTCAGTCCAGCTCTAAATGTAAAGTGTTATGAGATCATTTTAGTTATGATGGGGCTCTATATAAATAAAAATTGATTGATTGATAATTGAATTCAAACAACTTCTGCCCTTTTAAAATGAACAGAAACACTTGAAGGAATGAGACGAATAAATCCAGAATCTAAAGACACTGGTTGGACATCATTGTCCACTTCTCGTAGCTTCTCTTCGAGTTCAGTTTTACTAAAAGTTGCACAATCCAACATGGCTGCTGCCCTGTGACCTCACAATATGCAAATTAGATAAGTAAATTTACTCCTATTATAAAGTTTGGGTCAAACTCAATATTTTTCTCAATTACAGTAGGACTTTAACCCCTTGACGCCGATTGTCGCAAATTCGCATCAAACCCCCCTCCACTCAAAAATGCAACCAAAATACTATCTACTTGAAAGCAGAAACACAAGTGAAATTTTTTTTTTCCATAATTGGAAATAAATTCATGCATCACGGGGTTCCACTTCCAACATACAGCCTTTGGAAATGTTCACATTAAAATGGAATATTTAAAAAAACAAACAAAAACAAAACCTAAACATCTACTAAAGCAGGAGTGTCCAATCCTGGTCCTCGAGGGCCGGTATCCTGCATGTTTTAGATGTTTCCCTCCTCCAGCACACCTGATGGTCGTTATCAGGCTTCTGCAGAACTTGGTGAGAGGCTCATCATTTGAATCAGGCGTGTTGGAAGAGGGAAACATCTAAAACATGCAGGATACCGGCCCTCGAGGACCAGGATTGGACACCCCTGTGCTAAAGGCTCCAAACTACACTGTGTTTTCCATCGTGTCATTATCGTCCGGTTGGTCAGGACTAACCTGGATGCGGTCAGAGTAGTTGTCGAGCAGCAGAACCCCCAGACTGGTCACCTTCTTCGTCTCCACCATCGTCTTCATGTCCGCCAAGAAGTTCATGTGTTTGGACATGTCTGTGGCCAACACCTGAGGACGACAACACACAGCATCGTACTTTAAGGATAAAGTATATCAAATATTTGTGAGAGAAAAAATTATAGCCACAAACAAAAAGAGGTTAGAAGTGTATTCTCAAGAGTGGGAGGAGCTTAGTTGGGGCTGATGTGATGAAGGCTGATTATTGGAGAGAGGAGGAGGAGGATGGAACCTGCTGGGATGTGCTGTGGTCTTTTTTAATGTAAATGATGTGAGGGTATTTTTAGGACTCCAAGGTACTTTTGTTGTTTGGTTTTGTCTTTTTTAATCCGTTTTATTTTTGTCTCTTATGTGTGTGTACTTAAACGTACATGTATATTTTGTCTATTGTCTTTTTTTTTCTCCCGTCTGATTTTTGACTATTGTCTTGGCTTTTCTTTATTGTCATCCATTAGTATTTTGGGTTTTTTAATTGTTTTTCCCTCGTGACTATTGTCTTTTAAAAATTTAACAATTCTTTTTTGAAAAATTTTATTTATGTATTCTATTTTTTTTTGTTTTTGCTTATTGTTTATTTATTTATTTATTTATTTAGGGAGACTTGGAGTTTCTTCTTCTTCTTGTGATTTTGTGAAAAATAAAATACTAAAAATGATGAATTAAACAAATAAATGCCAACTGATCTGCATACAGTATGTGTTTATGCTGTGAATATTAGAATGATCATATGAAATACAGTTAATAACACATTATATTTGTCTTTTTTCTTTTGTTCAGATGTCGCCTATACCTTGTCTGAACAAAAGAAAAAAGAACTAGAAAAGCACTCAGCGTGCAGACCTCCACCCCCTTGTGGCCGGCTGAAGTTGCTGCAGTGAACGAACAAACACACACACAAACTCGGGCGACCACATTACCTCCTTGGCGGAGGTAATAAAAGGACAAAGGACAACAAAATAGTATGTTCTACTTCATAAAAAATTAGTCCTGAATTAGCGGAAAGTACTGACCTCTGTTGAAATGTTTGCCAAATATCAGCCTGCTGTGAACCGCACAACTGGCGCCGCCATATTGGACCAAATATGAACACGATAATGTCCAGTTTCCACTCTGTCTGTACAGATATACGTCTCATACATAATACAGATTTTATTTTTGTCAGTAAGAACAACGAGATTTAGTTAAATGTAGAATTAAAACGTCATTATTCGCTGAATGAGCCGTTGTTCCGGTCGGTCCGTTTCCAAATACTGTCCCCGGAAACTGATTCTGCACATTGCGTTCCCCTCTAAGACACACAGCGAATATAATAATGAAGAGAGTGCAGACTTCTGCCCCCTTGTGGCCGGCTGAAGTTACTGCAGCGAATGAACGAACAAACAAACACACACAAACTCGGGCGATCACAATACCTCCTGGGTGGATGTAAAAATAGAATTACATTAACAGCAGACAAACTGAACGTCATTGGCCGTAGTAAATAACCCACATTAGACTGTGTATAAACTATAAATCCACAGACTGTAACATGCTCAGCTGTAGAAACGCGGCGCCCTCACCATGTCGATGACCATTTTTCGGAGCGAGTCTCTCTGTTTCTTGCCGAGGTTTTGGAAAATGTCGCAGTTCTCCTCTTGGAGCAGCTTAAAGCCCACGGCGAGGTGGTGGTTCTCCAACACCGAGGCATCGTTGTACATCAGCGCCAGTTCTGAACCTGCACCAGAACAACACAAACACTGTTAGACACGCACTATGTCGACAAAAGTATGTGGACACGTTCAACTCGGGTCTGGGATACAAAACAATAAGAACAAATCCAATCCAACTCTATTTGTAAAGCACTTTAAAACTATATTTATTTGTTTTCTAGTTGTGTTATTACAACTTACACTGCTACACTGTACATTACGTTGTTTAACTATCAACCTTTTAAGTCGCACTATTGATATCCGGTTGGTGGGTCTTGTTTTGTTTTAATGTCTTTGTCTACATGTTCGAAATAAACTAAAGAAAAAAACAAAACAAAAAACAACAACTACAATTAAAAACAACAACAAATTAAAAAATAAGAACAAACGTCATAATATAGTTTTTTTTATATTGTGTTAATAATCATTGCATTGGTTAAATGACGGTGTTTCCATGGTAACTACGGAGCCTCTGAACATCCAAAGGGCTCATATCTGATGACTACGAAAAGGTGACAAACTGTATTTTACACTAATTATTTACATGTATTGACATAATTAGTGCAGGGGTGTCAAACTCATTTAGTTCAGGGGCCACATTCAGGCAAGTTTGACCAGGCCGCAAAAGTAAAATATACTAATAATAAAGACACATAAATAATGTTATCTCCAAACTTTCCTCTATGTTTCAGTGAAAAAGGTCAAAAATTACATCATGAAAATGTTTACATCTACAAACTATACTTTGAAAAACTGTGAATAACGTAAACAAACTAAAATGTCTTAATAAAACCAGGTGTGATGTTTACAATATTCTGCTTCAGTTTATCATTTACACATGTATATTAGAACGTACAGATCACAGTGGATCTACAAATACACAAAACGTGTAATAACAGGCAGAATATTATTAACGTTGCACTTCTTAAGACATTTCAGGTTGTTCATATTTCTTCAGATTATTCACAACTTTTGAGAAATGATAGTTTGGTTTCGTGTAAATACAGTAAAATTACATGAAAATATTTACATTTACAAGGAGAAAACTTCAAGTTGCCATTATTTATAGGTTATTATGACAGACCAATTCAATCCCAAGTGGGTCAGATCAATAAAATACTGATTGCGGGTCCTGAATTAAAATGATTGTTAATATTTTAAGTGTAATAAATTCATAAATTCAGCCTATGGGCCAGACTGGACCCTGTGGTGGGCCGGACCCCTGGATTAGTGGATCAACAGGTCTGAAACAGTTTAGACCAGCAGATGAATTTGGTTGATGGTGGATGTTTATGTCTTTGAGGGTTAAATAAACAACAGCTCTATGATATTTACATTTGGCACAGTTGCTTCTGCATAAATACAGTGTTTCCCAAATGTATTCTTCCAGCTCCACCAGTCTAAGGTGTCCCACTGCTGCCATAACTGAACAGTATTT
>JAQQZY010000020.1:9569172-9581369 GCA_030068375.1 Ostorhinchus rueppellii | reverse complement strand
TACAAGAGCCACTACTACTGTAATCAGATTACAGGTATTGTCTATAAATGATACATTTGATTCAACGACAGGGCATACGGAACATTAAAAAATACGACTGTTGGATGGGAGTCACAGTAAGCTTAGCGGAGGTCTGCGCTCTCCCAGTGCTTTTCTAGTTCCCTTTGTTTTAGTGTAAAAAAGTGTAAAATTCCATAAAAATAATGACATTAACAACCTATATTTTCACACAAATTATGAATAGCCTGAACAAATATGAACAACCCGAAATGTCTTAAGAGAATGAAGTATAATTTTAATAATACCCTGCCTGTTATTAAATGTTTTGTGTATTTGTAGATCCACTCTGACCTGTACATTGTCCTGCACATGTGGAAATGATAAACTGAGGCAGAATATTGTTAAAATTCCATGTTTTTCTTATTTTCAGGTTTTTCAGGTTATTTTTTTTTTAAGGAACTTCACAGCTGTAAACACTTTTATAATGTAATTTTATTTTTTTCCACTGTTGTTACTTTACAGATCATATTAGGCTGAATGTGGAACCTGAACTAAAATGAGTTTGACACCCCTGTCCTGGAAACTCCAACGCACACTTCACATTAACACACCAGGATGTTTAGACCTTGTCTTATAACATAAAACTGACAATGAAACAAAGCAGCCCCGTTCCTTAGACTTCATTCCTTATATTCTCTTTCCAAACTTTGCACTGCAGCTCTTACTTTAATATGCGTGCTTTTGTATATTTTTGGATTTTATGTGTTGTTTTCTAACTTGCTGTTTTTAATCCCTTTATGCATGTTTTCTTTTATAATGTTTTAAATGTGTTTCTTTTTCCCTGTCTTTATATTTCAATGTCCTGTGTGAAGCACCTGGAATTGCCTTGTAGTTTAAATGTGCTGTACAAATAAACTTGACTTGCCTTCATTTACCTGTCATGGCTTTGAACCAGGAGATAAATGAAGTGAACTGTAAAGTCAAACATTTTGGAAACAGTTTTCTCAAAACCACCTCTAGCTGAATAACTATAACAATACAATGCATTTCTAGGGCTAACAAAGGGAGGAAAATGGAGTAAAATAAGAAAAAGCAGAACAAATGACCCTGTATTTCATGCTTCACAAACCATAAAAATGAGACGGACTTCTAACGATTACACAGTATTTGCATAACCACACAGCGAGGAGGCTCAGACTCGTGTTACGAACTGTGACGTGCATCTGCAGAAGAGCACGAGGCTGCACATACATGAGACATTTCACCACGACTGTCACATACATGCAAAGACCTGGATGTCTCTGACCTCAGCAACTAAATCCTGTTTGCAGTCGCCTTCCAGGAGCATTGCATGAAAGCTCCGTCGCTCAGAGAATAAAAAAAACGCTCTGCTGGTGTAGAAGTCTGTCCATGGTCTAGCACCAAAGGACATCTAGGACATGGTGGTCCCATATGAACCATCGCAGACCCTCAGAACCCCCAGCTGCCTGACCCTAAACCTAACCCTTTTTCAGGTGGAGTGAAATTGATTTATTGCACAAAACGGAATTGGAATGACCTTTTTCCACAACTAGAGTCACATGACCAAAAAAACCAAAGAGGTACTGACAGATGCAACATGCAGCGAAGAAGTTTAAAAAGAAACATGGCACACCAGGAAAGCAAATCATTGTTGAATTTAGTACAGAATAGAGGGGTAGCATAGAATAATAATAAATATATCTGTAAATCAACACAATATTTATGTTTATCGTCATGTTTATGGAATGACTTCTCGTGTCATCTCACAGTAATAAATAAACAAATCATCGCATTTGTGATGTAATGGAAAACATTGACATTACTCACTACTGTTTTTTTGACATTTTGTAAATATCGGTAAAGTTTTGTGCATGATGATAATGACGACGACAATGACAAAGACGACATGGGACACAGCGCCCTCACAGCAGCCCGTTACCTATTGGTCGGTGAGCTCAGAAGCAGATGACTCCTTCCTTCCACTGCTGCAGCACACACAGCAGGATAAACCCTCCTGAGGGTGTCAGCACAATGGCACCAGAATAATGAAAAACCATGGGCTCAATGTGCTGCGTATAACCTCGATGACTAATTAAATCATTCTTCTTATTCCACAGTTTGATGAGCTGTTAGGTTTCTTTCTTACTAAGTGTGAGTCAATGTTTAATTGACATCAGCGCTCACTGCTGGGAGGTGACTCTTAATGACTAAGTGGAGTCTGACATCAGTCCCCATCATCATCATCATCATCAGTGAAGATAAAGACCTGCTGAATATAATACACTATGTGGACAAATGTACTGGGACATGTTGAACTCAGGTGTTTCTTTTCTAACAGGGCTCTGGGACACAAAACAATGACAAACATGATAATATAGTTTTATAAAGGGATAAATATCATTTTATTGCATTAGTTATTTTGGATGAAATCAGACATTTTAAACATGCGGTCAAAGGGTCCAATCTGAGCTGTGGGATGAATTTGTGAAATGCAAAAATCACACTGAATATATTAATCATTTTAGTTATATACCAGAAAGTACTGAGCCCGAATTTCATTACATTCTTTCTATCTATCTATCTATCTATCTATCTATCTATCTATCTATCTATCTATCTATCTATCTATCTATCTATCTATGGTAACACATACAGGCCAATTTAATCTCCAGTGGGTCGGATCAGTAAATACTATCATAATAATCTATAAATACTCACTACTCCAAATTTCTCTCTTTGTCAATGTAAATATTTTCATGTCATTTTATTCCATTTACACTAAAACAGACTATCAAGTCACAAAACTGTGAATAACCTTAACAAATATGAACATTTTGAAATGTCTGAAGTGCAAATTTACCAATATTCTACCTGTTATTAAATGTTTTGTGTATTTGTAGATCCACTATGATCTGTAAACTGTAATTTACATGTGTGAATGATAAAGTGAGACATAATATATTGTTAAAATGACACTTAATTTTCTTAAGAAATTTCACTTTGTTCCCGTTATTCACATTGTTTTAAAGGATAACTGGTAGATGTAAACATTTTGATCACATAATTTTACTTTTTTTGCTCTAAAACGTAGAGGAAAGTTTGGAGTTGACATTATTTACATGTTATTATGTTATTATTTCACTGATTTGGCCCACTTTAGGTCAAATTTGTCTTAATGTGGCAGTGAACTAAAATGAGTTTGACAGCCCTGGGTTAAATTATTATCTTTACTTCCAAAATGCCCCAGAGAACCAGAGAAGGGTTTTACTTAATTTGCCTCAACATTTTTTTTTATTATTATCCATGACTATGATTTGAAAAGATTTACCTCTAAATTTCTAAAATATTTTTCTTCCTCTGACTGTAAATAATAATTTTCTCATGTACATTCTTCACATCTCACTTTGAAATTAAAATCTCCCATCAAACTTAAAGGAAATATTGATGATTTTATCTCAAATGATCATGAACAGGACATGATGTGTCAAAATATTTATGTCCATATAGTTTATAAACATCAATATTTCCTTCGGTGAGATGTGAAGAAAGCAGATGAGAAAATTATTTACAATCAGAGCTTGAAAAATGGTCCAACAATCCCAACCTGACGCACACAGACATATTAATGCGATATCAGCTTGACGTCACAGAAATACTATGAAAACACAATAAGACAAGACGTGACAAGATGGGGCAGTTTTTAGAGAACAGGAAAAGGAACCGGGATGAGACAATAGAGAATGTGATCGGACAGAAATTAATGGCAGGATATGACACGGTGAGTTCATGTGCCCCTAAGAGTTACAGCAAATGTCATTATCAGGAGGAATGAAATGTCACTAGTGTCACTTGTGCACAAACAACACACAGTTATCTCACCACAGAAACTAAACATGTGCACAGATGTAACTAAAAGTCTGTTAACGCGACCCGATCAGATTTGACTTTGCTCTGCTTTCTTACACACATATGGTTGATCCATCGGGCCTATAAAAACACATCTGACTCTGCGTTCATTAGCCGTTTCCCTTTGAAGGCGTTTTATTGGAGGGGTGACATTATAAAGACACTTTGATCCCCCCCTCCCCGTCCTCGCAGGCTGATGTCAACATGACTTTCTCGAAGGCTGACTGCGAAATTAGTCATATTTCCTTCTGTGACTTTTACGGCAGAAGCCACTTTACGGTATTCCTACGACATGAACGTGCGTGTGCGTGTGGAGGGGAGTTTTACTTTTGTTATGGGGACGTAGATCAGTTTACAGAGTAAACGTTGGCGGCACAAAGTACAAACAGTCACTTTTGAGAATGGTTTTAAGGTTAAGCTTTGCAGACTTTTAATAACAGTAAGTGACGGAAACAAAACTATAAATATACTGTCCAAAATAACCTTCTAATGTCCACACTTATGCATTTGTTTCTGGATTTGAAGCCAGTCGGATATATGTGAAGTATGAACAGCAGGAAAAACTGTACACCAAAGTGGTCGTACTTAGTTTGACCTTCATTTTACACTTAACATGTCTTTAACCCTTTTGTTCAGATAATAAGAGGTTTATAGCATTAAAAATGAGGTTTCATACCAATAAGAAACTGAACAAAACTAATCAATACAAAGCAAAAATGAAGTAAATAACAGAAAAACAACAAAAATGAACAAAATAATCAACAAAAAGAACAAAAACGAATAAAATAATAAACCAGATAATGAATAAAAGCAATACAATAATCAACAAACTGAACAAAAATGTTGCCCAAAAAAAGACAAAATTACCAAAAACTAATACAATAAACAAAATTAACAAAATAATCAATAAAATGTGGCAAAAAAGACTAAATGAACCAATAAAATCAAATCAACAAAATAATGAATAAAAGCAATAAAATAATCAAGAAACTGCAGAAAAATGTGGCAAAAAAAACAAAATGACCAAAAACTAATAAAATAATAAACAAAATAATCAATAAAGGCAATAAAATAACCAACAAACTGAACAAAAATGGGACAAAAAAGACAAAATTAACAAAAACTAATAAAAATAATAAACAAAATCAACAAAATAATAAACAAAATAATCAATAAAAGCAATAAAACAACCAACAAACTGAACAGAAATGTGGCAAAAAAAGACAAAATGAACTAATAAAATAAAATAAAATCAACAAAATAATCAATAAAAGCAATAAAATAATCAACAAATTGAACAAAAATGAGAAATTTCATCACAAAACGAACAAAATAAGCCGGCTTCTACAAACCAAAGTGGTTGTATTTGATACCTAACATGTCTTTAACCCTTTTTTTTTTTTCAGAAAATAGGACATTTATTTCATTCATTTCCTGATGCATTTATTCCAGGGTTCATTCAACACATGTCAAATGTTTCTAATTGTTTGTGCTGCTTCTTGTCATGGGGTCAGAGGTCAAACTAAATAGTGGCTTTAACCTTTAGAAGCCATTTAATTCAGTTTTCTTTGTGTCTTTCAAGGCTGCGCACATATTTCCTGCATTCTCTTCTTGTATGTGAAGAAAAGAGAATGAGAAATAAACGTGTATTATGATTTCAACCCTGAAGAAACAACACTGAACTGTCTGTGTGCGCTCAGTAGAAGAAAAGAGTGGAAACGGTGAAAAAGTGGAACAAATGTGTCCTTATAATGACATACATTTCTGGTTCTTCTACCGTTTCATTAGAAAATGACAAATATGACAATAAAGTTGCT
Organism: Ostorhinchus rueppellii; assembly: GCA_030068375.1. Taxonomy (NCBI): domain Eukaryota; kingdom Metazoa; phylum Chordata; class Actinopteri; order Kurtiformes; family Apogonidae; genus Ostorhinchus; species Ostorhinchus rueppellii. The sequence continues at coordinate 9,575,625 of JAQQZY010000020.1, read as the reverse complement.
TTGAAGGGGGGATTAAATGACGCAGATGTTCTATTTAATCTATTTAATCTGAGATCTTAAAGCTGCTTGGTTACCTGTAATACAACTTTTCCAATTGTAGAGCTTGCATATTATAAGCAAACTGGTAGAAATGAATGGTTTTATGTTGAAACCACAGAGGGTTAAAATACCAAAAAGGTTAGGAATGAACACACTGTGGTGCATAAGCAGAAGATGACTGAAACACATACAGATTGGATAAAAAAGTCCATAAGAGCAGAAGTTAAACTAACTGTAAATAATGCAAATACAAGGCGCTACAAACACAACCATCACTATTAACGGATTTTTGTTATGCAAATGATAAAACTGAAGAATGTAAAAACCATTTCTCATCCACCGATTAAAAATGAAATAAGAAAAAGAAGCAAAAAAACCCTTTTGTACAATAAAGGTTGTGCAAAAAAGGAAAAAATTAGGGCTTTTTATTTTCAAAATTAAATATCAGAATTACAAAAAAAAAAAAAAATCCAGCCACATCTGGAATGAAACTCACAATGATTTAAATTTTCATTTTTTCAATCAGTCTAACCTCAGAAATTACACTTCTATTATAATAAAAAAGCCAAATTTGACAGTAATATTAAAGTTTAACAATAATTTTCAAGCTACTATTTAAAAAAAAAATCAAATCCAAGTCACTGAACATGTGCAGGTTGTGTTCACTCATCTTGAATGAATATAATCCAGTATAAATACTACTCAGGCTCATATTTAAGTTTGTGTCACATTATTTTTTATACTAATATAAAAGAGTGGTTCTGGTGATAATGTGTGCAGCCCTCCACATGTATTAACACCAGCTGCAGGAAAAACCCTTTTTTAAAAGCAAAAATCAGTCTAATCTCAGAAATTACACTTCTATCACACTAAATTAGACAGGAATATTAAAGTTTACGAGTAATTTTCAAGCTACGATGTAAAAAAAAAATCAAATCCAAGTCCTTGAACATGTGCAGGTTGTGTTCACTCATCTTGAATGAATATAATCCAGTATAAATACTACTCAGGCTCATATTTACTTCAACTCAAAGTTTGTTTCACATTATTTTTATACTAATATGACCATAAAAGAGTGGATCTGGTGACAATGTGTGCAGCCCTACACATGTACTGACATCAGCAGCAGGAAAAACACACTTTTTTTTTTTTTTTTGCAATAATCCATCTAATCTCATAAATTACACTTCTATCATAATAAAAAGCCAAATTAGACGAAGTTTATCAACCATTTTAAAGCTATTATGTAAAAAATATATATCAAATCCAAGTTACTGAACATGTGCAGGTTGTGTTCACTCATCTTGAATGAATATAATCCAGTATAAATACTACTCAGGCTCATATTTAAGTTTGTTTCACATTATTTTTTATACTAATATGACCATAAGAGTGGTTCTGGTGAAAATGTGTGCAGCCCTACACATGTACTGACATCAGCAGCAGGACAAACACACATCTGGCCTACCGCCTGCGTTTCTGGACGATGTCGATGGGTCGGTTGACGGCGCAGGGGGAGCCGCACAGATTCCCGCTGCGCACTTTAAAGTAGCGATCCTGGACCGACGGGGGCAGATACACGCAGTTAGTCGGTAAACTCATGTTTGGGACTTATCTGTCGGCTTCCTTCTTCTTCTTCTTCGTCCTCTACAGCTCTGGCCGGTCCTCAGGGCGCTCCTCCGCTCCCACACTCTTGCGCGCTCCGTCCGCTGCCCTCACGCCGGTCCGGGTATCCATAGACGCACGGCGGGACGGAGGAAAGCCCTCCTTTGGGGGGTTCAACGGCATGCCTCCGAGCACAAAGTGAAGGGAAAGTGGAAGCTGTTCAGGGTTGTTTTTTTGTTCCGTTATTATTATTTCTATTATTATTTTTAGAGTAAGTTCCTCCAGTGCCGCGTCGCTTTTACGCGTCTCTTCGTGGATCCAGTGCGCACGACGGAGCGGTGAGGATTGGATCCACGTTGAGGAGTTCAGGGCTCAACTCTCAGTCAGCTCCAAACACTCACTCCTCCCCCTCCCTCCTCTGTCTCCTCCTTCCAACACATGGACTGGTGACGGGTTTACAAATGACACGAACTGTGCGCCGTCGGAACCACAGTCTGTTTCCTACAATAGTCATTTAAGTGCAGAATAAACACATTTTTGCATGTTTTGGGTGTAGGAGTTTGCGGAAGTAGATGTGTGTGGTAAAAGAGGCCTCTGCTTTGGACTGTCTCTAAAGTAGCATTTGGATTTTTTTTTTTTTTGTCAAACATACGGCCCGCAGCCCAAACCCGGCCACCAGATCATCTAATGTGGCCCTACAGTGCAAAAAGTGCACTGAAGGTATTAAAAGTTTAATCCTTTCATGCATGAATTATGAGTCTTAATCTAGATTTTTTTTTTCCCTGAGTGTTTTTATTCTTCTTTAGGTATGAAAAAAACAACACCATTGAAATTTTTCTTTTGAACTTATTTTTCATGGCGTTGTAAAAATAAATATCTACATTTACAAACTATTCTTTCATAAAACCTGAATGACCTGAATAAATATGAGCAATCTGAAATGTATCATGAAAAATAAGTGTAGTTTTAACAATATTCTGCCTGTTAGAATCAGAATGTTTCGTGCCTTTGTAGATCCACTGTGATCTGTACGTTGAGAACATAATATTGTTGAAAATGCACATATTTTTCTTAAGAAATTTCATTCATTCATGGTAGTTCAGGTCATTCACATTTAAATAATGTAATTTAACTCTTTCCACTGAAATAAAGATACAATTTTGGATTATTTATAGGTTTTTATTCTACTGGTCCGGCTCATATTGGTCTGAATGTGGAACCTGAACTATAATCACTTTGACATCTGTGGTTTTCAGACTCAGACTATGAATGAATCATCGGAGTAATAGACTTTTTCTTTCTTGTGAAACTCCCAGTTCCCTCCCAGACACACATTAAGCTTCACTTTATTCCTGATAGTGTTTTAGATCCATTTAAATGGTTTCCTCCTGATGGACTCCCTGGACCTGGTGATCTCAGCGATTCATCGGCTGCTGTCGACATCACAGGCAAATATTTGTCTTTTGGGACACAGGGCAGGACACGAGTTGGACGTGTTGGCTGGCACACGCATGATGAGGTGAGATGTGAGGGGATTTAGAATCAAACCGACGTCAGGTAAAGAGCCAGCCAAGTCACTTTAGACCAGGGGTGTCAAACATACGGCCCACAGGCTAAAACCAGCCCACCAAAGGGTACAATCCAGCACACGGGATGGATATGTGAAATGAAAACATTATACTGAAGATACTAAAAACTAGAAAAGCACTTGGAGAGCGCAGACCTCCATCAAATTAGTTTGTACTTTTTTTTTTGAGGTAGTGTTTGTACTTTCCTCCAATAGATGGTGCTGAATGACCTCATATGCAACTCTGTGTTACCATGCCCTATCTCACAATGATAAAGAATCCTTTAAAAAAAAATTCCTGGATCCAGACGGTGATCTGGATCGCCTCCAAAATTTAATCATCTCTTCCTTGACTAAGGGTAGACATATCTTGAAAATTTCACCAAAAGCCATCCATAACATTTTGAGTTATGTTGCTAACAAACAAATAAACAAACAAACCTTGGCAAAAACATAACCCCCTTGGCGGAGGTAATCAAAGGTTAACTCATAAAGATCCAAACAGCCACAGTCAACCAAAACATCTACTGATCTAAACTGTTTAATACCTGATGATCCATTAATCCTATCGATACAATGTCAATAATTGGTGCAAAATACAGTTCTTCATCTATTCACGGTCATCAGATATGATCCATTTGGACATTCAGAGGCTCTGTAGTTACCATGGAAACACCGTCATCTTCTACAACATTGATTCACCAGTAAAACCGGTGGAGTTGGATCAATGACAGTGGATGGACACACTGGGTTTATGTTCAGGTAATGAGAGATTTTGCAGAAAAAGTCACTTTTTTCAGTTTTCTCCATTTTGATATAATAACCTTTGCATTTACCCTGAGACTATGAAAATCTACATAATCAGAGAATAATATGTAAGAAAAAACATGATTTTCACAAAAGAAACACAAAATAAAGAGGATACTATTACAGCAAATACTGATAAATCACTTAAGAAAGGTTAAATATAGATAAAAACTCATTTGGGAATCCAGAGCACCCGGAGAGAACCCACGAATATATGAGGAGAACACGCAAACTCCACACGGAAAGGTCCCACCTCCATCGACTGGTGTTGGAACTGAACCCAGGACCTTCTTTGCGCAAAAAATTATTCAAGGAAAAGTAAAACGTATTGTTACGATATTGATGGTTCTTGCAATAAAAGTTAGAATTATACCACTGTTAAAATGTTGTGGCTGAGGGGGGGGCTTGGAGATATTTGGTCCTCCACAGAAAAAGACCACGCACTAATAAACAGTTAAAAAGGTAGAGTGTGTTTTTTTTTTTATTTTGCCAAGCTGGTTCACATTCCTTCAGTTGATGCAACCAGTGTTTAGTCTGTATCATCTGCATTCAACATCTGCTACACATTCAGTCATAGGTCTGAACCTCAGAGTTTCAGAAAAATGAAAACAATGCAAGGCCAAGACGCACAGATTCCACAGCATTAAGAAGACAAAAGATACACACTTCCCAGTACAAATGGAATTAGCCTTGGATGCTACGTCACAGTCCGTCAAACTTATCAAGGCACATTCTGCAGCTGCCTTCACTCAGACCTGACCTTTAGGCGAGTGCAAACCTGGATTTCACTGACGACGACGAAATAACTCCTACACGTTCTAACTTTTCAGCCGTTTTTATCTTTATTTAATGATTCATTCGGTTTCTGACTTGAGTTTAGTCAGTTTTATGAGCGTTTAAGTGGTTTTTGTTTAGCTTTATTCGGTTTATGGGGTTTTTCTCTGATTCAAAATGCAGCACAGGTTGTACAATCCCGGTTTAAGCCTTTTGGAAGAAGCACATTTTAGGAGATCTATTTATTGGGTTGAAGAAAATATTGAAACATTGAAATTGTTCTGCTTATTTCACACTGCTGTTTTGTCTTTTCGGTGCTTTAATTTTAGTTTATAGGTTTATAAGTTTGTAATCATACAGTAGTTATAGATTTTTTTGTAATATACACCCTAGAACAGAATAGAATTTACTGTCATTGTTCACTACAAAACGTGACAATAAAAAAAAACCTTGAAACTTCTCAACTAATGGATGAATTGTCTGAATTGAACTCAGAGCAAAGACTGATGATTAACAACTAGAAATAAACTAAAAATAACTGATAATTGTAGTTGTTACTGTCATTGTTTCACAGTTAGATTTAATCTGTGTATCTATTAATATTATTAGTCTGCACATAAAAAGACCACATTAAACCCCACAAAACCCATACAAACAACAGCAATAACAGTGTTCGAGTCTGTCATCGTAGCTCCTGAATGTGAAATGTGAAGTTTTCCTTCTGTTGTTGAGCGCTAACATTTCAATAACTGGAACAAAGTGCCATGTGACTTCACCTTCCTCAGCTCCGACAATACATCATGGCCTTACGCCTCCTTAAAACCGGGACATTCAATGGTGTCCTCCTCATTGTGCTTTTTTTTCCCTTTCCCTTTTGGAACATGGGCGCTATTGTTGGCGCCGATACCAGGCAGCTCAACAGAGGAAAAAGAGTGAACATAACGTGCAGTTGAAAACCTTCCATGGTAAAGTTTTTTGCACATACAATACAGACGGACGATGAACTGGTTTCAAAAACAGTTGAGAAACCTCGGCATCGACTGGAGCCGAAGGTCTTCAAGTGCACGGAGATTCTTTGAACCCGGCTCCCTTAAAGGCATCATCAGCCTACTGCCCCCCAGCCTGAAAAAATATGATGGAGCAAGGGGGGGGGGGGGGGGGCTGTCTGTGGCGCGCATGTAGATAAACCTGTGACAAAGTGAATGTAGGCTCCTCTCACCTTATCAGTTGATGCTTTTCCATTGAGCCTCAAATATCGCAAATATAACAAAAATGTACCTAATGGAACGCAATTTGTATTTGGTTAGAATTTAAAAGTAGTTCACTTTTGCAAGATTCTTAAAATTCTGACCCATCCCCTAAAATCAGCAAAATATAAATGAAAACTTCTCCCAAGTGAGTAATAAATGTGCACATTTTAGAACATTTGCACAAAAAATAATCACACATATGAACCACTGTTGATGTTAATCACAGACATATGCCAGGCTGCAAAAATCCAAAATAAGTAATCTAATTTTCACAAAGTATATTGAAAAAAACCCCACACCAGTAACAGTGGAGAAAAATATCCAACCGGGTCCGTTTCCATGCTGCTTATCCGACCATAGACTGTATATAAGTACTATACATCATTCAGGTAAGATTACATGAATTAAATA
>JAQQZY010000020.1:9534135-9549376 GCA_030068375.1 Ostorhinchus rueppellii | reverse complement strand
GATAGATAGATAGATAGATAGATAGATAGATAGATAGATAGATAGATAGATAGATAGATAGATAGATAGATATTAGTGAACAACTCCACTCAAACAGATCTGTCTTCCCTTCCTGGCCCTAAGAGTGTGACATGGGTATATCTGAAAATTTGATTTCTGTGTCTTTAGTCAGAAAGTCTTTGAACAAAGTACACCAAGGTCAGGATCTTCCAGTACAACCGATTGATTAGCAGGAAAATGTTTTTGCATGTGTTAATCTGGTAATAATCTACTCCAGAGTAAGCTAAATGTGCAACACCAGTTACCATGGCAATTTACCTCAGAAAAAATGTCACCCACCTATGTGACACTGAAAACCCAGGGTTAAATCATACGCCACCTCACTAACCCCTTTATCCTGCAGATTTGGTTTCAACACACTGATTGCACCCTATCACTGCAAAAAGAGCAGAATAAATATAGAGGACTGGAAGGAGGGGAGTGTAAAGCCATGCAAGCATGAAATAACCATATATTCTTACCAAATCTCAAAAACAATTTCACATGAAATTTCTTCCACTCAACCTCTTCATATTTCCACTTCTTATTTTGTCTTGTAGCCTTTGTCTCTACCCATCCATCTCTTGTTTTTACCTCTCCGTCCTCTTCCCCCCTCCCTCTTCAGAATGTGTCTTTCTCTCCTCTCTCTTCAGGTTGCCCTCCGCCTCCTCCCATCTTTCTCTCGTTACCATTTTATAGGCTTGTTAGTTCCACTTCAAATGCCAAATGACAAACAATCTAAACCCAGTGAGCCGCTACCTTGCTGCCCTCATAGAGCTGCAGAGTCTAAACAAACAGGATATGAGCTGAAACACTCACACAGTCCGCCTCCACCCGCCCACCATAAATCCTCATATAGGATTTAGATGCTTAAACACACATGAGCAGTATAACGACAAACACAAAATCTTTTTTTTTTTTTACCTCTTGACAAGCTGTTTAGCAAGGCTGGGCTGTTGCTCTACCTTTCCCATTTGATTGCTCCTATATTATTTCATTATTTTACCATTAATCCTGGCAAGGTGTTTTCCTCTATATTTGTATATATATAGGTGTTTCCTGAAGGAACGGGGGATGTCTGGAAACAGCTACAGCAACAGTTTGTGGAAGAGGCTGGAGTCAATAGATGGGACTTAATCACAGGAGATCTCTATTTGTTTCCCACTTCATCCCAAGAATTTTTTAGTCTTTCATCCATAAACACATTTATTACTGTAAGCCTAGTAACAAAGGTCATCTAACCTCAATGAAATATTTCATTTTAACCTAAACCTTGATTGTTTCTAAATTGTTTTTCTACCTAATCCTATCCTGTAATAAACACATTGAATTGAATCAAATCGGATCAAATCTAAAACAGTAAAAGCAGAGATACTCTGGTTAACAGGACTGATTCCATATTATAAACACTAACCTTTTTTTAAAGTGAACATAAAATACAGCAGAATGCTTTTTGTAAAATTTTTTAGAAATTTCGAGGAATGTTTTAGGATTTTAGCTTCATCATTTTGTCCAAATAATGGCAAGGCAAGTTTATTTGTATATCACATTTCAGCAACAAGACAATTCAAGGTGCTTCACACAGGACATTGAAATACAATGAAAGGGAAAACATTATAAAAGAAACATAAAAACAGCAAGAAAGAAAACAACTCATTAAATCCAAATACATTAAAAGCCTTTTACTCAAAGGCAGTAGTGAACAGGTGAGTCTTTAACCTGGACTTAAAAGAACTCAGACTCTCAGCAGACCTGATATTTTCTGGTAGTTTGTTCCAGATATACGGAGCATAGAAACTGAACGCTGATTCTCCATGTTTAGTTCTGACTTTTGGAACACAGAGCAGACCTGCACCTGACCACCTGAGTGGTCTGGATGGTTCATACTGGACTAGAAGGTCTCTGATGTATTTCGGGCCTAAACCATTCAGTGCTTTATATGCAAGCAGGAGAATTTTTAAGTCTTTTCTTTGAGAAACAGGGAGCCAGTGTAGAGACCTCAGGACTGGACTGATGTGGTCCACTCTTTGGTCTTTGTGAGGACTTGAGCAGCAGCATTCTGGATCAGCTGCAGTCGTCTGATTGACTTTTTAGGCAGACCAGAGAAGATACTGTTACAGTAGTCGACTCGATGGTCGATATTTATATCAAAATATCGACCATGTTTTTTAAATGTATTTATTTATTGTGTTTTTGACTTATTTGTTGTGTTATATAGCATGTCTAACTGTCATGTATGAATGGACAGGTTCTATGGTCTGTGGTTTCTTTCTTTTTCTATCGTGTTTGCTTAGGTGCTCCATCTGCAAATGAAGTTCCTAACGGATAAATAAAATGCTTTGAATTGATTGAATCGAACTAATAAGTAGAGGCAAATTTTCAAAAATCCATCCAAATGAAGCTACATATAAAATTTGAAATGAATGTGACCAGTAGTTTCGAAGAAGAAAACTGTTAAAATGCAGACATTAATGACCTTGTGTTTGACTCTTCAATGTCACTCAAGGTCTAAAATCATGAACCCAAATGAAAGTCCATACATGTTTACGAACTTTGTAGACATCGTTCCAAGGAAGCAACAACTAAAATTTTAAATGAATGACATGATAAATGAAGATGATGTCAGACACAGCACCTTCACAATTGCTAATGACCTATTGGCTGCTGAGCTAATGCTTATTTTTTGTGCAGTACAGCGAGAAAAAAATGTTTTTTGTGTTTTTGGTATCAAAAAACATGGCTTGTTTACATAACAAACATGGCATTTAAAGGGTTAACAATGTCAGTTATTGAGTATTTTGTATTTTTGTTTATGACTCCAGTTGATGAAATACAAAAAAGTTCAAAACAAACTATGATTTTCTTTGCAATACGATGGTTCTTTGCAGATTATACACTTTTGGTGATTAGGGAGGGTCTCACTGGGCCCGATACCAGAGGGTTAATCATATGGTTGAGTTTAGGGTTAAGAAAAGACAGAAAACAGTGGATGTTTAAAGATTAAACAGGATTTACAAGGTTATTAAACATGATTTAAGCATCTAAATGTCACCAGAAGAGGTTTGAAGGAATGAAAGGGGGAGGCTGTGGCAGTGGACAACAAAAATCTTGCATGCAAAAAAATTTGTTAAAGGGACATTCATTTTCTTTACCCATGAAAACAGCTGATTAGAATATTTTCAGCAGTCACCATGAGCTACTACTGTATGAATAACATCACAGTGTTGTAAAAGCTCTTTAAATCATACCGAATTTAACAGTGATTTATTAAGCATCTGTTTGTAAGAATCTTACGGCTTCATGACCTTAAAAATAAAGATATTCTACTGTGTATTTAGAGCAGTGATTGAAAAACAAAAGCTTCAGACAGCCAGGTAGGTTCATGCAGTTTTCGCAGAGTTTCCTCAAATGACCCAGAAGTCATGGCTGTATAAATGGAAAATCTATTTCCTCCGTTACTACCCGCCAGCGCTGATGCTTACCTCTCTGACACTTCCATTGTCTAACTGGCAGCTTCTATTCAATAAGTAAGAAAATGACTTTATAATGCAGACGACTTCACTTATTAGAGCTGGAGGTTGCCCCAGTTTTAACCCATAAAGACACAAACATCCACCGTTGACCAAAACATCTACTGATATAAAATGTTTAATAACTGTTGATCCACTAAATCCTACCAATACATGTAAATAATAATTGATGTAAAAATGCCATTTATCATCTTTTTATGGTCATCAGATATGACCTATTTGGATGTTCAGAGGCTCAGTAGTTACCACGGAAACACCATCATCGTCTACAACACTGATCTACCAATAAAACCCACACAGTTTGACAAAAGATCAGTAAATTAAATACAGGGAAATACATGATTTACACTGAAAAATGCAAAATACAGAGGATATTATAATAAACAGTGATAAATCACTTAAGAATAGTTAACTCTAGTTAAGCACCAAAGTCGCAATATTGCAACAAACAATATAACTGAATCAAAGGGACCACAGCTGCAGATAAACTTGTCAAATCTTGTTACCACCTCCTACCAATAGATGGCAGACATGTGCCCCTTCTAACCTAACACCATTTCAGGGCATGATTCTATTCAAAGTGAAGAAGAAAATCCAGTTTTAAGGTGCGGTCCTGAACTGTTTTAGTAAGTTAGTAAAAATGTATTTAGTTTTAGTTTGGATAGATAAGGACAGATTTGGCTAAACTGCTGTTTGAATAAAAAGCTAATAAAATTTACTGCATTTTACTTTCTACTAATGTTTGAGTTCATTTATTTTAAGGATAAGATGACAAAAAAGAGAGAAAATTTCCATGTAAATGTGGTCAAAGTCCAATTTTACTAAAAGTTATTCAATCCAATATGGCTGCCACTGTGTGCTGTCACAATATGCAAATTAGATGAGTACATTTACTTCCATCACAATCTTTAGGTCATACCCGATATTTTTCTTATTTACAGTATGACTTTATCTCTAAACACTTCCAAGATACAGCTTTTTGAAATCTTGACCTCAAAATCGAATATTTTTTGAGGGAAAAAAATAATCAAAACTTTAGGTGCCTAAAGTGTTAAACGTAGGGGAAAATTATTTGGGATCTGCCACAAAATTAGCACTGGGTCTTTATGGGTGAACAAATGCGGTTCTGACACAAAATCCAGACACACGCTCCCTGTTTCCAGTGATGGGGAAGGACAGGATCATGACGACGCAGCATTCAGTGTCACCACAGATTGCCTACTTGTTGTAGATGACCCCTAACAACCACCGCAGTCCATCTGCTTTGGGATCCATTCTCCATTTGACCTGTGCCGGGCTGAACACGACGCCAAACACCTTAGGCACACAACAAGACAGGCTCTTTCATTACCAGAACAACGGCTTCCATTGAGATCACCCCGGCCCCGACGTCAACAAAATCACAATTTCCCACAGTTACCTTATCGTCAGACAATGGGCCTTTTTTTGCCGCAGAAAACCCATGACACACATTTTGATGACGTAAAAAAGTCGTCTCTTATATGAAGACATCAGCTGTTACGTATCAGTTCTCCGTTATCAGACACAAACGCATGTGCTTGTAGTTTATAAAAGTTCAGCTGTAGATTCTGTACCAAACATCTGAGGAGGACACTTATGTTATGTACAGATGAACTCAGACCTTTGTATAGAGCCGAGACGTCCAAGTTATTCTAGTTCCGGTTCCACATTCAAACCAATAGGATCTCAAATGGACTGGACCAGTAAAATAACAACATTATAACCTATACATAACGTCAACTCCAGACCTTTATCTATGTGTTAAGAGTGAAAAATAGGACCAAGATATTTCACTGTCATGTTCTATTAAGAATCGGTAACGAGTTGAATGTGTGAGATTGTCAGGTTTTCTCGCTATGTTAGAGTCCGGTGGTCTTGATGCAGGAGATCCATTTCCCATTAAGAACTGGGACTTTCACTGGAGGAGAACTCAACTAATTCAATCAAACTCCATATATGACTTCCTGTCAGTGATCAATAGTTACTACAGTATATTGACATCTGAAACCATTTACATGTTATAAATCATCCCAATATTCATTCATTCATCTTCTATACCCACTTTTATCCTCAGTAGGGTCACGGGGGTCACATGGAGCCTATCCCAGTTAAGGGTGAAGGTGGGGTACACCCTGGACAAGTCGCCAGTTCATCACAGGGCTGACATATAGAGACAAACAATCACTGTCACATTCACACCTATGGGCAATTTTTTTTTTAGATTAGCCGATTAACCTATCAGTGCATGTCTTTAGATTGTGGGAGGAAACCGGAGTACCCGAAGAAAACCCACGCAGACAGGGGGAGAAGACGCAAACTCCCAGAGAAAGGTCCCAAGGTCCCGCCCAGGAATCGAACCCAGGCACGAGAGCTAACCACTGCACCACCGTGTCATCCCAATATGGACCACTATAAGTAAAGGCAAATTTTTAATGCTTAAAAAAAAAATTCTTCAAATATTAAAAAAAAAAAAAAATTCTCAAGGTGGTCTGAAAATTTTAAAACAGAGTAAAACCAAACCGTTTTCTATTATTAACTGAACATAAACCCAGTGTGTCCATCCACTGTCATTGATCCAACTCCATGGGTTTTACTTGTGAACCAATATTGTAGAAAATGATGGTGTTTCCATGGTAACTACGGAGCCTCTAAATGTCCAAATGGCTCATACATGTATCTGATGACCATGAAAAAATGACAAAGAACATTTTACACTAATTATTGACATGTATTGATAGGATGAGTGGATCAGCAAGTATTAACCATTGTACATCAGGAGATGGTTTTGGTCGCCGGTGGAAGTTTGTGGGTTTCTATGATCTAAACCCCCAGGACCGTGTGATGTCCATGTTGCTGTACCTGGGTGTATGTGCCAGGGTGAAGCGCCGCTGCAGGGTGATGCTCCGGTTCATCATGAGCTTTCGGAACAGCAGGGGTGAGTGGCGAGGGGAGTTCCGTGGGGAGTTACAGGGGGACATCCTGGGTGACCCGCAGGGAGAACCGGACGGCGAGCGCGGTTTCAGCTTGATGGGCTGAGAGGAGGCAGCCCCTCCAGAGCGTTCCCACAAGGCCTCACTCATGCTGCCGTGTCACGGTCTTACGCTGATCTCCGGAGCAGCCCATGCAGGTGATCCATCGCAAAACTCCTCAAAGTATTCACTACATGACTCTAAATTTGTCCTGTGATGATGCACTTCACTCCTCGGTAACTGCGGAACTCAGAAATCTTCGATCCATTTTTACTTCCCAGCGTGAGAACGGTTACCTTGCAGAATGTGGCTATCAGTGAGCCCTGTTGATGGACATGGACACGAGTGCAGGCAGTGAGCCCTCCCCTTGGTAAGTTCTGTTTACATAGCGCTAAGCCCTGCCTAAATAAGGCCAGGCCTGAATTATAGCGTTGTTAGATCATGCCACCAGTGAACGAGCTGCATCCGACGCTGCCCTTCATGCAGGAGCAACCCTGGTAACCGCCGAGCACACCGGGTCGCATGCGTTTCCTCCCAACGTCCGTCGAGGCACAAACATTAACCAGAGATTATAGCCCGGCCTGTGTGGACACATACCAGAGCTGTGCTCGGTTGAGAGGCGGCAGCGTTTTATTACAGCTGGGCCCCGCTCTGTCTAAAAACACAGCCAAGTCCAGATAACAGATAACACAAACCATGGAGAACGTCACCTCAACTTTTACTGACGTCTCAAGTGAATAGTGTTGTTTTTTATTCCCAACGGAGCAGAACAGTGACGGAAAAACAGAGATCAACCAGAGCTTCACTTCTGACCCAGAAGGCAACCACTGACCCAAACCTCCTCTCCCCAAAACAAAGACTTGTGATTTCAGCCAAAATACACAAAGCAAAGCCCCAAAGCTGCTTGTACCTAAACATTTCCCCTGATAGCATCGTGCAGTTAACGCATGTTCCTCCTTTCTTCCTTAGAAGTTCAGTGAGTGCATCTGAAACTGGCATGTTCACATAATCTCTCAAAACTACACTTTTACTACATTTGATGTTTTTAATTAATTTTTACTGCTGCAGATATTTAATGCTGAGCTCATTTCAACAGCTTTACTTTAACAACTTTAATTTGACAGTCATATTCTTTTAAATAATCTCCATGATGGTGCATTTCACTGCTAATTCAAGAGGGTTTTAAAGAGTTTATTCTTATCAAAACTGTAGGATTAAGTGCAGAATTATTAAGTTCATCACTAATATACATGATGGAGATAATGTGATTTATATACAGGAAAGATAAAAATGCTAATTTGATAAACTGTAAGAGAAATATAATGCAATAAGAGGTACATTATTTGTATCTAGATGTAGTGGAGTAGAAGGATGAAGCTCAAATAAAAAGGTGTTACATAAGTAGCTCAAATTTTGAGTCTAAAGGCTCCCTACAGTTTAGGTTAAAGAACTGTTACTAAACATGTAAGTACACAAAGGAGTGTTATGCAATGAATTTAACACCTAAACTTGATCATTATACTTTCACAGAGAACATAAGAGCATAGACATACTAGTGATGAGTCATAATTGAAGCCCAGTGTGTTTTACTCGCTGTGTCATGTCTCTTTTTCACTGTGGATCCATTTTAATGAAGCGTTAAAGTGAGATTGAAGGGCTCTTGAGTCCGAGGGGCTGACTGCCAAAGTACTGATTTAACTCAGCCGAGGTCAGGAGGGGTCAGTGCAATGAGCTCAGTAACAAAAACACAGCTGTGCTCAGACGTGCTGCCAAAAGTGACCAGCAGGGAGCGCCCACGCACAAACACACGCTGATGCACACACACAAGTAGACACACAACTGATGTACAGTACATGGACATAAGTATGTGGACGCGTTGAATTCAAGAGTTTCTTTTCTAACAGGGGTCTGGGATACAAAACAATAATGACAAATGTCAGAATAGTCTGATTAGGTTCATACTGTCTACTGAAATTATAAAGATTTCCTTTTCTTTTTTGTCAGGCAGATTGGAAAAAAAGGAAGTTTTTTATTTCACCTCGACATGTTTCAAATAGACCCTGTGTCCTTCCTCACAAGGGTCACTTGATGTTACTGTGACGTGTCATTGTCAGCTGTTTTATCCAAGTTTTAAAGACAACAGGAAGATGTCAAGGTAAAAAAAACAGACACAAAATTGAAAAAAAAAAGAAAAGGAAATCTTTATCAATATCATCATATGTTTTTATATTGGGACAAATATAATTGCATCACATTAGTTAGTCTGCTTTTTTACTCACTTTCTCTTTATTTATTAAATTTTAATCCATGACTTTGATTTTAAATGTTCTACCTCTAAATTTCTAAGCTGTTTTTCCTGCTCTGACTGTAAGTAATGCAATTTTTTAATCACAATTAAAGATCTACTTTCTTCACATCTCACTTAGGAAGAAAAATTTCCCATTAAACTTTAACAAAATATCAATGTTTATAAACTATATGGACAGAAACAATGGGACACATCATGTCTACAGATGTAAGATGTCCGGTTCATGATGATTAGAGATAAAAACATCAATATTTCCTTGAAGTTTAATGGGAGATTTCTCTTCCAAAGTGAGATGTGAACAAAGTAGATGGTTAGTTGTGGTAGAAATGTTTTTATTTACAGAGCAGGAAAAATATTCTCAAAATGTAGAGGTAGAACATTTAAAATCGTATCCATGGATAAAAAACTGGATAAGAAAGAAAAATCGTTGAAAAAAAATTGAGTAAAAATCTCTGATCGAAACAAAGATTATTTAAACCAAACTACCCAATGCAATGATATTTATCACAATATAAAACTATGATAACATTTGTCACGATCGTTTTGTATGTTAGAAAAGAAAGAAAAAGAAAAAGAAGTCAGTGTGTCCCAATACTTTTGTCCATATAATGTAACTACAGATGACGAAATGTCAAGTCACACGTGGCTCTGATGTGAAACTGAGCTGTAGAAGCTGTGGGACTGACTCGGTGGAAGTGTTTAATCAAAGCTGGATCTGTTAGAAAGTGTATCCTCAGACCAGGTGGCTCCTGTTCTTTACAAACCCCTAACCCTGGAAGCGGTCCACATCATCTGCTCACACAGTCCACCATTAATACTGTGAGAGAATACTGGGCTGGAAGAGTGAGCGAAAACCATTCAAACACTCAAACGACAGACTGCGTGGGCCACGGTCAATCAAACTGTTGCCATTATGAGTCAATGGGGAGAAAAAACCAAGAGCTGCATCCATGTCTTTTCTTCAAGTGACTAATGCTGGGATATGTGGAACTATTTATTCAACTGAGTCACATACCCTTCCTCCTACCACCACCAACACCAAACACACAGCACACACAAGCACACAACCATCCACTCACACACATTCATATACAGAAACACAGACAAACTTGTGTTAGATAATGCAGAGGCTTTCAGAGATGACAGTGTGCGTAGTGCTTTATCCATTAAGCCTCAGTGCCTGTAGGTGTAACTGCATCGCACCGTCTATCACATACTCAACCAAGGTTTTTTAATAAAAATGGATGAATACAACCCACATGTACAGCATTTTGTTTAACTCATTTTCTTTTCTGAAGACGGAGCTCGTCTATATATTAAAAAACACTTCCAGCTTTGTGTTGACGTATATTAGGGGTAACACATACTTCCTGTCCCTTCAGAGGTGATGATAAGTAGGGTTATAAACAATTTCAGAGGTTACAAACATATGCGCTCTACACAAGCTGTGATATGGTTTATTTTAATTATGAGTTACAATATAAAAACCCACACATTCACCAGTGGCCACAATCACTTACTGATATAAAATGTTCAATACCTGCCGATCCACTAATCCTATCATTCATTCATTTTCTATACCCGCTTTATCCTCTAATCCTACCAATACATGTAAATAATTGGTGTAAAATACAGTTTGTCGTCTTTTCATGGTCATCAGATATGACCCATATGGATGTTCAGAGGCTCCGTAGTTACCATGGAAACACCATCATCTTCTACAACATTGATTCACCAGTAAAATCCATGGAGTTGGATCAATAACAGTGGATGGACACACTGGATTTATGATGTATTTTACTGAAAAAGTCACTTTTGTTTCAGTTTTCTCTGTTTTTGATATAATGACCCTCAACTTTCATTTGAGCTTTCATGAACATCAACATGATCAGTGAATTCAATTTTGGAAAATACCTGATTTTTACTGAAAAATGCAAAATATGAGCATAACATTAGAATACATGATGATAAGTCACTTAAGAAAGGTTAAATACAGTCATAGGTTAAATTGGGCTGGAGCACACTGGAGCTCAGCTCCTCCTCCTTAGGTCTACAACAAACCCCACCAGAGCTCAGCTCCCTCAATATAAAACAACCCTCTATTATTTCTCTTTTTAAGTTTCATCTCCTGATAAATGAAATAAACCATGAAGTTGAATGAGTGCAAGACGATTTAAGGACACACCCAAATCAGCTACATGTGATCATCAGATGTCACATCACAGACACTCCTCAGACACCAGTAAACCTGTGGTCAATCTTCAGCGTGTCACTGTAACCCCCTCACATTTACTTCCTAAATCTGTAAAACGAGGTTATAATGCTGTGCCGCTCCGGTCTGTCAGGTCCAGTTTAAGCCCTGTGGGTCAAATGAAGCGTGACTCGACCAGTGTGGGCTGTACTTGACACTTCGCCTCCTGATCACAGGCAGCGTTGCTAAGAAGATGCATAAAAAACAACACAGATCACAGTCTGGCACCTTGAGGCAACTCTACTCTCAGCTCAAACCTCGGTTGCATCTGAGTAATATGCATAAAATTGTTAACAGCATCCACAGTGGGTTCCAGCTCAATTAGCCTCTGGTTTATTCAACTCAGTTCAACTCTGTGGCATATCATCAATACTGTAACATCTTCATCAGAGAAGATGTTTGAAGAAATTGCCAACAATGACGAAGATGACAATGATGGACACAGCCCGTTCACAATAGCTCATGACCTATTGTCAGAGCTAAAAACAAAAAAAAACTAAGTGAAAGACGGTTGAACACTACCACTGCATCAACAAGAAAATGTCACACAACTTTTCCAAAGAAGCAGCTTCAGTTTCTTGCACAAAGAAATATAATTCTTCAACCTAAATATCAAGTTCTGCCTTTTCACTGCACACATTTATTTCCTGTATCACCTACCTGCTAATGTTCCCTTCAGGCAGGACTTTTATCACTGGTGGCATTTATATAACATAGTCCGTCTGAACATATTATTCAGTGTGTTTCTAAAACACTGACTTATTGAAAGGCTGTGGTTGTATTTTAATGAACAGCATCCCCAAAGGTTACAGCATTTCATTATGTTATTTATGTTCTCGAGAGACACAGAGTTTAGCGACATAAAGCCCAAGGATGCAGGGATTTCCACAAACATCCCTTTGATCAAACCTGACAGAAAACTCATCAGAACAAATGTGTGATAAATTAAATAGATACGAGACTAAATGAAAGCCTCGGAGTCGACAGAAGTTTTCTCCGATAGCAGCTGATGGCTGGCATCAGGCTTCTCAAATGTAGTTGTTTATTTTCATGGAAAATGAAGAGCTAAAATCCTAAAATCAGATAGATTTTTTTTTAAATTTTCAATTGCAGGTGTATTTGATTTATTTAGGCATTTATTACTCTGACTTCAATGTTCAGTTCTATGGTTGTCTAGGCTCTAAGAAGTCAGATATTGGCCCAATCCCATTTCACCCCTTCCCCCTACCCCTCCATTTTGCGTGTTCATGTGAAGGGGTAGGGGTGTCGGAAGGGAGGGGCTAAGGAGGAAACAGAGGTTTCCCAGGACCACACTACAAACAGAAGGGGTAGGAGAAATTTCCCATAATTCTGTTCAAATCATGAGCAAGATGGAGGATAATGCAGCAAAAAAGTGCAGCAGTGACGAAAGAAACACAAATGTACGTATTTTCTTTGTAAACAACTTAATCATTTGATTGACTGTTTAATGTAGCTTCAATGTGTTATAGATCGCATTTCTGTGGTTTGAGGTTGATAAGCACAAAAAGATGACCAAAACCCACGGAACACAGACGGTTACAGCTGCTGATGACACAGCGAATTCTGTGGTAAACAAAGTTGTCGCATCTGTTTATAGCTGCATCAATGACTGCATCAGCAGAAGCGAAGGGTTGTCCCATTTCATAGGGAAATATTTTAAACCCCAACCTCTTGCAACTGTATTTCAAGGGGTAGTGCCAAGTGCAAGAGCCAAAGGGTAGGGTTGAAAATGAGAATTGGGATTGGGCCAATGCACATTTTCAGCAGTGTGGGAGCATTCATATCCGCCAAATCAAGCTTTATAAATTCACTAACGGTCAATGTGGACATGAAAGAAAGAAGTCAGGTGCAGCCAGAGTATTATCCAAAACAAAATAAAATCCAGTGTTGGACAACCTACCATATAAGAACCTGATCACACAGGTTAGTTAACCTCCCTGAACAGAAACCAGTGCCCAAAAGCATCTACTGAGCTAAAATATTCCATAACTTCTGATCAACGTATGCTTTTAATACATGTAAATAACTGGTGGACAATACAGTTTGTCGTCTTTTCATGGTCATCAGATATGACCCATTTGGACATTCAGAGGCTCTGTAGTTACCATGGAAACACTGTCATCATCTACAATATTGATTCACCAGTAAAACCCATGGAGTTGGATCAATTTTTATAATCAGTTAATGATATATTTTGATGAAAAAGCCACTTTTGCTTCAGTGTTACAGAAGTGTTCGACTTATTCTGAGGTTTTATAAACATCTACATGATCAGTGAATTAAATATTGAAAAATATGTGATTTTTACTGAAAAATTCGTGATAAATTTAATCTACCAGCACTTCCCTCTCATTGGAAAACACAGTGACAGCACATAATGTGCACCAGGTTACTCTGTAAAGCAACTTTAGGTTACAGCAGCCAGCAATTGGCCTCAAGGTTTCTAATCTAATCTAATGAAACCAGTAATAAAAAGACATAACAGTGTAGAATCACTGGATCTTTCCACAAATTGTATTATAAGGATTCAAAGGCAACCAGTTAGAACACAATGAGCACATAAAACAAGAGAAATACAGCTACTACATCCAACCATAACTGTAAGTCTACATCCTGAAACCTACACTATATGGACAAAGGTATGTGGACACGTTGGATGACTCAGGTATTACTGTGCTTTTCTAACAGGGGTCTGGGATGCAAAACAACAGAGACAAATGCTTTTACTGTTACTGGTTCGGCTCATTTGAGGTCATACTGAACTGAACTGAAATGACTTTGACATTCCTGCCTTAATAGGAACTGTTTGTTTCAGCTGTAAGAACATGCTACATTTTCTGGACTACCACACAGGAGACCAGGTTTACATCCTGTTTCTTACTATGTTCATTTGTGGATTTTCATTCTATCCTTGTCTCTCTTCTTTCAGCTCTTACCCCATCCCTTTGTCCGTAACCACAGCACCGTATCATCATCTCTCAGATTAAAAAACAAACAAAACAATAACAAAACTGAGTTAATGTTCAATTACAGTCCAGCGTTTCAGAGGATGATTATACACGAACACGACTATAACCTTCATTTACCAAATGTAACTGGCACTCTCCTCTAGGCCCTGGTGATAAAGCAACAACACAAAACATAAAATGGTAATTATCACCATGTAATTTAATAATCATTGTCATGTTGAAAAGGCTTGTTTGGTTGTTCTGTCTTTATTTGTTGCTTTAATGATGCTTATGCTGCTGTCTTGGTCAGGTCACTCTTTGAAAAGCGATTTTTAATGTCAAGGAAGACTCCATCTGGAGAAATATATTTATAATAATGTGTCTTAAGAGTTTCTTTTTACACTCAACTACAGTGCTTACGAATGTCTCACTATATTCTTGTTTTATTTAACTGTTTGAAGAATGTTTGCAATTTTGATATTTCAAATGTTTTTACCATTGTAAGTATTTTGGATATTCCACCTCCTTTTGCTGAAACATGTAAAATCCATAAAGAATATACAATTAACAATTAACCATCAGAAGAACACAAAACTGACTTTAAGTCAATGATTTGACATAATTTTCAGTGATATGGAAACTGTAAACAGATGGACTTTTTCTTGTCATAATAAAGAATGATCCAGGGTTCTTCTGTTGTTCAGGTCTAAGCTCAGCAAAGTTATGACGGAGAATCAGACCTAGTGGACTTAGTGGAAGTCCACTATTAAGAATCAACCACACGTTGAATTTGTGAGGTTGTCAGGCTCTAGAGTCCTGTGGTCTGGATGCAGGAGATCAATCTCCCAATGGAAGTGGCAGAGAACTCAACTAATTCAGTCCAAGTCTATACATGACTTCTATCAGTGATCAACAGGAACTAAATTGACATCTGTAACCATTTACATGTTCTAAACCATTAAAATATAGACCATTAGAAGTAAAGGCACATTTGTAATACAGTAGTACCTCTACTTACGAACGACTCTACCTACGAAATTTCCAGGTTACGAAAATCCTTTAGAGTAAAATAATGTTTTACGGTAAAGTACACTTCCACTCGGCGCTCAGGATATGAACGGTGTAATTATTCCATACTTTACGGTACTGTTCCA
>JAQQZY010000020.1:9519172-9529548 GCA_030068375.1 Ostorhinchus rueppellii | reverse complement strand
TCCAATTCTGGGCCCTCTCTATCCCTGGGCCCGGGACAATGTACCCCTTTGTCCCCCCCTGTCGACACCCCTGGTCATGCCAGTATTCATTTGAACATTTTTAAACCCTGGGTCATTTGTTTCCAGTCGGAATCATTTTAATGTAACACAAAACAATAGACAAACTGTAATCATATACTATTTTTTTCTTTTGTTCAGTCAAGGTATAATTTTAAGTTGTTACTTGCTTGATAGTTTCAACTGTGACCTCAGTCTTCCTCAGAAGTGTCATCCGACATGTGGTCTGTCAAGCAGGTAACAACTTAAAATTATACCTTGACTGAACAAAAGAAAAAAATAGTATATGATTACAGTAATGGAAGACAAAATGAACATCTTTAGCCTGAATAGACAAACTGATAGCAGAAGTTTCATTTATATAGAACTTGTCAGGTCTGGCCTCAGACGGTAACGTGCTTTCTCCCTGTTTTTAGTTCACTTTCTGTTTTATTTTGATGGGCTTTGTTTCCTTGGGTTTTCCTCTGTCTTGACATCCTGTTCTCTGCTCCGGTAATCACCTGCACCTGTCCATAGTTTCACAGCTGTCCTCTATTTCCTGATCACCGTCTGTGTATTTAAACCCTGTCTTGTCTTTTCTCTGGTGCCAGTTCGTTGTTCTTCTCTTGTCGATCACGTCCCAGCATATTTCCTAGTCTTGTTGTTCTATTGTGTACCGACCCATTTTGCCTTCTGATCCATGAGATCTGCCAGTGCCCTGTTTTACCTCGATTGTTTATTAGACCTCTGAGCCTGCCTAAGCCCTCTCTGTACCTCTGCTTCTCTCCTGACGGATTCCTGGATTCTGAACTGCTTGCTTTCGGTATTTGGTTTTGTCTCTCCCTTTTGTGCTGTTGCCCTGTGTGTATCTCCGGTTTTTGACTTGTGCATATCCCCCACTAGATCTAGCCTGTTCCCTTTGATACCGTCGCCCCTTTTTGGATCGCTCTTCCCGGTTTCCGACCTTCGGCCCGGACCTGACCACGAATTTGGATCTCTCTTTGAAGATCAAGGATTATATTGTCATAATATATTTCAATTGTATCTTCATAATAAATTGTTATTCCTTTATTTCTGTCTCTGGTGAATATCTGCATCTGGGTCCTCAGCCTGAATTCAGACTTGATAGAATTTAGCAGATTTCATGACTTAAAGGACTGATATTTTGCTTTGTAAAATGTATTTCTTCATTTTAAACATGTCCCTGTGGTCTCCATAAACTGTAAATGTTCTGCTTGGCTCTGAATTCTTCATTCATCTCCACAGGTCCATCTTCAACCCTGTTTCTGAGTAATGACACCAGGAAGGTGGTTTTGGAGCACTGGCCCTTTAAATGCACATAAGCCACTTCAGGCTCCGCCTCCTCCAGGTTGTTGGCTGTGCTGCTCTGTCCCATTAAACCAACAACAGAACATTTTAGGTAATGGGCTCCAAGTTTGGACATATTTTCAGTTTTTACTCCAGCCACTGCTGCTGATAAACAATTACATGGAACTGGAGAAATGTTGGTCTGAAGTCTGGACCTTATATGTGGGGACGGAACTAGTTATAAAACATGACAAATTAAGCAGGAATTAAAACAAATTGTAGAAATCAACTTTATTTTTGCCAGTATGAACATAAAGATAGTTTTACAGCACCTATTAATTTTCATCAAATTCCAAAAAAAAGTTAAAATCGAAATTTCTCCAAATTGTGAACCAACTTTGTAGACATTGGCCCAACAAAGCTACATGTAAAGAAGATCTATATGTACGACATGTTTGTTTGAAGAAATTGCTTATGAAGACAACAACAAAGATGACCTATCTGGTGTGCTAAAAACAGAACACCAGAAGATCATGTTCTATCAAACTTCTGGAAAAGAAAAGCTGTCAAATTAATAAATAAATTAATAAATAAATGTATAAAAGAAGCACATTTTTAAAGCTGTGTTTTTGGTGACTTTGCACAATGGAACATCAATCTATAAACCGCATTATTTTCTGCAAGTCATGACTGTCCAGGAGGAGAAAATCAAAATAAAATTGTAATTTCAAGACATACTTATTATATTTTATAGACATGAGGTGATACTTTCTCACTCTGCTGCTTTATCTGATCTTAACATTTAAGTTTGGTGATGACGAACACTCAAACCTGACTGTCAGCCAGAAAAAGCCTGAGCCACCACATCATATTCATGACCAGCGTCAGACCCAAGTGTCTGCCAGGCTCTCCTGCATCTCCTTGGAAACTGGGAGCTCCCAGTATGTTGTTGTTCAAACATGTTGTCTCTGCTGAGGCTCTACCTCCGCTCAGCGACCTTGCAGCCAGAGTTTATGTATTTACCCACAGCAGATGGGAAGATAATTGTCTGGGTGAAAAAGTTTCATTAGAAGTTAGCACTAAG
Source organism: Ostorhinchus rueppellii (assembly GCA_030068375.1). Classification (NCBI taxonomy): domain Eukaryota; kingdom Metazoa; phylum Chordata; class Actinopteri; order Kurtiformes; family Apogonidae; genus Ostorhinchus; species Ostorhinchus rueppellii. The sequence goes on along the minus strand of JAQQZY010000020.1, from coordinate 9,527,120 downwards.
ATTTAACAGGAGCACAGTGAAGGGTCCCCAAAGGCAAAAAATAAGTGATAATATAATATATAAATAGAATCTACAAGTCTGTGCCTTGAATTTATCTGAAAACTTGTCTTAACAGGGTCATGACGGCTTTACAAACACAAACAGTAAAACCACATCCTTTTAGTGACTCACTGTGTGTGACTGCACCTCAGTTCATCAAAGTGTATTTTGTCTCTTCTGCATTCATGATCAGACAGATTTCACTGATTTGAATCACGTCCGACTGTGCCTGAGCAGAATAACACACATTCATTGATCTTTATGAAATCTGAGCTGCATAATTAATACAATGCACTCCAGTTCAAGTCCATCTGTGCTTTTATATGTAAAAGGCTGCAATTGTAAGTGAGAGCACACCGATATGTTGGAGTCAGTTGTGTAGTTTTTCTGTGTTTTTAACAAGTTTAAGTATCTGTGTTCAAGCTGAAATGATGTGCATATGAAACAGATCAGTATTTCTACCATTTCCCTTGATAACCAAACAGATGCAAATGGCAGCCACCAGTCGAGCAGCACAAAGTAGTAAAAAGGTTTTAACTGTTTAAGTGCCAACGCCGCTACACTGTGACAAGCAACATAAGTGACTGAAACAGACACTGAGCGTTTCTCAATATCAAAAATACAGAGTGCGGTCTTGTGAACTTTAAAATGGAACAGTACTTGGGCCACGACTGATGACGTTTCACGAGATTGTGAGAACAGACAAGAATGTGTATTGAGAACCAGCTCATAGGTCCTGATAGAGCTGCCAGATCTTGTTACCACCTCCCACCAATAAATGGCAGACATGTACCCCTTCTATCCTAACACCGTTTAAGGGCATGTTTTTATTCAAAGTGAAGAAGAAAATCCAGTTTGAAAGGCGTGGTCCTATTCTATTCTATTCTATTCTATTCTATTCTATTGTGTTCTGTTCTGTTTGATTCTGATCTATTCTGCTGTTTTGTTCTATTCTATTGTGTTTTATTCTATTCTGTTGTGTTCTATTCTGATCTATTCTGTTTTTCTATCATATTCTGTTCTATTCTATTCTATTCTGTTCTATTCTATTCTATTCTATTCTATTCTATTCTACTCTACTCTACTCTACTCTATTCTATTCTATTCTATTCTATTCTATTCTATTCTATTCTATTCTATATACCTCTAAGCCAAATCTCTGTCGGTAAAAGTGACTTGGTTAAAAACACTTCCACATTTGGTGTTCACTCACACTGCCCCATTTGTAATCTTTCTTCTAACTTGACCACTGACAGCGTTATATTCTGAAATCCTACAATATTCTTTGTTCCTGTCAGTGTGAGTGTGATGTGAGTCAGCCTGCCTTGTTAAAAATCTGTTAAAGTTCCAATATTACAGCGGAATGCTGGATATTATTACGGTTACAGTAAGAGATGACACCCGCGTTAATACTGCTGGTCTGTCGGCCTCACAGCTCACACAGACACTAAACTCAGTGATGAAGAAGTGGTGGAACTACTAAACAGGAGGTTCTGGTGCATTAGTGAACACACAGTCGGCGTCTCGACCTCCTGTCTGACTGTCCTACTTTCCCACCAGGTTCACCTTCGTTTTTTGCTGCAGTCTATCTGTGAATCGATGGCGGGAGATTGACTTCCTACTAACGGTATCTCCAAATCAACCGGGTTGTTTTCCACACTGCTATCTTCCAGATGTTGAGAAAAAGGCTTCACCTGGTGAGAAAAGATAAGCAGTACTCCAAAAGAAGAGGAGGACAGGCCAGCATGTACAGGCTCGACGGCATCCCACATCACTCTCAGACAAAATCATACAGCGTGGATGTCATCATAAAACTGTCTATTTGAACTTACAGTCGACATAATAAGGTTTCCAAGTTATGAAACTGGTCTAAAGGGCTTTGGAAATACACTATATGGACAAAAGTAACGGGACATGTTGAATTCAGGTGTATCTGTTATAACAGGGGTCTGGGATCAGGGGGGGGGCTTCGGGGGGGCAGTAACTAGGGGTGTGTATTGGCAAGAATTGTTTGTTTATTTTTGTTTCGAGCAAAAGGAAAGAACCAAAACACCTCATGAATACAAAGAGCCAACGGCAAAGCAGATACACAAAGCACCTTGCAAATTCAAGGAAAAAGTTTAATGAATAAATAAAAAAGAAAAATTATCCAAGCAAAAAAAATAACAAAAACACTTGTTAAGTACATCAGCAATAACAAAACAAATTCAATAAATACTGCTCGAAAAGGAGTGGAAGGAAGAAAACGTATTAAATCCCACCCCCTCTCCCATTTATACGACTTAGATATTAAATTAAATTAGCTTCTGGCAATACCATACAAATCACAATATTAGGATCACGATACGATATATCACGATATCTTGTTACCACCTCCCACCAATAAATGGCAGACATGCACCCCTTCTATCCTAACACCGTTTAAAGGCATAGTTTTATTCAAAGTAAAGAAGAAAATCCAGTTTGAAAGGCGTGGTCCTATTCTATCCTACTGTTAAAAAGGCATCTTTTTGTTTGTTTCTTTTTTTTTTGTAATTATTTCCTTGAAGAATTGAATTACACCCAAAATATGCACCAATATTAAACACATTTTTATTTGATCATGACAGGATCTGATGCTACATCACTAAATGTTCCTCTGGTAAAACTTAAATTTTGTTTTACAGTTATTAGAGTTTTAGATCCTGCTCAAATGTTCATATTCTATTAATTCATAACTAACATCAGAACATTATTTTTGTGCGATCCAACAAAGGAACTAACATCTGCCTCTCTAACAGTAAAAAGTGCTTTTAGGATACTTTAAACAACCATTATTTAATAAAACAGAGTTAAATAATAATAAATAAAATATAAACAATAAAGAATAACAAAAAAGATCCTCCGCCATATCTGCATTTGAATAAATACCTAAAAAAATATTGATACGCTACTTTTTAATATCGATACAGTATCGTGAAATGAAATATCACGATATATTCCAGAACCGATATTTTCTTACACTCCTAGCAGTAACATCAACATATATCAAGGTTTGCATGGCGCTCCTCTTATTTTTGACCCTCCCAGTCACCGCTGCAACCTCTGAGTGCTCATTCTCAAAATTAAAGCCAATTGAAAACCACTTGAGGAGCACTATGGGGCAGGAGAGACTTAATGAACGAGCAATTTTGTCAACTGAAAATGAGCGAGCCAAGAAAATGGACATAAGACGCATTGTGGACGAGTTCGCGGAGCTCAAGGCTCACTGTGTGCCCTTTAAATAGTGGTGAGTAGGTCTAATACTTTTTGTTAAATTTGTGACTGTACAGGAATTTGTGGGCCACCATGACAACTTTACAAAACGTTGTTGCTGTTGCGTCAGTATCCTAGTGTGGTGTCAGTAGTTGAAGTGGTTCGCTAGTATCAGAAGGATGTGGTCCCTGTCAGCGGGACTGAGCTGATCTGAGTGTGTGTTGGTATTATTAGGGCCCAGGTAGCCTAGTGTTTTTGTTGTTCTCTTGGTTTGTTGGACTTCATGTCCGTTTGATTTATGGCAAAATGTCCCAGTTACTGTCCATGGTGCTGAACACGGTTTCTGTCCCTGGTGCTGAACTCTTACTATCAAATTCTTTGACTGGTGTGTCAGAAATGTAGTACTGCTTGTAAGCCCCGTTGTTTTGACCATGTGTATGTTGTAAAGCGATGTAATCATACGCTTTAATGGTTTAAAGGGCCTGGTCATGTGCTCCGCCCCCAGCCCGGAACTGACTTGTTCCACCATTGTCTGGTATACAAAACAATAATGACAAATGTCATAATATGCTTTATATTGGGATAAATATCATTACATTGTTTAGATAATTTAGGGAAAAAGCCACTACAAAGGACATTCAGTGAAAAAAAATGACAATGTAGCTGAAAAAGTGCAGCAGTGTCATACTGTTTTCAGTCTAGACAATGTCTTTCCTAAAAAAATCAGAAATTTGTATTCTCTTGGGTCTCAAGAGGTTAAAAATGAGAAATTCATTAGCTAATATCTATCATAATATCAAACTGAATGTGTGATGAACATAAATGCCTTGTGGACAATCGTCTTTAATATTTGGAGTTTTCATGGCAGAATTTGACAGTAATCATTGGAGTCATGTTTTCCCAAACTGGACTGAAAACCTGATTTTCTGTTTTGTGCAACATGTTACGTCTCTTTTGGGTGACTACTGTATTTAGAAACATATTTAACATGTTTTTCACTGCTGCGAGGTGGAATTGTTCAGCGACGGTTATGCGGGAAGTGGCACCAGAATGTGTTACTAAAGCTGAGGAGCGTTCATTTACACTTGTCCAATCTGCTTCATTTACTCCTGCATTCGATGGCTTCGTGTTTGCTCGACGGCAGCGCTGCCAAATGATCTGGGAAACTTTTCAAGGATATTCACCGCATACATCCAACAACGCACTTTTTTTTCTCTCAAATGTCAGAGGAAATAAGTTGCTGTTGTTCTGTTACAGGCTTTAGCCAAACTCCTCCTGGCAGGAAAACAGACGCTCAGATCCTCATAAATCCAGGAGAAATGAGCAAAGCTGTTAGTAGCTAAAGAGGAAGAAGGAAATAAGGTGTGGAATATGAGTGGAATTGCCAGCACTCGACTAAAGCGAAATGAAAAAAGGCTGAATAAATTAGAGCTGCATGACTGGCTACCACTTATTTACACTGCACACTCACTTCAGCAAATGTGAACAGATTCATCGAATGAATTTCACCTCCAGTGAGTTTTATATGTGCATAATAGACAAAAACACTGGGATGGATACACACATATGGGCCAAAGGATTCCTTTTCCACTAAGGTGAAATATGAGAAAAATGGTCATGTCAGTATTTATTTAAACATTTTTAAACCCTGGGTCATTTGTTTCCAGTCGGAATCATTTTAATGTAACACAAAATAATAGATGAACTGATAGCACAGGTCTCATTTATGTAGAATTTAGCAGATTTCATTACTTAAAGGACTGATATTTTGCTTTTGAAAATGGAACTACACATTTCCCCACATGTCCCTGTGGTCTCCATAAACTGTAAATGCTCTGTTTGGGTCTGAATTCTTCATTCTTTCATCTCCACAGGTCCATCTTCAAACCTATTTGTGAGTAACAACCCCAGGAAGGTGATTTAGAGCGCTGGCCCTTTAAATCCAAATGAGCCACTTCAGACCCCGCCCCCTCCAGGTTGTTGGCTGTGCTGCTCTGTCCCATTAAGCCAACAACGGAACATTTTAGGTAATGGGCTCCAAGTTTGGACATACTTTCAGTTTTTACTCCAACCACTGCTGCTGATAAACAATTATGTCAAACTGAAGAAATGTTGGTCTGAAGTCTGGACCTTATATGTGCAAATGTGGGGACGGAACTACTTATAAAACGTAAAAAATTAAGCAGGAATTAAAACAAATTGTAGAAATCAACTTGATTTTTTCCAGTATGAACATAAAGATAGTTTAGCAGCAGCTGGAGGGTTCAAATTCAAACTATATGAACTATTAGGGTCCACATGGGATGGCAGAGAGGGAGAGGACAAAGAAGAAAAAGAAAATAAAATATGATCAAAAATAAAGATGAATACGGAAGAGTATTGCATACACACACACAAAATATTTCGGCTCTGTTTTTCTGAATTAATGAGATACTGTTTTCTGAAAAAAATAATAAATTCTGGTCTGTTTGTGTGCGTCAGTGGGATGGTGATGCCTCTATCCAAGCAGTGAACATTAAAAACACTGACCGTCCGACACGCTCATCAACTTTAGTTCCTGTCTGCTCAGTCCGTTATTAAAGCCTGAAACCGGTGGAACTGGACTCTGTCTCGGGGGTCTGTTCAACAAAGTAGGTTTAGTGAAAACTCTGAGTTTGTTAATCCTGAAATGAGGGAAACTAAAAAAAAAAAGATAGAAAGGAAAAGAAAAAAAGACAAAGACGAGGAAGACAAAGAAGAAAAGATAAAGACAGAAGAAAATCATGAAGATGGAGAAAAAGAAATCAAAAGAAAAGACAACCAAGAAAATCAAAAACAAAGGAGACAAAAAAGAAGATGAAGATGAATGTGACAAACACCAGGGACTGAGTCCTGTGCGGCCTCATTTATCTGCCTGGTGTGTTGATGCTGTTCCTTGAACCAAGCGTCTTCCAGTGACAGTGTGTCAAACAGAAGGTCACACCTCCTTCCTCCGTTCAGGATGAAGACCGAGGGTGGGTGTCATCAAAATGTCAGTGCATTTGGGGCTCGCAGCCTTTCACCACCACCATTTTTATTCCACACAAATGCTCTGAAGTAAAGAAAGACCGTGACATTTGGAGGTTTCATGGTCTATTTTTCTGTACCAGGCGTCTTTACGTGGAAAGGTTCATCCGTTCATCTATGGAAGGACTTCAGTGGCATTATTTACACATCACTGTCAACACAGAGACGTGAGGAGACGCCGGTGATTAGTTACATATGGGAACTGAATGATGTTTCTGCTGCAGATGACATTATTAAAACAGAACTAGTCAAAGAGAAAGGGTGAGAAATAACTATATGGAAAAAAGTGTTGGGACACGTTGAATTCAGGTGTTTCTTTTCTAACAGGGTTCTGGGATACAAAATAATAAGGATAATGTCATAATTTAAATCAAACTAACCAATGCAATGATGTTTATCATCATATAAAACTAAATTATCTTTGATTTTAACCCTTTCAAGCATGAATTATGAGAACTTTAATCACAATTGTTTTTTTTATTCCTCTTTAGGCATGAAAAAAACAATGTGGTTAAATCCGTGAAAACTCCATGAAAGTGTTTTTCATGGAGTTACAAAAATGTCCACTCAGCTGGACACCATGCATTCACTGACATACTATGTTGAAAACTATGAAGCATATTTTTTTAATGCTGGTGTTCTGATGCTTTCTCACATTTTACCATATTATAACGCTAGTACTACTTACTCAGAACATATGCAAAAAAAGGAAAAAAAAAACAAAACCTTTTTGTTCAACCCTTTCATGCTTAGTGGTCACTCCAGTGTACAGTTATTCTACAGCTGTTCTCTTGTATATTCATGGATTTTATTGTTTTAGTTCCATATCAGCCAACACAGTGAACACTTATGCATAATCTCATACAATGTAATTCATACCATTACTGTAACTGCTCTTCTTGATAAACCTGATCTACACTAACATGTTTGAGAGTAAATAAATTGCTCGTTATTGTTATTAGACTGTAATTAACAGTTTTGGGTTTTTTTTTTTTTCGTATTATCTCCCTAAAGTGCGTAATAACTAGTATTAGAGTATGTTAAAATGTGACAAAACATCAGATTAGTGATATTTAGTAGCAAATTACTCCATAGTTTTTACACATTTTATCACTAAATACATGTTTCTTTGCTTCAAAAATTAAGTGCATGGTGTTCAGCTGAGTGGACGTTCTTGCGACTCCTTGAAAAACAGGTTCATAAAAAAAAAAAATTCAATCGCACTGATTTTTTTTTATGTCTAAAGAGGAATAAAGAAAATGAAATCAAAAAATCTTGATTAAGGTTGCCATAATTTTTGCATTAAAGGGTTAAAAAAATGTGGTAATTACATTCTAATAACATTTAGCAATTGATTTACACTCAAATATGTTACTGCAGATCAGGTTGATCAAGAATACGAAAGTTACAGTAATGCTATGAATTGCAGTGTATGTGAAAATGCATAAGTGTGTTAGCTGTGAAGTGTTTTCATTATTATTTAGAGGATATTCTGATGGGCGAAACGGTGGTGCAGTGGTTAGCACTCGTGCCGGGGTTTGATTCCCGTGCGAACCTTGGGACCTTTCTGTGTGGAGTTTGCATGTTCTCCCCATGTCTGCGTGGGTTTTCTCCGGGTACTCCGGTTTCC
>JAQQZY010000020.1:9394109-9408048 GCA_030068375.1 Ostorhinchus rueppellii | reverse complement strand
AAGATGAAGAACTGTATTTTACACAAATTGTTTACATGTATTGATAAAATTAGTGAATCGGTAGTTTATATCAGTAGATGCTTTGGTTCGATGGTGGGTGTTTGGGTCTTTAGGGTTAAATTGTTATCTTTAATTCCAAAATACCTCAGAGAATTGTTTTGTTTTTACTTAATTTCTCTCAACTTTGATTTTTTTTCTATCCATGACTGTGATTTTAAATGCTCTACCTCTAAATTTATAAAATATTTTTCACGTTCTGATTATAAATAATAATTTTCTGCCACAACTAAACATCTACTTTCTTCACATCTCACTGAGGAAGAAAAATCTTCCATTAAAGTTTAAGGAAATATTGATGTTTTTATCTGAAATCAGCATGAACAGGACATCTCACAGCTGTAGACATGATGTGTCCCAATACTTTTGTCCACATAGAGCATATGTGTCAATCTCAAGGCCAAATGTGGCCCGCTACATCTTTTTATGTGGCCTGCGAGAGCTTAAAAAGTCTGATTGTCTTATAATAAATAAGTTATAAGGGTGCATTGACTATAAACTACCTACATTTCCCATAATGCATGCCAATTCTGTTCCCTATGAAATGATGGCATCAATAGACTGCAGTGATTAGAACAAAGTTAATGTCACAACTGCTTTTTTTTTTCTTATTCACTTGGATAGTTTGATCATTGATTGCTGGAGTAAAGTGAATTATAACCTGATAAATTAAGGATTTAGGTTCTAATAACAGAGCAACATGCAAACCTATTTTTACATTTATGTCAATATATATGGAATATTTGTAGGTTGAATAAGTAAAGAATTCAGTTTTATTGAACATTAAGGAGTAGTTACATTGGTTTTACATGACATTTATTTACATTTAGTTACATTTAGTTACATTTATACTGTTTTACACTCACATCTGGCCCCTTGAGGGAAACCATTCTACTGGTGAAAATGAGTTTGACAGCCCTGATATAGAGTAGGGACAAAAAAAGGGGTTTTACTAGTGAATCAATGTTGTAGAACACGGGTGTCAAACATGTGGCCTGGGGGCCAAATCTGGCCCTCCAAAGGGTCTGGTCTGGCCCTTGGGATGAATTTCTGAAATACAAAACTAGATATTATGATATTAACAACCATTTTAGGTCAGGTTCCACATTCAAATCAGTTCAATCTCAAGTGGGTCAGATCAGTAAAATACTATCATAATCATCTATAAATACTCACAACTCTAAATTTCTCTTTGTAAATGTAAATATTAACACCTTTTTACACTAAAACGAAGTACAATTATAAGTGCAATTTTACCAATATTCTGCCTGTTACCAGATGTTTGATGTATTTGTAGATCCACTGTGTCTGTAAATTGTAAAGAACATTAAACTGAAGCCTAATATTGGTAAGATTCCACTTATTTTTCAGTTTGTTCATGTTATTCACATTGTTTGAAAAGACCATTTGCAGATATAAACATTTTCATTCTTTAATTGTATCTTTTTCACTTTAAAACATAAAGAAAAGTTCGGAGTAGACTCTATTTATATATCATTATTATGTTATTATTTCACTGGTTCGGCCCACTTCAGATCAAAGTGAGCTAAATGTGGCCCCTGAACTAAAATGACTTTGACACCCCTGTTGTAGAAGATGACGGTGTTTCCATAGTAACTACGGAGCCTCTGAACGTCCAAATGTGTCATATCTGATGAACATGAAAAGATGAAGAACTGTATTTTACACCAATTATTTCCATAGGATTAGTGGATCTACATGTATTGAACAGTTCAGATCAGTAGAGGCTGTTGGTAAATACTGTTGAGTCTCCACCGTTAGAAGGTATTTGAAAGCCACCCAAACTGATTTCAGGTCAAATGAGACGCTGTGTCCATTTAAAACAAGCGCACCAGTCAAAACAAGGCTTAAAATACGAGTCCGTCTAGACGAGGACGCTGCTCCTTGTAAACCGGTCTAACCTTCATGGTGTTTGTCCAAACGTCTTTTTTGACCTGTGTTGACTGGAAAACAGCCAAAAGACGACGTTCTGAACTTACAATGAATAACAATGAAATAGTTCATTTGAAATAAGTTTTTGATAAACTATGAAGTTATTTATGTTTTCTTGTTTAAATGACAGATGCTTTAATACATTTGTTAAACACTATATCTGTGCAAAATCATCAGCTAAAATGTTCACTGTGAATTACTCATTGCTCTCTATGTTGAAAGGTCAAAGGTTATTTTCATCTCGGCAGGTTGTGGTTCAAAATAATAATAATAATAATAATAATAATAATAATAATAATAATAATAATAATGATGATGAAAGCCTCTAATAACCAGCATGGAAGAGGAAATAAATGCCTGGAATGCATGTTGTCGCTAAGTCCTTCACTGGTGTAAATAAAACGCTGATCTCTGAGCTCATCCTGCCTCCGTTTCTCCTCAGGGTTCGAGTTCTTCGAGGCCAGCGCCAAGGACAACATCAACGTGAAGCAGACCTTTGAGCGTCTGGTCGACATCATCTGCGAAAAGATGTCGGAGAGCCTGGACGCCGGAGATCCTGCCGTGACGGGGGCCAAACAGGGGCCCCAGCTGACAGAGCAGCCGGCCCCACCCCACCAGGACTGTGCATGTTAAAGCTCCTTCACGCCCCTTCGGCCTCCTCCTCCTCCAGTGGGACCCCAGGGGCTTCTGGTCCATCATCCTCTTCACTCACTTTCCTGCTTCTTTAATCCGGTCCGGACCACGGCTGATGGTCACAGGAACCGGGTCGGACAGGGTCTGAAATACTCTGAGGTGCTGGTGGACCAGGGTGTTCTCCTCTGGTTCCTCTGCGTTAAGGAGCTCAAATCACTGCAGGTCTTGGTCTGATGCCAAAGCATGTTCAGTCAAACCAGAGTATTTTGGACTCTTTGCGACCCGGGTTCTTGAAGGTTCCCTCTTCCGTTGTTTCCCCCCCGTTCCTCGGTGTGGTTTTACGAGAAGGATTTGACGGCGTCCGCCCTCAGAGTGCCATTTAAATCCTTCCGATGTTTACAGTACTTTGTTTCATGTCAGTCAAACTTCTTGAAAAGATATCAGCCTCGGGTTCGATGTTCGAGAGGGCAGCAGTTCTGAAGTTATGTGTCGTCCTGCAAACAGATGTGCGATGTGTTAGGGTTCTTTTATGGTTCTGGGGATAAACAGAACCAAAATCCATAGATCTGTTCCGGGTTTGTTGCGTCACCTGCTGTTTGAGGATGAATACACTGTAAAAATTAAAATCTTACCAAGTGTATTTTTGTCATTTCTAATCCAAATATCTCATCACAGTTAAAATAAGACAGAGTCACCTAAAGAGGAACTTTCAGTGAGATAGAAGAACTGATTTTTATACAATAGATTTGGAAAATCTGATTAATAAGATCATTTTTACTGGTTCTATTGGGAGATTTTTTTTTTTTTTTTGCTTAATTCAAGATTTTTTTATGCTTAATTCAAATTGGCGGATTTTTTTTTTTGCTTGAATTAAGAAAAAAAAATCTTAAGCAAAAAAAATCTTGAATTAAGCAAAAAAAAAGTACTTGTAAGATTTCTTGAAATAAGCTTTTTCAGATCTGTCATCTAAAATCAGTTCTTCTATCTCACTGAAAAGTTCCTCTTTAGGTGATTCTGTCTTATTTTAAGTGTGATGAGATATTTGGACTAGAAATGAGAAAAATACACTTGGTCAGATTGAGATTTTTTTCCAGTAAAATACAGGTATTAGCAAGTGTTTTACTTCTGTTCTTCATCTGAGCCTTCATTCGGCCTTTTTATGTTTGTACATTTCTTGTTTTGTACCCCGGTTTATTCTTTTCATGAAACACTGGGTGGAGAAAAATGAACAAAATATAGCTAGGTATAAAATAGCAAAAAATTAAGAGACACGTTTTATTTAATTATATTTATTTCATATGTATATATAAATGTTGTGCAATATATTATATCTACAGGTATGCATTTCTGGAAATGACTTTTAAAAGGTATGAAATTCTATGAGGATATTATCAAATATAAGCGCTCTATGTTGTCGGGTTTGTTTGGATGATGTGTGGAATTGTTTGCGCCAAGTGGCATCTCCTCGTTTCCCCTCTGGGTTTGTCTCATGCTGTTTTCTGGAGATGTTACAAATGTTAGAAACTAAAACTCCCACCTCCAACTGGAAAATGAACATGTTTATCAGTCTCCAGTCCTGGTACGAGACCGTAAATAGAAAATACCAACTAGAAAAACCCCGTACTGCATTCGTAATGTTGTTTTAAGACAGATTTTTAAGTGAATAAATGGTTTAAGTGTCATAAAATACCCATCTAGGCTCATTGGTGTAATTGTCATTTTGGTAGCAGATGTTTAGAGGATGTTCCTCCCAACGGCCTCAAGGTGTCACTGTTTCTTAACTCTGTTTTAAAGCATTTTGTGTGTGAAAACAGACAAGAGAGCAATGCCATCGGATTCATTTTTTTGGAGCTGAAGTCGTGTCTGTGCTCGTATTTACGTTACTGTAAACAGACTCGAATGCAGCACATGTTTGTGTTCACATCGACCTGTGAGGACGGTATTTTGTTTTCATTTTTTATGGTATTTTGCCTTTAACTCATAGTTAAAAGAGTGACTGTTATCAGAAGGGGAGAATATTAGGATGCACCATCACCGGGTTCAATCTAGCTCCATACGTTTGTTTGTTTATTTCAAATTTTAAAAAAAAAATATTTATATAAAAAAGACAAACATTCGAAAAGGAGCGGGATGAAGTTTAATTTACAATCTCCCCCTCCTTCGACCTATCCTAAATTCATGTCAGATCCCATAAGTAACGCAAAAATCCTACACATATCAAACTAAATTCAAATGCTATACTTATCAAAAATAGACTCTGTCCACTTTGCAACAGCATTTCACATCAAAATAAACTCTGTCGCTTATGTAGCAGTAATACCATATCAAAAACAACAACAAACTCGATTTCATAACAATAATACACATCAAAAACAAAAATAAGCTCTGTCCATTTTATAATAATAATACACATATCAACAACAACAATAATAAACTCTGTCCATTTCATAACAATAATACACATATCAAAAACAATAATAAACTCTGTCCATTTCATAACAATAATATCCATCAAAAACGACAATAAATTCTCTCCATTTATTAGCAATAATACCCAGATATAAAACAACAACAACAACAATAAACTCTGTCCATTTCATAACAATAATGCACATCAAAAACAAAAATAAGCTCTGTCCATTTTATAATAATAATACACATAACAACAACAATAATAAACTCTGTCCATTTCATAACAATAATACACATATCAACAACAATAATAAACTCTGTCCATTTCATAACAATAATACACATATCAACAACAACAATAATAAACTCTGTCCATTTCATAACAATAATATCCATCAAAAACGACAATAAATTCTCTCCATTTATTAGCAATAATACCCAGATATAACACAACAACAACAACAACAATAAACTCTGTCCATTTCATAACAATAATACACACATAAGTGACATCAAAGGGACACTATCTGTTCCTGAAAACATACAGTGAAGCCGCTGAACACAGGGCAGTTTGCATAAATCAGATACAGAGGTAAAACTTGAAGACGTCAGACACATGATGGTACAATTCAAGGCTGCAGTGAAATATAATGATGTTCAAACCCAATGAAAACGCAGCATGAGTCCAGATATTTAGGTGGTGTGTTCTTGTGTGCATTTGTGCAGCGTTCCGTGTGTGTAATGGCGTTACTGTGACAGGCCCATATTTGCTGGAGCTGGAACAATTGGATCGCATTGTGCACGTCACTGAAGCGCTGATCTCTGTTTATCTCTGAACCCAGGAAAGCATGTGTCAACCTAAATGCAACGCACTGGCATGTTGTGTTTTCTTGTTTACTGTCAGAGATGGTGCAAGACTTGTCCAGAACCAGTATTACAGACACGGGTGAAGGTTTCATTAGACTGTAAACAGGGACACGTTTAGTTTGAATGCATCTATTTATGTCTTTTCTGTATCGGTTTATGGTGGGGTTTGTTTTGTTTATATAAAGTCGTGGTTCTCAAATTCTTTCAGCTTCAATTCTCTGGACTCAAATTTAGAAAAAAATGATAAAAAAAAACAAACAAACAAACGTGAATTTCATCGTAAAAGTGAGTGCATTGTTGCATTTCTCACCACTTTATTATTAACTCATGCTAAACAGTGATGATGCTGAATTAATTAATTGACTCATCAACCAGTGGATCAGGGTTTCTAATATGAAGCATCAGAACTAAAACTGGGCCATGGATGTACAGTACTTTACTGGTCACCATCTGGCAGATCTAATACATTACATGTTTTGGTGCACCTGTTGAGCTATAATTCAGGTTTTTGTGTTTTATCGACAAAACAACTCCCCTGTTTTCACTTGGCTTTTTTTATGCAGTGACTGAAAAATAAATAAAAACAGATGGATGTAAATGTATGTAGTGAAAAAGTCAGTTAGTATTTAGTAGTACTTGATAAAACTTACCAAATTTTGCACAAAAAAAAAAAAAATTCAAAAGTTCATTGGCTGACTTTAGGTGTTTTTTTTGTTTGTTTTGGGGTTGTTGTTTGTTTTTTTTTTTTGCAGTTTTCCACCTGAGACTGAATGTGCAAAAACGAAATAGAAAATTTTTTTTGAATAAATTCTGACACATTGAAGATTTAAGTCACATGATCTTCCCTTACGGTACTATCTGCTCTGACAGGCTGTGTCTAATGTGTAGAAAAAGCATCACAGGTGTTGAGTCCATCATCTGCTCTGCTGCTTATTCCAACTCTGCTTACACTGTTCTACAATTTCTTAGAAATATCTGCTCTGGACATTAAATGTACTAAATTTTACATACTTTGATAGGATGATTTCGAAAACAAATTTGCTTTTGTTTTGTTTCAAGCAAAATGAAAGAACCAAAACATTTCATGAATAAAAAAAAAAACCCAACAATGGCAGAGCAGAAAAACACAACATTTAGTAAATTTAAGGAAAAAAATCAATCAAATTAAAAAAAAAATAAAAATTATCGAGACAAAAAAAATTAAATAAACACTTGTCAAATACATCAGCAATAACAAAACAAATTCAGTAAGTATTGGTCGAAAAGGAGTGGGAAGAAGAAAACGTATTAAATCCCACCCCCTCTCCCATTTCTACGACATTAAATTAGCTTCAGTAATGATAAAGTTACATCTATTCAGAGTCATACTGATGAAAAAAAATGGCCAAAATGCTAGTTATGGTTATGTTTTCAATATATATAAAATGTTGTTATTTAGAGGTGGGTAAAAAAAGTGATTTGATGGATTTTAGACACACACACACACACACTACAGTGACTTTCTTATACCAAGGGCCTGACATTATCTTTCAGGGGGTCCAAAATTGGAAGTGGCTCCCCAGGGTGACAGTCATGTACCTTAAGCTTAGAAGCACCAGGTATTAAACAGAATAAAGATGCTCTGGGCCACTGTAGATCTGTCCTGTTCATTATTTAAGAGCAGATTCATCTATTTTCTGCTGAAATGTCACATTTATGTCCTTTCTAATATCAATATTGATCCCAGTGTTGATGTGTTGCATGGCTGCGGTCGTCCAATAATCAGGTTGCAGCTCAAAATTGTACTTTAGTGTCACTAAATGAATGTGAATCAGTCTATTAATACTGAATCGAATCATTTTTAATCGATTCACAACCTTATGAATCAAAATCGATGAAGGAAATTGGCCGTGACACCCAGCACATATATGTTCATATAGGCTCATGTACATTTATACAATAGTTTTATAAATGTTCCACTGATAGAACCTGTAAAGTGACTGTATTGTCATGTACAGACACTGTTCTGAGGTAGATCTAGTAGCTCTGACACAAACATTCCTTTTGAATAAACTCATTCTCTCATTAATTGTCAGAATATAAAATTTTGGCCCAAGACTGTATTTTAGAAATTACAACCAACCAGCACTTAGGACTGAATTTTTCTTTATTATCGACTCAAATTTGATTAAATTGGGCTACTTTTATTCTGGAAACATTTTTCTTGTTGACCCTTGTTATGGGAGCCTTGTAGAACGCAGCCTGCACCACCACCTGCTGGAAACACAATGTATCTTTGATAATTCACTCCAGTTTATGGAAACCCACTTAATTTGACCCTTTTATTAACACCACTTTAAACTCGCTCAACATTTAAATGCGAATATAGGTGATGTTAGAGGTGATTGCTGATGATTGACATTTTAACATCACATTCTCAAATTACAGCTTTGTCTTTGACCTTCCTCTTGTGTTAGTGTCGGAACAGACCCATTTTAGCTTTTAAATGCATAAAAGAACCACATGAAATTTGTTTATTGCATCAAGGCTTTTTGACTTTGTCAGAAACCTCTATTTCAACAAAATTATAGCAAAAAAATTGTTTTCACTAAATCATGAAATGCTCCGGTTGACATAATGACCTTTGTTTTGTTTGGGTCGGTTTGGACACAGTCATAAAAATAAGATTATAAAACAATAATTAGAGCCCAAACTGAAATCATAAGTGCACTGTCAGCCAAGACACAATCATGTCAGCTTTTGGAGATTCTCATTTTGCCTTGTCCAGTACAGCTGCACAGAAACAAAACAAGCAAAGACAGACGTGTCCACACATGTGAGCTCGGTTCAGTAGAGTCGGTAACGTACAGAGCGTACATGGAGGGCTTTACTGACAAAAAGAAAAAAAGACAAAAAAGAAAAAAGGCCCAGAATCACACACAAAAAATATTACAACCAATATTTTCATGAATAAGGATGCTTAACAAGGGAAGGAAGAGATGAGAAACAAATATTTTACAGCTGATTTCAGACATGGGTCAAAGCCGACTCGTTAACATAAGAGATGGGAACAGGAAGTGAACACACACAAGAGGAAGGTTAACTTCATTTATTCAACACGGATAAAAATGTTGATGTTATGGAAAATTTGGGTCCTGAGCGTTGGTCTCGAGCTGAAAAAATTAAGGAACTCCTGCAGTAAATTAAAAAAAAAAAATCCCACCAAGCATATTTTCCACTGGACAAAAAGTATGAATACTGTGTACAAGTGGAGTATTTGAAAAACTGCTTGTCTTGTGTTTTTATTGCATGTGGTTCTCGATGCTGACACAGAAAACCACCTTTGCCTGTGGGTACAGAGGAGCTTTGGTTGCTCTTTTCGACAGTTTACCTGTTTTACCTGTTATCTGCTGCACTCAGATGGAGCTGAATGACAAAAAACAGCATCAACCCAACAGAGAATGCATCTTACATTGTGTTTAAGTCTGTGCAGCTTCACTCAGAAAATGTTTGCAACCTTCTTTTAGTACATTTTGGTGTTTTTTGTCAGGTATTCCTTCCTATTTCTTCACCAAAGACGCTATAAACTGTTTGTTGCAGGATGCCAGGATAGTAACTGTGCATGAAAATGTAATAAAACAAGAGTTTCCTGTTGTTTTGGGTTGTTTAGACCTGTTTCTGCTCAGTGTTTGGGTCTCATCTGGAAGGACCCTGAAGGCAAAACACCATAAGAACGAGTCATCAGAATAGTGTTCACTCAGAGTAACTTTAATTATTTATCTGTAAGGTGTAGCATATAAATGATTTCTGCAGCTACTGACAATAAAAAGTTGATCTCAAGGCCCCAGTTCAAGGTTGTGATGTTCAGAAAGGGAACGAATACGTGACGATTAATGATCCTGACAAACCTGGGAGACAGTTTGGACCCTGCGTATGTTTTACTTCTTACTGGTTGTGACTGTTTCTTTTCCAGTAAAAACTTTTAAACTGTTCTCCTTTCTAAAACGTCTTCCTCTCTATATAAACCTGTAAATACTGTATCTTTGAGTCATACGTGTGGATTGTGTTGTAGGCTTGCAACAACAAAGATGACCAAAAAAAAAGAGAGAAAAAAGGTAATAACACAAAAAGAGCCATGTTGTACCGTATCTGCATTCATTTCTAGGCCTGCTTGTGAATGAATGCGTCACTCAGTTACAAAGCAATACACACAACAGTATCAGTACAAAAAGAAATGCCATCGAGCTTAGTAGAGGTTGCCGACTTTAGATCTTCTACGAGCACGCAGAAACAAACTTTGTGTCACTGCCTCTTCAGTCCTCCTCAGTTTGGGCCATTATGATGAGAGAATATGCTGTGGATGTTTTTTTTTCTGTACTTTGTGGTAAAACAATAAAAAAAGAAAGTTCTAACAATCACTGGACTGTTGTTTTTTAAGACTAGGAAGGGGAGATCAACCCTTTCATGCATGAATTATGATCATTTTAGTTGAGATTTTTGTCCTGAGTGTTTTTATTCCTCTTTAAGCATGAAAAAAAATCATTGCAATTTTTTTTTTTTTTTTAATGAACCAATTTTTCATGGAGTTACAAAACTGTCCACTCAGCTGAATATTATTATGTGTTTAATTTTGAAAGTAAAGAAACATGGATTTAAAACCATCATTAGAAAGTCATAGAATTATGAAATGAAACCATTTTTCTTGCAGCTAATCTGATGTTTTCTCACATTTTAATATACTCTAATACTAGTTATCTACTGTGGGAGAGGAGGACAGATCTGGTCCAAACAGAGACCACGACACCCCCGTCCCATTTTCTGTTGGTTATCCAGGCAAACTTGGTAATAACGACTATTAATATATATAAACAGAAAACCATCCATGTTCCCTCAGAAGTTTTCAAAGTAGGTTCAGGTCTGGAGACTGGGTTGGCCATGATGGTCTTCATCTAGTGGTCCGTCATCCACGCTGTTGAGTCAAAGGCAGTCAGTCAAAATCAGCCAAAACTTGCCACCTGTAGGACAGAAGCAGTGACTCCAGCTGATGAGCTGAATGAAGAACATCTGCTGCAGATTATGGTCCACACTGCTTCAGTTCAGCTGCAGACACTGGAGGGCACACACCTGACTGTTCAGCCTGAACAAATGGAAGACCATGGAAGACCACCGGTATGAAACGACTAGTTACCTCCACCAAGGAGGTTACGTTTTCATCGGCGTTCCTTTGTCTGTTCGTGAGATAACTCAAAAAGTTATGGACAGATTTTCATGAAGTTTTCAGAGATCGTCAGAAATGGGGTATCCTAGAGAGGATTAGATTTTGGTGGTGATCCGGATCACTGTCTGGATCCAGGAATTTTTTTAAAGGGTTCTTTATCGTTGGGAGATAGGGCATGAGGTCACCTGTACATTCAGTGACATCAAGTGGATGAAAGTACAAACACTGCCTTGGCGGAGGTCTGCGCTCTCCGAGTGCTTCTCTAGTATTTATAATGTTAATGATGAACGTGTTTTTGAAAGTCCTACCCTTTAAAAAAGTTTTTAAAAAAATAAAATCAAAAAAATCAAAATTGACATTAACATATTTTGAATAATAGAGTACTTTTAAAAATTTAGGTTAAAATATTTGCATAAAAGTGTACTTTAAATGTCGAGTTAAATTGAGAACATGTGAATAATACGTTACTTTAAAAAGTTAAAGTTTAAATATTTGATTAATAAATGACTTTGAAATGTCCAGAAACATATAAAGGCATGTGAGCTGTTGTTTGCAGTAAAAATGATTTGATTTTCTTTGTATATTTCTGTTTTAAAGGTTTTCAAACTAACAACCCTCGAAATAAAAACTAAAAGAAAGAAGACATGATCCGTTTCATCTTTTATGGTTTGCCAGGCCATTTTTCCAGTTTGGGCAGGAGCTGAACCATATAAAAACTGTGTAGAACTTGACACACACCTTAATGGGCCTGCTGAGGCCAGGAGCTTTGTCCTGATGGAGGAACCAGTCAAACCAGTTTGGGAACACTGTCAGAGCAGAAGTCCAGCAGTTTTTAATAGTTATTATTGGATTCCAATTACTTTTGTGGTATAATAGCACTGTTTTTTCCTGTTGTATGAAGATAGTGATGGCCACATTCGTGGTGTTTAGACTTCTCCTCCTTAACCCATAAAAACCCAAACATTCACTGTCGACCAAAACCATCTACTGATGTGTTTAATACCTGTTGAGCCACTAATCCTATCAATACATGTCTATAATTGGTATAAAATACAATTTGTCGTCTTTTCATAGTCATAAGATATGACCTATTTGGATGTTCAGAGACCATGGAAACACAATCATCTTCTACAACATTGATTCACTAGTAAAACCCACGAGTTGGACCAATGACAGTGGATGGGCACACTGGGTTCATATTCAATTAATGAGAGATTTTGTTGAAAAAGTCACTTTTTCTTCAGTTTTCTCAGTTTTTAATATAATAACGTTCAACTTTAATCAGAGATTTTATGAAAATCTATGATCAGTCAATTAAAAGCTTGATTTTCACAGAAAAAGCAACAAAATACAGAGGATAATATTTTATTAAATCACTTAAGAAAGGTTAAATAGGGGGGGAAATTCACTTGGGAATGGCAACAAAAGAATCACTGGGTCTTTATGAATTAAATAAGAAATGGATCAGGTGTTTATTCAGTAGAATAAGGTGTTTGTGTTGGAATTCAACAGAAACATGAACTGAATGGCTATCATACGTCCACACATGCTGATGTCAGAGGAAACTGCAGTGGTCTCTTAAATTTTGCCAGAGCTGAACATGAACAAACATATCTATTTGAATCATTAGTTCAACACTTGTACACTTTCTCAGCCAACCAGCAGAGGGAGATACACACCAGGGTAAAATCATACGCACTTCAGAAATCACACACCATGCAACAAAAATCCTGTTATTACACAACACTGGCTTCACTGATTCAGGCCCTTTCAGGAAACCATGCCTTATAATTAAAACATATAAATAAAATACCAAACTTGGAGAGTTTTCACCTTACTGCACCACTATATATTTTGACTCCAGAAAAACACCTCTTAGTGTTACACTTTTGTCTTTATCATTAATTAAAATCAGCTTTATTTTTCTGTTATTTGGTCACATTTATTTCAACCCATTCATATCAATCTGTTCATTGTTGGACACAGACACTCAATATGTGAACACAAAAGATTGTACTGAAGTGGAGAAAAACAGTGTTTATTGCTGAGCAGCATTTAATTCAGAATACAGCCAAATAAAGTGTAGGCTATAGAGGTGACAGCAACAGTCAGTGCGACAAAAAAAAGGTTACTATTCCTCACATTAAAAACAAGAGCACACTCAAATAGGGACACAGTAGAGTAAAAAAAGAGATAAATAATGTGTTTGCAAAGGTTAAAGATAACCTATACGGATGAATTGCGCCCTGTTACACCCAGATGTGGGCAACATTCGAGTTTGTCAACATGCAAATTGTTTCCTAAAGGGAAAAAATGCTAAATAGGCTATATGTCATCTTTTATATATCAAATTCTGGTGCAGGCTATGTGCATTTCCTCATAACCAGCTGCTAATATATTAGTTAATGTATTTTCTGTGCATATTAACAGTAAAAATACTCTCAGTTGGCTTGGTCCATGTTAGAGACTGTATATAGACACAGCCAGTCCGTAAACATTTTACATGAGAAGAAAATAACATAGTAGATATGTGCCATCTGTCAACCTCCATCTCTTCTGCAGACCTCCACTGAAAAAACTGGCAGTTTAATACTGTCTTGTCCAAAAATTCCACATACAGGCAGAACAAAGCTTCAGTTGATGAATTAATTACAGAAAAAAGTCTCTTAAATTCGGCTTAAATTACTTCAACCAGATGTAGTTATTTTCATCTTTAATCATCTGATGTGATGTGTCTCCTCAGGTTCAGAGGAACCGGGGAGGACTGGGTTTTCAGGGAATTGTTGCGTTAAAATGTGGGTAATTTTCATTCATATATGA
>JAQQZY010000020.1:9348313-9358446 GCA_030068375.1 Ostorhinchus rueppellii | reverse complement strand
TTTCTTTCTTTCTTTCTTTCTTTCTTTCTTTCTTTCTTTCTTTCTTTCTTTCTTTCTTTCTTTCTTTCTTTCTCAGATGCAAACATAATACAAAACATAGAGGAAATAATTAGGGGTGCACCGATACCACTTTTTTGAAAACCGATACGAGTACAATCATTTCAGTTCTTACCGATACCAATATTCCATATTTAGGCTAATCAGGGCTGTTTTGGGTTTTGATTGAAAATTAGCAAGTAGCAAGGTGAATATTTGTTGAAATAGGCCATCTAATCATTCATTCATTCATTTTCTATACCCGCTTTATCCTCACTAGGGTCACGGGGGTCGCATGGAGCCTATCCCTGGACAAGTCGCCAGTTCATCGCAGGACTGACATATGTAGGCCATCTAATAATTTGTGAAATAACAATATCAATAGGCCTAGTAATTTATTATCACATCATACACAACTATTATTCAATGTGCTTGAGAAAGAGAAAGAAGAAAAATATTGAAAGTAAGGCTGTAGATAACTAACCCTAATAATAAATACTACTGGCAAGAAAACTGGCATTTCTGATCATTTGTTTGGTTAGGGGCCAATAGAAACAACTCTCAGAAACATATGGAGCTGTGAATTCTGCGGTGTCTCCTGTTTGTGCGTTCTCGGAGGGACTTTTTTTTTTCGGGCGGACATTGGTGGTATCGGTGCATGGTATCGGCAACTGTTTGACGAGTACGAGTGTATTAGTGAAGTATCGGGGTGCATCCCTAGAAATAATAATAATGAAAGAAAATAAACAAAAAAAATGGAATAATAGAAAAAAGAACAATTGTTGTGTTTGAAAGGGAGTAGGAAGAAGCCAATCTTAACATGATATGTGGATGGTAAAAGCTAGCACAACTTAAATTATGGAATTATCTACCTAGACATCATGTTTTCCTTTAATAACACATATATACCAGTGCAGAAAACCTTTGCTTTTGCAGTTTAAAGTGTAATATTCCACAGTTACTTCTTTCCGAACTGTGCGGTCGTGTTTCGTCGCCTTGATTAAAGCTTTCTGTTGTTCCCTTCATTGAATCAGATGAAGCTGCTTATTTTACCCGAGGATTTGATTCAATGAAGTCGGACGATCCTTCCAGTCAGAATTGGGTCTGAAGTTTTATTTCTGTAGCACTTTCTTTATATTTTCTTTTATTTTGTCTTAATCTGGACTTTGGACAGCATTTGTAGTCATGTGAATGCTTGCATTTTCCCCCCTTTTCAGTCACTTTAAGTTCCAATATGTAGCTTTGCAAACACACTCATATGTTCCTGCTTGTTTATTATAATTCTGTGTATGACGCATGCTTTATTTTTTCTGAGCTTTGGTTTGTTCTGACTCGTACATGAACAAACTGAAGCCTGTGATGTTGCCATTCCCAGATGGAAATGTTTTGTTCTGTTTTTGATTTTCACACATTCAGACCAGCAGTTCGCTTCAGGACAGTCCTCACCTCTTAACACAACTTTAGTTTTTTAAAGTTTTGCTGTGAATATTTACATTGAATACTCTAATACTAGGTGTCAAACTCATTTTAGTTCCGGGGCCACATCCAATATGATCTGAAGCGGGCCGGACCATTAAAAAAAAAAATCACTGAATAATCTATAAATAATGTCAATTCCAGACTTTTCTGTATGTTTTAGAGTGAAAAAAAAGTTGAATTACACTATGAAAATGTACATTTACAAACAATCCTTTAACATGAACAACAATGGGAAAAAAAAAACAACTGAAATATATATATATATTCAAAAAAATAAACAAGTGCAATTAAAAAAAAAAAGATATTCTGCCTAAGCTTAATGTAGTATTGCACTTCTCTTTTTGTACATTCTCATGTAATTTAACTTTTTTTTTTTTTTTTACACTAAAAGAGAAGAATTTTGAGCTGTCGTTATTTATAGGATATTTTGATAGTATTTTATTGATCTGACTGGACAAGTTCAGTTTTCTTTAAAAAATTGAGAAAAGTGGTTGTCTTAAAAAAAATGAAGTCATGATTAATGAACTTTTTAAGTATATTTAACTTCAAATCTTTTGTAGAAACTGCCTTGCACAATTATTACACTTGGATGATTAAGTTCTGTGCACTAAATTCCAAGTAGATTTAACTAAAAATATTGAATAACTATGCAGAGCAGTTGATATTACAAAAGATTTTAAGTTAAATGTACATAAAATGTTTATAAATCATTACTTCATTTTTTTAAGTCAACCATTTTTCTAAACTCAACCTATCCAGGTGTACAGTGCACTTAGGATTGAATTGGCCTGTATGTGGAACCAGAACTAGAATGATTGTTAATATCTTCAGTGTAATTTTTGCATTTCAAAAAATTCCTCTCACGCACCGGACTGGACCCTTTGGCGGGCCGGCTTTGTCCCCCGGGCCGTATGTTTGACACCCATGTTCTAACAAAACATATCTGTCTGGGAAACTTGGATGTAGATGTAATGTGTCCTAGCTAGTCTTAGAAGACTACACTCTTGTTTGCTTTTATAATGCATGTGGTTTCCTCTAAGTTAAATTGTTATTGAGTTTGAAAACATGTTCATTACCTGTAGCTTACCTGCCTTTTTAAAGTAACCCAACATAAGCAACCAGGAGCTCTGAGCTGAACAGGATCTTCTTCATTCGCTTCATTTTTTATACCTTTTGGTGCTGTGGTCTAAAATCTCATATTGAATTGTCAAACTGTTGGGCAGATTTTAGTTTTAATCCTGCTGGTGCTGATGTTTTACTGTTCTGTGGCATTCGACTGCTGAGATCTGTGAAGATGTTACGGTGGAGTTGCCTCTAAAATGTCTGCTCACAAATGTGAAACACTTGGTTTAGTTTACATACGAGGTGACCTCTGACCTCGTCTCTCTCTCCTGTGCCTTGCTGTTGAATTATATGTGTTATGAAAAGGCCTTAAAATGCCCAGCAGGTTGATTTAAAGTCATTACTAATGCTGTCCCGTCAGTGTGTGGCTACCTCAGAAAGACTTTTTATCTCAATGTGTGCTCTGTTGTACATTAACATTAAGGCTCTGATTATTAAACATCATGTTAAGGTGTTTTCTTCGCCATTACAGTGAATAATCTCGGCTTTGTAAAAGGAAAGGCTTTGAAATAAAGAGAACTGAACAACTTCAACTCACTTTACATCTCTGTTATTATTGATATAACCAATTACTGCAAATATTGGTTTCCACGGTAACAGGAAAAGAGAAGTCATGGAAATTAACATTTAGGCTCTATAATGTCTTCATGTCATCAGATATGACCCATCTGGACATTCAGAGGGTCTGTGGTTACCATGGAAACACAGTCATCTTCTACAACATTGATTCTTAAGTAAAACCCATGGAGATGAATTAATGACAGAGGATGGACACACTGGGTTTATGTTCAGTTACTGATAAATTTGAGTGAAAAGCATTTTTTTCTTCAGTTTTCTCTGTTTTTTTTTTTTTTTTTGTGTAATCCTCAAATTTAATCTGAGCTTTTATGAACATCTGCATGATCAGTAAATTAGATTTAGGAATACACCTGATTTTCACTGGAAAAATGCAAAATACAGAGGATTATTTCATAAATGGTGACAAATCACTCAAGAAATGATAAATAAAGATTAAAAAAAATATTAATAATAATTTGGGAACTACCAAAAAAGTAGCACTGGGTCTTTATGATTTAAGATTTCCAGAAATTATATAAAATATGAACAACATAGCCTCTCTTCTACGCTTTACAAAGAAACAGGAGGCAATTTACCATGGCAAGTGCACTGTGCATAATGAAACAAAATATCCAATTCTACACCAAGAAATTATCTTAACAAAATAGATGGAAAGGAGAAAATAAATTAATTAAAATTAACATAAAAATAAAAGTAAAAATACATTTGAAATAATAATACACATTAAAATAAAAAAATTACATCAAAATAAAGATAAGTGAGTAAATAATTTACAAAAGAAGGTTGTTCTTTTTATCTTGATGACAAAATGTGAAGTGGTCTTAAAGCTGATATATTGTTTCACATTTCTTTGTCCTGTTACTTTTGACTCTACAAAGCCCCTAAAGTCCCAAAAAGTGATATTTTTTAAATCTTGTGCGCACAAATAATTATGTTGGTCACCATAGGGCCAGTTCTGTTCCTGTTTTTTGAAGTTAAGCCTTCTGTATGGTTTCACTCTGTCAGTTAATTGGGAAAAAAATCCTCAAGTAACAGTATCTATCTGTGTCGAGTGTTAAATATGATAGTTTAAGGAGTCATTATTGTGTCTGTCACACGTGGTTTTGCACAGACAGATTTTAGATGCAGTTAATGTTAACTCTGTACATGCTAAGGTAGATGTTTTGGGGAGCATTAGCACCATGAGGTCCTGCCAGATTGTTTTCTTATGTTGAGATGTGCATACGTAGATTGAATGTGAACCTAAGCCAATGAGTGCTTCTGTTTTGTGAAGGGTCTGAAAGTGTAAACCTCATGCAAGCGAGTGAAGCCGACATCATCATCTACAGCTGGAGTGGGCACCTCTGGTCCTTGAGGGCCGGTATCCTGCATGTTATACACATTTCCCTCTTCCAGCACACCTGGTTCAGTTACTGATCAGCTCATCAGTAAGCTCTGCAGAAGCTGATAATGATGTAATAACTTCCAGGTGTGCTGGAAGAGAGAAATATGTAAAACATGGAGAATACCAGCCCTCGAGGACCAGAGGTGCCCACCCCTGAACTACAGCATCCTGTGCCTGTGTCCGTACCCGTAGACACTTCCATCCTAAATACAACGCAGAGGCAGAGGCTGAACATGTGATGGAGAAAGGGTTGCATCTACTTCATTTATAGTTGCATTTTAGATGGATATATTAGCCATAAAAAGGATATGTTTGTCTCTCTCTCTCTCTCTCTCTCTCTCTCTCTCTCTCTCTCTCTCTCTGTGTGTGTGTGTGTGTGTGTGTAAATAAGTTTGCAGAGAGCTTGCCAGAGCAGAAAAATCCAGTGTTTGTAAAAGAAGCACATCATGGGTGTTTTTGTCAAAAGGGGAGCTCTGTCTACAACTACACAGAAAGTAAACGGAGACTATCACACAGGATCAAACTGACAAGAACTAACTAAAAATAACAAGGTATAACAACATTCTGTATCCATATAACAAGGTATGAGTACATGAAAAATAGTTGAAAGTTTATTTCTGTAATCTCATAATATTTTGTTTTTAACATTGTTTTTCAGAATAAATGTGCTGAAATGTTCAAGTCAGCTTTTAAAGTCCTCAGTTATCACTAATGATTATAATTAATGGAGATATTGAAAGTTAAGTTCTTCCTGGAAAAATCTGCAAAAAATTTGACAAAAAGACATTTTCTGGCACTTTTTATTGAAAGGTGGGTGGTTTCAAAGAAAAGGCCATATTTCCTGGGCTGTTTAACACATTTTGATTTAAAAACCACCAAATAAAAGCTGGAATTCTGAACTTTTGTGTCAGATTCATAATTTTATCTGAAACCCAAATGTCTTCAGTGTGAAACAAAAACAAAGGAATTGAACTCCAATACTTTTGGAGGTGACTACTATATATATATATAAAATTGTCTAGGCAGCCTGTTATAATAGTAGTCTGTTAAACATTAACATGCAGGACATGAGCGAGGTGAGCAGAGGCTGGAAGCTGCTTAAAACCTGTTTAAGACCTGTTTCTATCACTGCAGGTCTGAGAACACGTCACCATGACCAACTTCAAGGAGATCCTGAAAGAAATCGGGGCATTCAGTTTATTCCAGAAGCGACTATTGGGTGCGTTATGTATGTCCAGTATGTTTGCAGGTTTTGATGTGATAGGCCTGGTGTTTCTAAGCATGAGCTACCCACACCACTGCAACACCGACTGGATCTTGGAGCACGGGCCTGACATGACAGCTGACAGACAAAAAAATCTCACTATTCCTGTGAACAAGAATGGGAGGTTTGACAGCTGTGAGATGTTCTCTCCTGTGGATTTGGATTTGGCAGACATTGAAACATATGGGCTCAACAGCACAACAGCGTGCATCAGTGGATCTGTTTTTGAGGAAACCAAAGGTGCCTCCACCATCGTGACTGAGGTGAGCGTCTGGGAAGTTTGGTTCATGCTGTTTCATGAGGGAATAAATCATTGCTGGGGTTTGATCAGAGAGCATTTGTGCATGTATGATTCTCAAATTTATTTTAAACAAACAATGTAAACAAACAATTTTAACCTCCTGAAACCCAGGATAGTATCAGGTTTGTCTATTCTTACATTAAATAATTGCCTTTACTGGAAACGGCACAATGCAATAGTCTTTTCAGATGTATTTTTTATGGAATGTCCTTTGCAGTAGACATCTTTTTTTCAGTAAAGCTGTGAAACTCTTGTCCATAACAGAGGAAAAACTGCATTGCTGGGTCTCAGGAGGATACGCCCTAAAATGTAGTTGCTGATGTTCACTTGAAGTTCTTGTCCCCTTTGGGCTTCCATACTGGTATTACTGTCATAACAAGTCTCATATTTTGCTGCAGGTTGGTGTTTGCCAGTATGTTTTGTGAATACATAAAAATAAATAAATAAATAAATAAAAATTCAGTGGATTTCATTCACCTCCAACTTTTCTCCCACAGCACAAAAACTGGAAACACTCAGACACTTCTAAGCATTTCAGAAATATAAGTTAAGATATGACTTTATTCATCCCACTGTGGGAACTTTTCACAGTTAGCAGCAGCAGCAGCATACAACAAGCAAGTGCAGAGAAAAAGACTAGTAGAACAACCACAAACAAGTGGAAAATCAAGGTTCAAGGTGACTTTATTTATACCCATGGGTAGATTTGTTCTGCAGACAGTGATTGTCTTGGCATTACAACAAAAAATAAATAAATAAAACACACTGTGACAGTTTGATTTGGGGGCTTTTATAGATTTAGTTATTGTTTTGTTTTATTGATTAGAAGGGGTGCCAGCCAGGTCTCTCTCCTGACATGTGAGATGTTTAGTTTGTTTGTCAGTCTTTTAGTTTTCTGGTTAGTTTGTTTGTCAAGTAATTACCCCTCAACCCTGCACACAAAGGACGAATGTCTCAAATGAACAAACACCCTACACATTAAATGATTCAAAAGAAAGGACACATTTCAACCAAACTCAAATTCAAAAGCATATATTGAACATTCAATTAATTAAAAAAAAAACACACACACACAAAAATATACAAATCCCCCCCAAAGTCCAAAATCTGAAAAATCCACCAACAAAAACAAAATGACACTCAAGGGTGTCCACTCAGGGATTAATTTCAGTCTTTCAGAGGAAAAGAACAGTTCAGGCCGTTGAAACTCAAAAATCCACTCCGGGTTTTTAGTTCATAGAAAAAGGGAAAAAGAGGAACAAAGGAATGAACAAAAGGAGTCTTTTGATGTCCTCCTGTACCGAGTGTTGAGAAATGAAGCAGGTTTCATAAGAAGTGTCGAAGTGCCAACAAAGCCTCGTTTGACCATCACTACGGACAGGGCGGATCAGGTCAGGTCAGGACTGAAACGGGTGAAAAAGCAGGTGACAAGCAGGAGAAAACACTGGAAAGTCATGCAAAAGGCTATGAATGATCTGGCAGCAAACAGGCAGAAGGGAGGGGAATATACAGGGCACACCTGATGAGCCACACCTGGCCCAACAGGTGCACTGGCTTAGGCTGATAGTCTCGGAGGGAAAGATAACTGACAAGAAAGAGAGACGCAAGAGAGTGAGCAGGAGAAAGAGAAACAGAGCAATAATCAGAGCAAAGAAATAGGATAAATGACTAAATAAGTGAAGACACTGCAATGAGACTGTTTCTTCTTGAGCTCAGTGACGACGACAGGAACAAAGCTGTTTTTAGAACGGCGTGTCCTGCACCTGGGACTAAAAACCTCCACCCAGAGAAAAGACACTAAAATTCACCCCATAAAGGATGGGAGTCATTACTAAAAGGTGATGAAGCCATCCTCTGGACCTGTGTAGTGTACAGGGAGGCGGGACAATACAAGGATGCACCAATCAGGCGACTGGACCATCTGACTATTTGATTCAGTAAGTTTTTCTGTGTATCTGAGGTCTGAGTGAACCATGGCACCAGGCAAAAAGATAAAACAGACGCAATAAAAGAACGATAAAGCAAAGTTCAAATGGTTCTGTCAGTGGGAAGTGGGCCAGTTTTCTAAGGCAGTGAAGGCGCTCATGGCCATTTCTGCAGTTTTCATTCAAACTCAATTTTTCATTGATTATAGTCCAAGGTATTTGTATGATTACACTTGCTCTATTGTTTAACCTTTAATCAAAGTCACTCTGTGCCTGTCCTGTTGTTTTTTTTTAAAATCAATAACCATACCTTTTGTTTTAGAGATGTTAAGGTGAAGGTTGGACTCCTTAAACCACTTGACAAATTCATCAATGACAGGGCCCTGACTGCTCTCACCCTCTTTGAGTAGGCTGATGAGAACCGAGCCATCTCCTTACGTGTAAGGATGAAAATAAGACATGATGGCCCAACCCCAATTCTTACCCCTTACCCCTACCCCTTGGCCCCTGCATTTGGCACTACCCTTTGAAATGGAATTGCAAGGGGTGGGGGTTGACATCCCCCTCCTCCTCATGGTCCAACCCTTACAGACCTGTTACGTCATCAGTGGTCATCGATGCCTCTAGAAACGACACTTTTGTTTGTGAAAGAACTCACCACGCCGTCAGCAGCTGGAACCATTTATAACACACTGAAACATTCAATTCAATGAAATTATTAAGTTGTTTATGAAGAAAACATGAAAATAAATCACTGACGTATTCTCCACTAATGTTTCTTTCATTATCAGTTTGACCTGGTGTGTGATAGAAGTGATTTAATCGAGACATCCCAGTCCATCTACATGGCTGGACACCTGATTGGACCACTGGTTTGGGGGGTGTTGGCCGACAGGTACAAACCCCCAACACATACAACACATTGTTCCTTATCAGCAAAAAAATGGACTAACAAATCATTCAACTGCATTATGGCGTAAAAATGAGAATGGAAGCGTTGGTGTTTCTGAGCAGAGCCACGTCATCAGATTTTGTCTTGTGCAGGTCTGGTCGACGTTTCGTGGTCCTGCTGTCAAACCTCCTGCTGCTGTTATGTGGAGTTGGTGTTGCTCTCTCTCCCAACATCTACGTTTACATTGCTTTAAAATTTGTGTGTAGTTTCTCCGTTTCAGGAATTATTTCAAACGGATTTTTCATAGGTAGGTTCTGTGCTCACAACTATCTGACATTGAAAT
Organism: Ostorhinchus rueppellii; assembly: GCA_030068375.1. Lineage (NCBI taxonomy): Eukaryota > Metazoa > Chordata > Actinopteri > Kurtiformes > Apogonidae > Ostorhinchus > Ostorhinchus rueppellii. The sequence goes on along the minus strand of JAQQZY010000020.1, from coordinate 9,349,121 downwards.
TAACCCTTTCATGCATGAATTATGAATTATGTTAAGTTTTTATTCCTCTCTAGGCAAGAAAATACTATTGAAAAAAATGTATGAACGTATTTTTCATGGAATGACAAATATGTCCACTCAGCTGGACACCATGCATCTAAGTTTTAAAACAAAGAACTATGTATTTAAGAAACCAATATCAGATACTGTGTGACAACTATGAAAAAAAACAAACACATTTTCAATGCTGCTGATCAGGTGTTTTCTCACATTTTAACATGTTATGATGCTAGTTTTTACCCATTTTATGGAGATAATATGGAAAATATTAATGCTTAGATGTTACTTACTGCTAGCATATTTTTTTTTATAAGTTTCAGCTGTGTCCTGATATAGAAGATATTCATGGGACTTCCTGTCGGTCATCTTGGTTATGAGTATTATAAATAATTATTTTAAAAAGCACTTCCCATAACTGGCCAATAGATGGCAGTGTATTGGGTGATGCACAAGTGTCCACTGTGTTGGCTGATCTGCAACTAAAGCAATAAAACCCATGAATATACAAGAGAACAGCTTTTGAATATCTGTCCACTGTAGTGACCAGTATGTATGAAAGGGTTAATGTCACCTTTGTATCATAAAAGCACGTTTTGATTTGCTTCAGTAATTCTGTCTGATGCATTACTTTGAAGGTGGTCAAAGTAAGGTAATTACTTTCATCTATCTATCTATCTATCTATCGATCTATCGATCTATCGATCTATCTATCTATCTATCTATCTATCTATCTATCTATCTATCTATCTATCTATCTATCTATCTATCT
>JAQQZY010000020.1:9336226-9348213 GCA_030068375.1 Ostorhinchus rueppellii | reverse complement strand
TGGGTTGTTTAACACATTTTGATTTAAAAACCACCAAATAAAAGCTGGAATTCTGAACTTTTGTGTCATATTCATCGGTTTATCTGAAACACAAAAAAAGAACCCAAAGAAAAAGACATTTCTTTTGTGTCATTGCTTGTAATAGACAAATTTTATTTGCAATGTAAACACATTGAAGTATGATAGATTGAACAAAATTGACCCTTATATTTAATAGTGAAAACAGTTATGGTACAAATGTGGAACACATCTGGCCCAGTGTTGTTTGCCATATGCGGGCCATATATTCACTTGGTTTTTGCTCTGGACCAGTTCTGGCAAGTGAATCCGTACTGACTCTGGCCCAATATGCAAAAAGACACTGGAGCGGATCCGTTTTATCAAATCAGACCGATTTTTTTCAGTACACCTGGCCTATGTCCGGTCCAGTTATATGTTGCTATCTGGGGTCCGACCACCGGCTCCAGCACCGGGCTCCGTCCAGCTTCCAGCTCCGCGGACTCCATCCCGGTCGCCGCCTCCGACCCCAGTCCCGAGGGGTCAAGGGTGTGCATTAGTAATAGATATTAGTAGTTGTATGTATATATGTATAGTACATATAAAGTGTAAAGTTGCATACAATTAAAATATTCAAGTAAATGATATCACATTTGTAATTAAGTAAAGTATTTTGTGAGTTACTTTCCACCACTGGTGACTCCTCAGGTTGGATCAGAGCATTTTGGGGCAGTGATCCAAATATTTGTTTACATAGACAGGATATCCGCAACCCTTTTCACTGAGCAGCATCAGACGGGTTTTCCCTGTGGGGGGGTTTATGTGATTATGATAACCCGGATATGACAGCAGAGTGAGAGCTCTTTCCGTCGCGGATCTTCGCCTCCAGGCCCACACGTCACACGCTGAGCGGCGGTGGGAAGTCCGTCACCGCTGGACCTGCTGGAGCTTTCGAGGTTCTGTTCGGTTCCATTTTTTATTTGGGCTGAATTTCAGACCCCAGGCAGCGGACTCCAGAACCAGTTATCGATAAGCGAACACGACCGAGGACTGCTTTAATCTCGAGACGATCACCGGAAACCGTTGAGTGAAGCGAAAGTTGAGTCGAGATGAGTGTGGAGGCGTACGGGCCGAGCTCACAGACCCTCACCTTCCTGGACACCGAGGAAGCGGAGTTGCTCGGAGCGGACACCCAGGGCTCCGAGTATGACTTCACTGACTTCACCCTTCCCAGCCAGACGCAAACCCAAGGCCAGACCCAGAGCCAGCTGGATAGTCAGGTCCGAATGTTTCGTTTTCTCAGGAAGACACAATGAAGTGCGGCTCACTGACGTTAGCTAGCTAGCTGACTCAACGCCGCCTGCTAGCCCGCTATTATTGGATCTAGTGTCAACTAGCTTACTGTTAGCTAGCTATCAACGCTAGCTCGCTGCTAGCCAGCCAACATAACCAAACTCCCAAAGTAGCTTTATATGTCCTAATGTGTTTATTTGGAAACGCAAGAATAAAGCCAGACTTGCAGATATAAGTTTTGAAAAACCTCGCTGCTTCTGACAATGTGACATTCTTAAGTTAACTGTCAATAAAGACAGCTTTTTCGCGCTCGGTCGTTAGCGTCAAATTGATAGCATTCAGTTCCTGTAGTAACCCTGGTTTTGTGCTACAGATGAACGGTCCAGATGAGGGTCTTCATAACGGCGGGGTGGAGGACTCTGTGGCCAAAGCCAGCCAGTTGTTGGCCGAGCTTAACTTTGAAGAGGATGAAGAAGACACGTACTACACCAAAGATTTGCCTGTACACGCCTGCAGGTACAGTGACAGCAGCAGCTCCATGCAGTGTACTGTGTAGCACTCACTGTCTCCACCACCACAGACATACAATAAACTACACCATAACAGCATGGTTCTTGTTTTCACACACGTGCAGAAATAGAGGCCAAAGTACCACTTAATAGTTTTGACGACTTTTTATGACTGTTATATAGTTGAGTTTCATTTTTCTCGTTGTTTACTCGCTCACATTGCAGCGAGTATTCATTTGAGGAATTCAGAAATTATTAAATTATAACATACCACACTACACTGTACTCGGTCTTGTAAAACTTTGTTACCAAAATAAAAGCATGTATTAGCATAATGGCCTATAGTATGTAAAATGAAAGCAATCTCCGTATAGTAAAATGATTACCGTCAGTGTTTTAGTGCTGTATATGATTTTATGGGATTTATGCTACTGTAACCTTTATGTGAGGGGTGTCCAACCCTGGTCCTTGAGGGCTATTTATCACCTGCATGTTTTTGGACATATTTGAATCGGGTATGTTGGAAGAGGGATTCATCTAAATTATGCATGGTAGTTGCTCTCTAGGACCAGGGTTGGGCACCCCTGCTTTATGTGTATATTGCATTTTACTGTTATACATGTGGAAGGTACAACTGTTTTTAGGGGTTTCTCCATCATTATAACATTTAGGCCTGTGCAGGTATGAATTTTCACAGCACTCGAGTGAAATGAAAGTGACAAATTATCCTGAGAGTTCTGACTTGCAGTTACTGTTGTTTATGTCTGTGATGATGAAAGTTTAAGATTAATTTACTGCTGTTGAACTGCTGTTGTATTGTGGATATACTTTTTTTATAATATGCAAAATTTGACCATATTTTCAAAGTGTTTTTTTTTTTTGTTTTTTTTTTACCCCATTTAATATTGTGTAAAATTGCAGCATTTTTAATCAAATAATCCCATAATTCTAATATCAACTATAGCGCCTAAGCCCCCAGAAACCAAGGGAAAACCCAAATTCAAGCTTTTATGTTTGCCAATTTAGTCTACAGCAAGGTTATTCAAGTCCAGTCCTCCAGAGCCAGTACCCTGCATGTTGTAGATATTTCCCTCTTCCAGTACACCTGGTTCAATTGAAGATCAGCTCATCAGCAAGCTCTGTAGAAGCCTGATAACGATATAATGGCTTCCAGGTGTGCTGGAAGAGGGAAATATCTAAAACATGCAGGAAACGGCCCTTGAGGACCGGACTTGAATACCGCTGGTCTACAGTAATGCATCACATTATGACCTTGTAAATCTGTAGCATTGCTGTCTTGTGAGAACCGTGTGTATCTAAAAAGTTAACTTTTCATGTGTTTAGAAAAAAATATGCAAATTTAGATTTTTTTTTTTTTTAAGAGTTTAGTTAATTTTAGAGGGTAGAGCCGATACAATTCACCCCTTTGTTTATCACAGATCTTGAAAATCAACACATATGAAGATGCGTAGTCTTCACTGGTTTGAAAAATTTGATGGAGTGAAAAAGTATGGAAAATGTGTCTGAGATGTAGGGAAGTAGAGGTAGAAAGTTGTGTTAAATTGAAGTATTTTCCAAAAGTCCTTACATATGTTTTACAGTGGAATACTTGGTAGAGGTATTGGATTACATTCCATCATTTTCCTCACTTAACAGAATGGGTCCATGGTTTATATGATTCATTATATTACATGTCATTTTAAGTTATAGTGTTAGTTTTAAAGTTCAGGTAAAGGTAAAATAAATAAAATCATGTGCATATTTACTCAAAAATTCAGGTAGGAAATGTATTGGCTGGGTTTTATTTTTTGTCAGCATAGTGTGCCTGATTCTTTGCATGCTCTCTCATCATGGTGTGTCATGTTATTGTGTTTCAGTTACTGTGGTATCCATGATCCAGCATGTGTGGTGTACTGCAATACCAGCAAGAAGTGGTTTTGTAATGGACGTGGCAACACATCTGGCAGGTCTGCAACAAAATAATCTATATTTTACCACCTCACAAGCCGAAGACACTGGCACTTATCACCTGTATAATGCTGCAGCAGCTTTCGGCTCACTGTTGATACTGAATACTAATTCAAGGGAGAGATTTGTGTGTACACTTCATGCATTTCTTGCGGTGAGAAGAAGCATTAAAGGACATCACAGATGGACCGTCCACTACTTTTTTTTTTTTTTTAATTTTTATTCATAACTTTTGAACCAGACAAGTTTAAGACAATTTTTACACATAACTGTAAAGGCCTAAATGCCATCTTAAACATACTCAAATGGCTAAATTTTGTTCAAAATATATTTTAATGAAAATTATCAACTGTCACAGATGGACAAAAAATTATCATCTGTTTTTGTTTTTTTGTAAGAATTACAAAGTTCTCAAAAGTGACGTTCCTATGACATTTTCCTCCTAAAATGTATTCAGTGTGTACCTTAAACCCTCTATTTTACAGCCTAATAATTGGTTAGAGGAAAAAAAAATCGTACCTAAATAGCAGGAGTTTTGATAAATGGCAACGTCTCGAAAGGACAACAAAAGTAAATGGCAAATTAAACACTTTTTATTTTAATTTTCAATATCATATATAGATAGATGGATAGATTGATTCTTCAATATTTATAACACGCTCTTAATATTAACATTATATTCAAATGTATTTTGCACAGATATATGCATTTATTAACTTTAAACACTCTGTTTAAAATATGACATAAATAATATAATAGCCAAATATCATTCTTTGAAATAAATTTACTTTTATTTATGAGAGTTTATAAAAATGAATCCAGACTGACAGCTGAAAACTTTGTTCCTTTCCAAACATTCACACTTACAAAAATCCTCATTTCAAAAATACATTTTCCTGAAAATATAATTACCCACCCAAAAATATAATTCTGGTATAGATTGTTCTAATTTAAATTTTTTTGACCAGATGTTCGCCTTCCTTTGACTTTGCCCTAAAGTTAATTCCTGGATGATACTAAATACAGTCTGATTACAGTCATCCTGCTTTTGTACTCTTATTATTTTATGTTGATACTGAATGAAACCTGTAAAAATAGAATGGAATTCGAAGTGTTTGTAATTAATTTTCTTGGGGTTTTTTTGACGCCTGTTCCTTGACTTTCAGCCACATTGTAAACCACTTGGTGAGGGCCAAATGTAAAGAGGTGACACTGCATAAAGATGGGCCGCTGGGCGAGACGGTGCTGGAGTGTTACAACTGTGGCTGTCGCAATGTCTTCCTCCTGGGCTTCATCCCAGCCAAAGCTGACTCGGTGGTGGTGCTTCTCTGCAGGTAAGTGTTGGTAGTGAGAATATCCTTGTACGTTGACAGTCTGTCCTGTAGCAGATGAGCACAAAATCATAACGTCTGCCAAGAGTCTGGGGGCCTTCACTGAGTCTCAGCATGGTCTGTCAGAGTATGCTACATCTTAATATCCACAAGTTATATTTCAACTATTGGATATCATATGGAATACACTGATGCACAGACTACCCTAAATTTCTGAATAGATGAGGCTTGTTTGAGACAGCAACACGGGGGGGGGGTGCTACAAATTTAAAATAGTGTCCCGCTGCTCTCTCCTCTCAGTCCCAATGAAGACACTAAAGTTTTTGTGACGCCCTCATCTGATTTAAGATACAAATAAAACATACATTAAATGGGTTACATGGTTCACATGTCTTCAGATCTTTTAGGCAGATCAAATGGTGATTGATCAATTCAGGGATTTTGCAGGTCATTAAAAAGTATTACGTCACTGAATCGATTTTGTGAAAATTGAGTCCGTAAATGGCCTGAAATTTGATGTCCGGAGGCAGTAAAATTTAATACACTCAATGGGGGGAAAAAGTATTCTTCACGATTTTTGATAATATAAACATTTGATAATTTTGATTGGAAGTATTTTGTGGTGATTGACATGCAGAACCCTTTAAATGGCTCTTATTTATGGCCGGTGCAGGAAGTCACAACACCAGATGCTTGGAATGCAATGGGCTGTGAGCATGCTTATTCTGTGGCAAAAGAGTGGAAGGAATATTAGTAAATGTGGGAGAAGTGACTGGAGGATGAACTATTCAGAACCTGGTTAAAGCCTGTTGACGGTAAACCATTGTACAGTATGCGTGCGTATAAAGCTGTATCTGCAGATGGACATGGCATGGGCATTAAATTAGTCTAAAGTGGCATTAAAAAGGGCATTAAATTAGATTTGCTGATACCTGCACAAACTCTGTCATATTTGAATGGAGGTCACACTACACTGACTTCTGCCTTTCACAGCTGTTTAGTTCCTTTTTTTGGGCACATAATCCCTCTATCTTAAAGAGTCGGACAAACAAATGTGTATGCTGATTACACCCCTGCAAAACAACAAAGTGAAAGACAGTATTAGATCTTTGTATAGTTCTATAATAGGGGTAAGTGCAAGATCTGGATTGAGAGCAGTGTATTTAGTTTTTGGTTGAAGCCTAATCTGAATAAGACATCTAATACCTCATGCAAAACAACACTCAAATTAGGTGCTTTCAGTGTAAAGGCATCTGAGTAGAGCGGGAAATCATATCGAAAGGCACCAACAAACATCTGCCATCACGCAGTACTGTTTTGTTTTTTTTGTTTTTTTAAATCACATTAAACAGGTGTGTCAAACATGTGGCCACTGGGCCAGAACCAGCCCGCCAAATATTCCGGTCTGGCCCACAGGATGAATTTGAGTTACACTGCAGATATTAACAGTCAAGGCTTTCAAACTCCTTTTAGTTCAGGAGCCACATACAGACCAATGGTGATTTCAAGTAAAATAGCAGCATGAATCAAAATTGTATTCTTGATTGAATGTAGAAAAATGACATTTTGCCTATAAATGACAACTCAAATTTTTTTTTCTTTTTAGTGCAAAAAACAAATTGGATTGTGAAAATATTTACAATGATAAAATGTCTGTTAACAATAAAATGTGAATAAACTTATAAATTATGTGCGATTTCAACAATATTCTGCCTGTTAATAAATGTTTTGTGCCTTTTGTAGATCTTAGCTAAGTTATTTCTCTCTCTTTTGCTTGAATAGTTTGTAAATACAAATATATTCATAATTCGATATTTGTACTGAAACAAAAAGAAACATTTGTTGTTTTTATTTTCAAGCTATTATGCCCGTATTTTACTGGTCCGGCCCACTTGAGATTCAGCTTGAGATTGAGTTTGACACCCCTGAAATAAAGAGTATCAGAAAAGTCTGTGGAATTCTGAACAACATTAACTCCTGGGATCCTCTGTAGTACTGGGACTCCTTACTCCTTCCTGTAGACTTGAAGCAAAATGGTCTTTAACTGCTTATTTTATTTTTATTGACATATTGCCTTTTTTGTGCATTTGAATGCTTGCAGGCAGCCCTGTGCCAGTCAGAGCAGCCTAAAGGACATCAACTGGGATAGCTCCCAGTGGCAACCACTGATCCAGGACCGGTGCTTCCTGTCCTGGCTCGTGAAAATCCCATCAGAGCAGGAGCAGCTTCGGGCTCGTCAGATCACCGCCCAGCAGATCAACAAACTGGAAGAGCTTTGGAAGGTATGAAGCTGACGGACCAAAAAGGCGGTGTCTCCTAGGGCTTTAATGTTCAAGGTGATGTTATCAGAGCGCCGCAGATTAAAAGGCTGTAGGCGGTCGCCGCTCGGATCGTATCAGTCCAGGGCATACCGGAGTTATGATGCATCTGTTCTTTGGAATGAGAGTGTGTTTGATCACGGACTTTGTGTTAATAACAGTTGACACTTGTTTCTTTACAAGGACAACCCCAGTGCCACCTTGGAAGACTTGGAGAAACCCGGAGTGGACGAGGAGCCCCAGCATGTGCTGCTGCGCTACGAGGACGCATACCAGTACCAAAACATCTTCGGGCCACTGGTCAAACTGGAGGCTGACTATGACAAGAAACTTAAGGAATCGCAGGTACCTGAAGCTCAGCACACTGACTCTGTGATTGTTTTTATTGGAAAAGTCACTGCATTGTTGTGGAAATGTTTGAACGCCTATTAAATAATCATATGTATAGTGACATGTTATTGGCCTGGGTCTTCTTTGTATTTCATATTTTACCATGCGTTTGTATTTTATTGAGTTACATAGACCTGTAGCAATTATTACATAATCACTTGAGTGCAATTATTTACGCTAACCAGAATTATTATAAAAGACCTATAATTATTATAATCAGTCTGAATGAAACTGAAAGAAGTGCCTCATTTCCACATCACTTTAACTGATTGTTTATTTAATGACATAATTCCATTGTACCACCCACTTCTACAATTGTTTAATGGCACTGGAATGGAGAGTTAATGCCACCAACATGGTCTGTGTTTAGGGGCTTCACTTCTATACTACCTCTCATTGTCAGTAATTACTTTCTATTTTTCAGTAGCAGGCATTGTAGATTTACTTTTGTCAAATCTTTTCCGTGCGCCGTTTTGTAAAGCCTAAAACAAAACAGAAATGTATAATTTATTTTGTTTGGTTCTTCTTATTCATTCTCTGTTCTGTATGTGTGTAATTGAACTATAGTCCTAACAGAACCGAGAAAGCACACTTTTTAAAATCACAAATACTTCAATACTAAGTAAAGGTCAACTCCAGTTACAAACAGCTCTAGTGATGAAAGTAAACAGTCTTAAAAAATAAAGTACGTCTTGTGTGGAGTTGTGACCTTGTATCTTATGAACTGTTATATGTTAATGCTTAATTTTTCTTTTTTTTTTTTTCTTTTTCTTTTGCAGACCCAAGACAATATAACAGTCAGGTGGGACCTGGGTCTGAACAAAAAACGGATTGCCTATTTCACACTGCCCAAGACGGATTCAGGTGGTAATTTTCTGAGCTCGCATCCTCCCAGTGGTTCTGTGGTGTAGATAGCTCCTCCTGCCTGTCCCCTTCAGTCCTCAGAAATGCACGCAACACCCTCCAAACCTGCATCTGCTGGTGGCATGTTTGCTTGGTTTTGTCCTTGCCTGATTTCTGTAGTTGGAATTTTTGTTTTGTTTATGCATGACTTTATATTATTTCACATCTCATTTTGATCTTTAAGAGATTTCCAACTTGATTTCTTTCACTGTTCTCAGATATGCGACTAATGCAAGGTGACGAGATCTGCTTGAGGTACAAAGGAGACCTTGCCCCACTATGGAAAGGCATCGGCCATGTCATCAAAGTCCCAGACAGTATCCTTTTACCTATTACCACATGCATTGATGTGTTTTCGATATGATTTTTCTTTTTTTCCCCACAAAACTAGTAATTCTAGATAGCACTGTATACTTCCTACACCCAAAACAAAATGACATAAGCACCCATAGCAATTAAAAACACTTGAGGGATCATGCCAGATTCCCTTAACAGCTTTTGTTTACAGACTATGGGGATGAAATTGCCATTGAGTTGCGGAGCAGTGTTGGAGCCCCAGTGGAAATCCCCCACAACTTTCAGGTGGACTTTGTGTGGAAGTCCACTTCCTTTGACAGGTAGGCTGAAATCTTATACCCCTAAAATCACACTGAAGTAAATGTAGACCAGAAGTCATTGGAAGTCACTCAGCTAGTCTTTCAGGATGTGATGTATGTGGGCTAATTTTTTTTTTTTTTTTTTTTTGGCTGTGCTCTTACTGTGTATTCACTGAAAAACAGCACATGCATAATAAGAGTAGGAGGGAATTTGTATAATTTACAAGCACTTTTTCATGTGCAGTGTTTGAATCATTTCTTTGAACCACATAATTCACATAACATAATTGCTATTCCACTCTGTAAAGATGCATATCATCGTTTGTTTTATTACTTACCATTATTATTATTTTATGTTCCTTGTCTTTTGCACAATCATTATGCATGCACATGTTTTCTTGCACTTAAAGGTAGGAGATGTTTTCTTGGAGCTTTTTTTTTGCTATATTGCTTAAAATCCCTTTCACATCCCGATTATAGCCAATTAATTACATGCTCCAACACAAAAATAAACAGTTTTAGTCCTCTGTGGAATGGACAGGACTAAAAAAAACATGATCCAATCATTTTAACCGGCCCATTGAAGTGAATGAATGGTGATATGTCTATCAAACTCAACTGCCATTTGGATTTTGGAATTGTGTATTTTCAAAATACAGCTTGCCCTGACCATTTTTCCAGGATCTCCTACGCTACTTTTAATTCTGTTGCTCCCTTAACTGTTGAGTTTCCCCATTGTGGGATCGACAAAGAATCTAATTCAATTCCATCCAAGTACCTGCTGTTTGCCAGTCAGTTCTCATTGAAAGTGTCTCAGAGTGTTAAAACATTCTTCAGTGCGTTCATGGACAGCTGAGCACATTTTCATAAGAAGAAAAAAAAACAATAATAGGGTCTAAATATTTTTGCCTTTTTGTTATATTAACAAGAACAACAAAAGTAAAACAAAAAAAGCATGTTCTGAGCAATCACTTGACAAGAGTAGGACCGAGCATGGAGTGTACACATGGGACTACTTCAAAAATGGTAACAAGTTTCAATCACTGTTAATGAGACGCGATTATGCATCCATTTCCTCCAGGATGCAGAGCGCCCTGAAGACGTTCGCAGTGGACGAGACCTCCGTGTCTGGCTACATTTACCACAAGCTGCTGGGTCATGAGGTGGAGGATGTCACCATCAAGTGCCAGTTACCCAAGCGCTTCACTGCCCAGGGTCTCCCTGACCTCAATCATTCACAGGTCACAACTCTTTCTCTGGATATTCTGTTATCGAAGCAAAGCACATTCAAGTGTCTTTGTGTGGAATAAAGTTACCTTATTACAGACTTCATTATAGTCCCATTGAATCATTTCATTGGTTTTATTATACACCAAAAAGGTCAAAAGACAATAAAGTTGTAGGAAGATTCTCTTTATAGTTTCAGTCAGTGGAATTGAACTTTATAAGTATTCTGACTTCTGCTGTTTTGCCTTTTGATGTTGGGTTTGGATCTCACATTATTATTGATTATGGACTGAGCTGGTCAAATTGACCCATGAAACAAAACTTTCACCAACAACATCTGTATTCGTTATATTTTAGATTAACAATATGCTGAATTAATTTTATCATGTATGTGTGTTCAGGTGTATGCTGTGAAGACTGTGCTGCAGAGACCCCTCAGTCTGATTCAGGGTCCTCCAGGCACAGGGAAGACCGTCACCTCAGCTACCATTGTCTACCATCTGTCTCGACAGGGTAACGGGTAAGCGCCACAGGAGCTTTTACGATGCCTTTCTTCAATCGTAGCCAGTGTATTGCACATAAATCATGACTTTTCTCTACTCTGTGTCCTCCTGTGTTTGTAGACCGGTCCTCGTCTGTGCTCCCAGTAACATTGCTGTGGACCAGTTGACGGAGAAAATAGACAAGACTGGATTGAAGGTTGTCAGACTGTGCGCGAAGAGCCGTGAAGCCATCGAATCTCCAGTGTCTTTCTTGGCGCTGCACAACCAGATCAGTAACATGGACAGGTGAGTTACATCCAAAGAATTTAGACCCGTTGACACTGGATAAATGAATGAATGCTGCTTAACAGTTTTATGATCCTTAAACTTACTGTCTGACAGTTTTCAGTAACTTCCATTAAGCAAACGGCTTATTTTTATTTTGTTTTTATAGCTCCAGAGAATAAAACAACTCAAGCAAATATCAAAATAAAGTATAATTTCTAAGTCCATATATGACAAATTAACTTAATAGCATGTTACTTTAGTGATGATGCTAAGTGCACTATATGGACAAAAGTATCGGGACATGTTAAATTCAAGTGTTTTTTTTCCTAGTAGGGGTCTGGGATACGAAACAATAAAGACTTATGTCATAATATAGTTTTATATTGGGCTAAATATCAATATATTGGTTAGTTTGGATTCAAGAAGTGCATTTGCCATTGGTGTATATACACAGAGGAAATCTTGTGTGGTTGTTCAGTCATAAAGACACATCATTTTATTTAAAAAAAAAAAAAAAGCCAGTTTGGTTCACATTGTTATCTTGGCTTCCAAAATGCCTCACAACTAACCATGTACGTTCTTCCCATCTCACTTGGGAAGAAAAACTGTTATTATTATTATTATTATTATTATTATTATTATTATTATATTTTTTTTTTTTTTTTTTTTTTTTTTTTTTTTTTTT
>JAQQZY010000020.1:9281608-9293847 GCA_030068375.1 Ostorhinchus rueppellii | reverse complement strand
TATCTGAGAAACTACAACCAACTAGGACTTTGGACTGAATTTTTCTTTATTTATGACTCAAATTTGGTAAAGTTGAAATACTTTTATTCTGTAAACATTTTACTTGTGGACCAGTGTAATGCAGAGACAACTCAGCCAGTCAGAGGTCTGCAGTGTTTTGGTATTGGTTCCCCATTTTGGAACCTCAGCAGAGGCGATGCCAAAACACTAGCACCGGGGACCAGATTCCAAGTCCTTTTTTTTAAAATGGAAAAATAAAAAGGTCGAGTGTAGTCGAGTCAGTACCACGTAGCAGAAACGCGGCATTAGACTTCTCTTTCTTCATGTCACTACTTTGAGTTTATAGGATGTTTTTACAGCAGGTATTGTGTTTTGTGTTTCTCCCAAATGGCTGGAGGAGCAGAGGATTGGGGGGATTTGGGGGATATACTCTTGCTGACTTTTTCACTGTTGTTATTTTATTGGTCTGATATTTCCCCTGAACTAAAATGAGTTTGACGTTCCTGTTCTAAGGTCATGAGATCTCTCAGCTCTGTCTGGTTTCTTTTCGTTTGATGCTAATAAACTAACTGATCGACTGTATTAAGACAAATACTGGAGAAAAACACAGCAGCTGTCATTATAGACGACCACCTGAACGCACTGTTAAATAAGTGAACGTGTACTGGGAAGGACAGGATCCTGACGGGTCTCAAGTGATGCTTCTGAAACTTAATATCCTTGTTGTTGAGTGTTTGATGTCTTGTTAAGTGTTTTTTGTGACCTATGACACTGGTGCTGCTCTATGAAATTAATGTCAGTGTTACAGTTTTAATAGGATATCACTGCTCTGTGTTGTTATCTTTTGCAATGACAAAAAAAAATACTTGATGTGGATTTAATCGTATTTTAGAGTCTCTAAGTTTAGGAAAATGACAAAGAAAAAGACCCATCTTGCACTTGTAGGTCTGCAATAATGCAGTGTTCAGTGAGATACTTTCGTGATTTATGTCTCTTGCAGACAACATATGGCCAACATCCCATAATAATCCAGGTCATTATGGGTCATTATGGTCAGAGGTTGTTCCTCCTTAGGCTGATTTGACTGATCAGAGTAGATTCAGCTCCTGTAGTTCCTGGTTTTGACAGGAAACGCACAAATATGCAAAAGCAAATAGCATCATTCTTTGTAAACTCAAAAACTGGAAACTTTTACCATTTCACGTCAAGTATTTTCTGAAAAAATATTCAAGAAATGTCTATTAAGTTCATGAGACCTTCCAGAATGTTGTAGCTCTACTCAAAATGCTTTTTATTTTATGAATTCATGAAGGTTGTTTTTGTCTTTCTCTCTTTTTGTGTCTCTAAATGGCACCGGTTTTTATTGATGCTGTGAGTTTCGTCCATGCACGTAGTAAAAAGTTAGAGTATTTTAGCTCTGTATATGTGTTTATTTTCTTTTGCCGAATCAAAGAACCACTCAATAGGGTGTAACTACAGTAAAACTACATAAAATACTTTTTAATTTCTGGGGAAAAAACCCCCATTTAGTTTTATTACATTTCAGCAACAACTATAAGAAAACGTATTTTATTATCATTAGGGATTTTTGAAGATTCAGTTCAAAATTAAACTCAAATGAATAACTTATGAAGCTTAAACACTCGCATTATAGTCAAGATCACCTAAAGCGTGACCTTATTAGTCCTGACTGAGACCTAGACTTTAAAGGGTGAAGGGTGAGACAAAGACCAGACCAGACTAGACTAGACAGGACTTGATGAAAACTTTTAGAAATGCAGAGATCTCTGTATGACCGAGATCTACTCTGCTCTTGAAATTAAATCCTAAATCCTTGTCATCCTACATCAGGGTCCCCAACCCTGGTCCTCGAGAGCCACAATCCTGCATGTTTTGGATGTTTCCCTCTTCCAGCACACCTGACGGTCCTTATCAGGCTTCTGCGGAGCTTGATGATAGGCTCATCATTTGAATCAGGTGTGTTGGAAGAGGAACGCATCTAAAACATGCAGGATAGTAGCTCACGAGGACCAGGGTTGGGTACCCCTGTCCTAGATCAAGACTCGACAAAGTAAAAATTCACTTGAGACACCAACAACGTCGAAAAAGGCCAACCTCAAGTGGTATAACATTATTGGAGACGCACACAGAGACTCTAAAAATGAGGAGAACTTCCAAACTTCAGCCTTTCATAGCAATAAAAGAAGCTGAAGGGTTTTGTAGGCCCCATGACGGTGTTTCCGCTAGGATTTTGTTCATTTTGGCAGCTGTGGTGGGGGGGCTCGGTGTTTTGGTTTTTTTTGGAAACTACCACTTGGGAACTTATGCCGCATTTACACTACATGGAACCAGCTCAACTCGACTCCCCTCAGTATTCTGATGTGGTGCATTTATTTCTGTGTCGTCTGCTCAGAGTTGCTGAAAACTTGCTCGTTGCGTGTCGTCGTGTCTGAATTTTTACGTCGTCCACCAAAGACTGACTCTCCTTGACCGACCATGGTGTAGTTTTGGGCCATCATCATGTGGATTAATGTACCGCTATATTTACTCTCTACTTCTGCGTTTTGTAAAATGGTGGGTCACAGAGAAAGTGGTCTGACCAATCAGTCGTCTGCAGTGTTTATACGTCACACTTTAGTATCGCTTGGAACCTTGGCAGAGGTGACACCAAAATACTAGTACCAGGTTCCAGGTCCTTTTCTTAATGGAAACACAAAAAGGCAGTCGCGTCGTGCTGGTACCATGTAGTGGAAACGTGGCATTATATGCTGAAAACATGAGCCCCTTTTCCACCGCAGGAACTTTAATAGGAACTTAAACTTAAGCTGGGATTTTGAAAAACCTGGCCACATTTCCACCAAAATCACCCTTGACCCCAAACTTTCCCTCAAATAAGGGGGATTGGACTTTCCAGAATGTCTGCCTCTGCTCTGAAACGTATATTAAAGAACCCCTTCGTGGACTAGAAGGGCCTCAGTGAGTTGCTGTAGAGTGACCCAGTAACACTGCACTTGCTGTTTCATGGGACCTTTCAAAGTCTTTTAATGGCTTGGATTCCTAGTTTAATGGATGATTTCATTATTAAGTGCATGTCCAAATGGAGGTTGGGTTTGCCAAATACATCTTCCCTACACACTGTGCATCTAAAATGATCTGGGAGCTGCTTGGACATCTGCATAAGGCTGCACCTTCCACTTCAGTGTTCTAAGTGTCACCTTGTAACTCGGTGCCTTTTTCTTCTTGTCCTGTTGCAGAGGAGTTGTCGCCAAGCTGTAAAATGTACCCGCTACACCGAGAGAGGTACAAACACTTCATTATCTATTTGTGTGTTGTGGCTCTGCATGGCAGGGATGGGCGATAACTCAAGTATAGATTAGGATCTCCCAACAGATAGAACCGAGCATCAGTATTATGTCGATTATCAGCAAAAGATGCTGCAATGCCAGCACAGACTAAAGACTTAATTCAAAATGTATTGGATAATCTTGTGAAAATAGTACTAGTGTGGCAAAAAAGAAGCCAAGTGATAAAGATTCATAATGTTAATCAAGGAGTTAGTCTAAATTTGTAAGATTT
Source organism: Ostorhinchus rueppellii (assembly GCA_030068375.1). Taxonomy (NCBI): domain Eukaryota; kingdom Metazoa; phylum Chordata; class Actinopteri; order Kurtiformes; family Apogonidae; genus Ostorhinchus; species Ostorhinchus rueppellii. Next base: position 9,290,271 of record JAQQZY010000020.1, on the reverse strand, counting down.
TTAGGTTTTAAGGGAAGAGTCAGCATTTTATTGTGGAGGATTTTGTGCTTTTCTGCAATTTTAAAATGCTGTTGTGTACAGTATAACCAACATCAGGATCTGTAGATTTGATACTATGGGGATCGCCGCCCATCCCTACTTCATCAATCATTTATTTGCTCTGAATATAATCCACCCTCATCCCATCAGTGCAGTGTTGATCCTGGCCGTCAGTGTCTGTGGAGTCTGTGCTGAACTATTGGATGTGACTCAGTGTGGAGGTCTCATACTTGTCATGATGTGCAGATGTTCTCTGATGCACGTTCTCCTCCTCTCGCCGCCGTTGCTTGGTTCCCCTTTTCATCTTATCATCTTGTGTCTTTTTACTTTGTGTTCAGTCAGACGTCCTAATGTCGGAGTTGAACCTGTTTTATAGTGCATCTTGTTTTCTGTAACGTCTTTGCGTTTGGCATGACACACATTAATGTAAGTAGTCAAGGATATTTGGAGGGAAAATGATGAATACATGTACATGTGCTTTAATACACCGCTATTATTCTGCATTTAGAAGGATTCGTCTAAGCATTTTATTTTAGGTTTTTTTTTTTGTTTGTTTCTGAATGAACTGACGAAGAGTGATGGTATTTTGGTTTTATGAGGATATCACTTTTTAAAAAAATGTATTTATTGGGGTTTTTACAAATATAAGTACATTTCAAACAAGGTACACTGAGATGCATAACTATAAGTTCCTCAAAGGGGAAACAGAAGATGAGTAAATAAATAAATAGACACATAACATACTGTACTTTCCAGGCAGTCGCACCTGAATATAAGCCACAGGTGTCCATTCAAGATTCAAGATTCACTTTATTGTCATTCAGGCACAATACCAACACAGTACAGTGCAGAACGAAATTACGTTTCATTGGTTTATTTCATAAACACAAGAAATATAAAAACACCTTAGGAGCCAGAAATATATCGCAACAACTATCAAAATAAGTAAGACAATAAAGCATCAAAAGGCGATAGATTAAAACCACAGTATAAATATTAATAAATAATTAATAAATAGAGAAATGTTAAAATAATTGCACATAAAACCATAATTTCACTAAAAGATTATACCTGAGAGGAGGAACTGTGTTGCCTTATTGCACAGATGTGTTCAACAGTCTAATGGCAGTTGGAAAAAAGCTCTCACATGAGATATTTACACAGAAAGATGGTAAACAGAAAGATGATTTAAATATTTATTTACATACCTTCACTGCTTTTTTTCCCCCAAACACTGTCTGTAACACAGCAGTAAAATGGCTGAGTAAGAAAACCAGAAAAGTCATCGATGCCGTCTCCATCTTCCTCCTGCCACTGAAACCATTGAACTCCTCTTCTTCAGTGTTTATGCAGATTCTTTGTGTGTTTTCCATGATGAGGCTGTGTGAAGGAGTTAAGCTTAAAACTAGTGTCTTCCTCGGTGCATCACCTCTTCCACTTGTCTTTTGCGCTTCCTGCTAGCGCCCCCTGGAAGCCAGTAGCCTGTAAAAATCTGTACTAGAGCTGCATCGTTGGATAAGCTGCAAGGTTCAAAGCAAGAAAAAAGTAGCGGTTTATAGTCCAGAAACTACAATATGCACTAAACCAAACAAGATAAAACAAAGTATCAACAGGAGAGAAAAAAAACACAGGATGTTGTATGCTCTTCTTTTCTTTTTTTTTTCTTTTTTATCTATGATGGTTTATTTTTAATATAATAGTCAATGAACGTTTGCCATGTTGAATAAAATATGTACTGCTTTGTCCTTTTAGGGAGTACTGCATTTTTTTCTAGGTGTAAGTGCCCCATAACATCATTGAGTAAAGCTAAAAGGATATCACTTTTAATAGAAAGTTCAGGAATGGGCATCCCATTTGCAGGGTTGTAACGATGTCATGGTGTTGCGATTAATCATGATTTTAATCATCAAGGCTGCCAAAAAAACGTCTCATAGGGTACAGTAGATTAAGAGATGAATCAAAGACACGCGAATATGCGCTTCCTGCACAGAATGAAAGTAGCGTTACAGAAGCACTGCATTCATTTTTCCATGAGTGAAAATGTCAGAAGGAACAAAATGGCATGATTCTGAAATTCAGGCTGTAAATATATTTTTGATGCGGGCTCACTTTTGTTTCCATACACTTTACATTCGCTTCCGTCATCTTCGCAGCTTCAGGCTATGATTACACAACCCATTCACCACAATCTGGCTGCGCATTATTCAGAGATTAAGAGCATCATTCACCAGCAGTTCAGACTGTCGTACAAACTTCGGGAGGGTGAATTTGTGAATTGAGGCAGTAAACGTGCTCTCTTTGATCACAAGGCAAAGTGCAGAAAATAATTGCTGCTTCACAACAGCGGGAGACAGAGGAGTTAGTAATGCATGTTAAGTATCACTTTCACTTTCGTGGGGGTGTGGCACAGACTGCACCCCCAAATAAAAACCCCAGCAACACAATCGTAGTAATCGTGAACATGCAATTATTTCTCTGAACATCATCATAGCTCCAAAATCTGTATTTGTTACATCCCTATTCATTTGTGGGTTTTACTGCCGATTTAGACAAATGGCGTCCTGTTTACCGCCAGCTGAAGTAGAGACAGAGATGAATACTTCAAGGAAAAGTCCACATTTATATTTGGAACAAGAGATGTACTTCTTTTCAACATTATAAAAGATTATATCAGCTGTTTTTTGCACAAAGGAGCAAATGCCAAAATGCTAACCTTTTCAAGAAGGTGTGTGAAAGAACAAAAGAGAGAGACTGTGTTCATACTTTAGAATATCTATCACCAAGTGCAAAACTTGGAAACAGACTTTGTGGATGAACCTGTTTCCCAGGGTTCCTACGCAAGAATGGAAAATATAAAAAGTATGGAATTTGAAACATAAAATTATGAATATCTTAAAAAAAAAAGAAAAGGATTGATCTGTTTTTTTTTTAAGGTGCTTGCTAACACAGCTAAAAGGTGAGAGCACATAGAGTCGGCTACGTGTCGCAAAAAACAAAATTGACAAGTTGAATGCCCCGCCTTCTGCTCTTATCCTCCTCCAACCCATTTTAAGCCCCGCCCAGGTGTCATCAAGTTTCACTGTTGGTTTGACAGACAGGTGCTGTCCACACACTGTTTATGAACAAGATATTCAACATGCCTTTTATGATCCTTCACAGAACTCATCATGGGTAGAGGCAAATTCTCTGACCGGCTCATAAATCCAAATATTAAGACTGGTTGGAATTTTTTTTTACCAAGACATCTGGAGATTAGGGTCTAGAAAAAGTATGGAATTTTGACATTTCAGATACGTAGGAACGTGCTTCATCTGTAGCTAAATCACAACATTTCTTATTTTCAGGTCATTATACAATAATAAAAATGCAATTCTGAAAACTGTCTTCATTTCTGTAACTGGATCCACTTAAATCTTACACAGAGGACGACTGTGGCTCAGTCTGTAGAGCAGGTGAGGGTTCAATCCCTGACTCCTGACCCCTGTCCTTGAGCAAGACATTGAACTCCACGTGACTTCAATGTGAGAATGTTTATTTACGTGCCTGGGGGAATGTGATGCAACATAAAATGCTCTTACTTAGGGATGCATTGATATATTGTTTGGACATTCTTCTTGGCTGTTATTAGTATCAACATATCAGATGTCTTTTCACTGATGGCTGTGTCAGATATTGACTATGCTATATTAAAGTTTTCATTAATTTATTCATCTCTGATAACATTAGAATGTAGAAGAGGCTGAAAGACTCTAAAATGTAGCTGTTTTTATAGAACATCAGAGCATCAGCATTGACATTGGCCCAAATGTCATTTTAAATATTTGTATCAGCAAGAATTTTGCAATCCCTGCACCCCTGTTTTGAGTAATATCAAAGTGGAAAGGTTCTCTAAAAGAAGCAGCCCAATCGCATTCCATGTCCTCTTAACTTAAAGTTCCAGAAGGTGATTAAAACAGCTAGTCTTAGCTGAGTCGACTTTAAAACCTGCACTCAAACAGCTCAAAAACAGCAGCTTTTAATGTAAATGAGAAACAGGTATAATCCAAGAAAAACCAATGCTCAGTGTGTTCATGTACCTTTTAGTCAGTGGATCAAACAGATTGTCTATAATGTATTCATGGTAGATTATGTGAAGATGTGGAGGGGGCTACCATGATGTAGCACATTGTTTATCAGTCACTTGCACTTGGTATTGCATTTTTCGACCATATTTGGACAATAGGGCGGAGCTGCAGGAGTATAATTAGGAGTAAAATAAGGCTAGATGCTGCCTTAATGACTCTGTGAAATGGTAAATTCATCAAATATTTGGCAAACCAAATCATATGATCTTGTTGGTGTAACTGGTTAGTCACAAGTATAATGCTACTATCCAATCAGATGGGTCCGTCAGCCATGTGTCATTAACTTTTCATGCAGTTCTCTAGTTTATTTTGAATTATTGCCGAAATTGTTTGCTTGTTCGAAATTTTGTGTGATTCTGTGAAACGGTTAATGAAGTATTGCATTTTAATACAGCAAATTGGGGACATTATGGAAGTTATAAAGATCTTATCTTATCTTGATGTTAATGATACACCTAAAATATGTTTTATTCAATAAACAGAAGCTTTCAAAGTATTATTTTGCAGGCAAAGGATCTATCAGTTTCACTTTTTATTTACACTAAACTCTTTGTAATGGAGCAATAATTTAAAGATGTTGAGAACACACAAGAGTCTAAAAACAAATTCTTGGAAGTATAGACGCCTTCACTTTGGAGCTAAGGTCGTTACAGATTGATGCTTAATTATTGATTTTGAACTTTGTACAGAGCTAAGATGGCTAATGCTAATCCAAGCTAATTGTGCCTGGTGAGAAATTACTGTTATGAGAAGTGTAAGAAAATATCGGTTCTGCAGTATGTATGGCGATATTTCATTTCACAATACTGTATCAATATTAAAGAGTAGTGTATCAATATTTTTAGGTATTTTTTCAATTGTAGATATGGCGGAGGTTCATTTTATTATTTTTTTGTTTGGTTTTCTTTATTGTTTATATTTTATGTATGATTATTTAACACCGTTTTATTAAATAATGGTTATTTGAAGCATCCTAAAAATGTAGCTGCAAGGGGGCACAAGCCAGTGTCTTATTGTGCCGGTCCCAAGCCCAGATAAACATAGAGGGCTGTGTCAGGAAGGGCATCTGGCGTAAAATTTTTGCCAAATCAAGCATGTCAATCAAATCTATGACTTCCATACTGGATCGGTCGAGGCCCGGGTGAACAATGACCATCACCATGCAGGGTGCGGGTGAAATTGGACTACTGTTGGTCAAAGAAGGAGAGGAGGAAGGTGTGTTTTGTAGCATCCTAAAAGCACTTTGTACTGTCTGAGAAGCAGATGTTCCTTCCTTTGTTGGGATTACCCAAAAATAATGTTATAATGTTAGTTATGACCTCATAGAATATAAACAATTGATCAGGATCTTAAACTCTAAAGAGTGTAAAACAATTTAAGTTTTAACAGAGGAAAATTTTATGATGTAGCATCAGATCCTGTTGTGATCAAATAAAAATGGGTTTAGTATTTGTGGATATTTCGGGTGTAATTAAATTCTTCAAGGAAATAATCACTTAAAAAAAAGAAACAAACAAAAAATTGCCATTTTAACAGTATCATGATATATCGTATTGTGATTTGTATGGTATTACCAGATTCTTGCCAATACACCCCTCTAGTTCTTATAATATAGGCCAAGAATTTTTGAGCTCCAACTCTTTCTGTTTCGTTGGAACATAAGTGGAGGTGTCAGGACAGCCCACTTCTTACACATGTTGAATGTAAATGCAGCAGGTTAGGTCACTGTAGCTATATAATTAGCATTGAGACATACAGGAAGATGACCATATTTCTGCCTATATCATCTCAATTACTGTCTAAATGTGCGTGCGTGTCACAGTATCAGCCTCCGTCTGCAGTGCAAAACTTTTATTTCAGGAGGAACATAATCAGTCAATCTGCAGCGTAAGACCATAAAAACTGTGTAGCATCAATGTCCTCCCACTGGCCAAGACGAAGCCAGCTGCTCTGTGGGGAGAAGAGCTTCCTAATTGCTGTTTTGGAGACATCTGCAATTGCCTGAATAAACAGTCATCTCCGCTCACTCTCCCTTTATTCACTTCACTGGGTTTTATTTGCATGAAAATGAATGCGGGTGCTGCTGAAGGATTGCGATAATAGAGCGTCTCTTTCTCTGCGTCTCTCCCTGACCTTCATATCCTGAATACACAGAACTCTCCTGCTTTGTGGCACCTTCACTGTTCATGACAGCAGTAAGTTATCAGTCAGACTTCTGCGTGAGGAGCTGACCTTCAGATAAGTGAAGTGCAGGGTTGTCCTTTCACACAACCTCATGCTTTTAGGCTTTAATCCAGTTTGGTTAAAAAGCGTGCAGCCAAACGTCATATGTTCGTAAATGGCAGAGTTGCTTTGTAAGTCGTCTGATAAGAACTTCTGAACAAACGGCGCATGGAACCGACTTTATCTTTTTCTTCCAAAGCTTCTCTGGCTGTGCTCTGAAGGTCTGGCAGTGTGTGTGGCGAGCTGTGGTTTGGGATGAAGATATGGTGACTTGTTGAGCAGCTCTGAATTACCGTTTCCCCTGCCTGTGCTATTTTGGTATGGAGTTGTGGCGTGTCATGTTGCTACACTGGGTTGCACACTTTCGCTGGCTCAGGAACGTGGACACGAGTTTCCTCTTAGAGGTCAGAGGAAGCAAACCCGTAAAGGAGAAATACTTTCAGAGGAACACAGATACACTGCCAGAAACCAAAAAAAAAAAAAAAAAGAAAAAAAAACTTTTCCTGTTACTGCAATCCCTGGAGGCTGGAAAACCACAGCGTAGACCCAGTCATGTGCTGTCTTAATGCACAGATGGTGAAAAATGACGCTCTGCTGAAGCACTTAGCCAATGCTCTAATTTAAAGTGAATTTTACTCTTTTCAGAGTAACAGAAACCAGGACAAACCCATGTTTATGGGTCAACACCAAGTTTTCAACCTGACACTGCTTCAACAGACCAGGATGCAGGATTCAGGAGATCTAATTAATGAAAGGAAACCTGATATTCATAATTGTAGATCCTTTATTTATCAGAAAGGGGTAGTTGTTTGTTTACCTGCTTTACTAGTTTCAGTTACTTCCTGTAACCTTTGTCAGAAATGTCACATGATGTTGCTGTGACGTGTCTGAGGCTCCGTTCACACAGCAGGTCTTAATGCACAATTCAGATTTTTTGGTGAAATACAATTGTTTTGTGTGCTCGTTCATATTATACATTAAATACAACTTCTATCAGTTTTGAGTCTGAACTGAACTCTGAAGTGTGGGGGCTGTTGATGTGTTGCATGGCTGCTGTAGTCAAATAATCAGGTTCCAGCTCAGAATTATACTTTGGTATCACTAAATCAACCTGATTCAGTCAATTAACACTGAATTGAACCGAAATCAAATCAAATTGTGATTAATCAATTCAGAACCTTATGACTCAAAATTTAATGGATTAAGGAAATTGACCTTGATACCCAGCCCTAATCTTTACTGTTTTTTAGATGGTCTTTGTCCTATACTATATAGCAGGGGTGTCAAACTCATTTTAGTTCAGGGGCCACGTTCAGCCCAATGTGATCTGAAATGGGCCGGACCGGTAAAATTAATTAAATAATTCATTTTCTGAACCCGTTTTATCCTCACTAAAGCCACGGGTGGACCAGTTAAATACTAGACATAATAACTTTTACATAATAATCCAAATTTTTCACTTGGGTTTAATGTGAAAATATGAATAACCTGAACTATCATGTACAGTCTGACATGCCTTAAGTAAAATAAGTAAAATTTCAACAACATTATGTCTCAGTTAATTAGTAACACAATGTACAGATCACCTTGAATCAATTCGCTTGTTAAAATTGGACTTTTTTTTTTTTTTTCTTAAAAATGTTCAAGTTCATAATTGTTCAGGAAGTTCACATTTTATTGTGACAATAGTTTCTAAATGTAAATATTTTCACAGTGCAATTTGACACTCTTGACAAATTGCAGTATCTAATGTCTTCAGTGCAATTTTTTAATTTAGTAATTTCATCCTGCGGGTCGGGTTGAAATATTTGGCGGGCTGGTTCTGGTCCCCAGCCCATATGTTTGACACCCCTGCTGTACAGCGTCTATCTCCGGGGTCCTCAATTAGCGGTGGACCACGGCACACCACACTGCGGACCCAGGGCAAATGGCACTTTTCAACAAGAAAACAAAACTTTTTTTAAACATACTGTTTATTATTTGTATTAATCGCCGATCTATCGCTCTGCGCTACTATTCTATCGCTAAATTCTGTTTCATTTTTAGTTAAATATCTGTCATGTTCCCACTTCTGTTGTATTCAATCTCTACATGTGCTCTGCGTGCTGCGTGTGTGTGTGAGAAAGTGTGTCCTTCGGGAGACAGCACTGATTGGCTGTTGCCTGGGTGACAGGCTATTATGGGCTGTCATATCTATGATGACGATGCGCTGATTAGCTGAGAGAGCGTGCAGTAGTGTTTTACAGTTACAAAATGTACTGTCAATAGTTGTTTGCA
>JAQQZY010000020.1:9268711-9279244 GCA_030068375.1 Ostorhinchus rueppellii | reverse complement strand
CATGTTAGAGTGAGAGAGAAAACCACTGTGGTACCCCATGGTGTGGAAAACAGAAAGTTCACACAAAGAAAAGAAGATCAATTATGGCACGTCTTTTCCATATGAATATTGCACACTGTTATCGCGATAATTATATTTTTGCGATATATTGTTCAGCCCTACTATAAATCCACTGATGGTTGTTTAAGAAATGAGAATCCACTCATAGCATCAGTTAAAGCAGTGATATTTTCCTTTTTAAAATGGAATAATGCATTTTCAAACATTTCCCTGTGGACTACATAAACTGTAAATGCTATGCTTGGGTCTGAATTCTTCTTCTTTTTTCTTTTTTTTAAAAAAAAAGCTTTTTATTAAAAGAAGGTAGATTTTTACAAACATTGAAAAATTAGACTGATACACAAACTATACACATCCAGAGAGTGGGTGTAGAAAACAAAACATTTACAGCAGCTCTGTGTCATGACATTCAGATTTCAGAGTAAAAAAATCAATATATGAATAAAAATAAATAAGAAAACAAACAAATGTCCTTCAGTTAGAGGAATTTGAGTCCATTTTCATGCCTCATTTCAGCAAAATCAGAACTTACAGGCCTCACATATCCCACCCATCTGTCCCAGTGTTGCACAAAAAAAAAAATCCATTTTCAGATTTACAGTGAAGGTTATTCTTTCCATCCTATAAACTCCTATGGTTATGTCTGGGTCTGAATTCTTCATTCATTCAACTCCACAGGTCCATCTTCAAGCCTATTTCCGAGTAATGACACCAGAAATGTGGTTTGGAGTGCTGGCCCTTTAAATCCACAATAGACACTTCAGGCCCCGCCCCCTCCATATTGTTGACCATGCTTTCATGCCTTTGGTGATTAGAAGGACCTCTGGGTGGGATACAGGAAGGTTACATTTTCGAGGTGTTCTTATAATGGTCTAAATAAATACGCTTCTGAGATCAGTGCAGTTGGTTTTGGCGCATCTATATTATAAAAGCCAAGTGTGTGTGTGTGTGTGTGTGTGTGTGTGTGTGTCTGGAGATTCACACCAAAGCCGTACAGAGCTGACTGCTGCAGTTTGTTATACTCATGTATTTTTGGTCAAGGAAGACCATAGCAAAAACGGCAAGTTGATAGGATCAATATTTCCAGAGATATGAATAATTTTATAATATAATATCCTTACATTCACGTTGCTATGACCACAACGCTTTGGCGATGACTGCTGGACTAATGCGGTACAGCATGCACGAATACAGAACAGCATAAAAATGACCACATCTAGAATCTGTGGATCCACACAGGGTCAACGCACTAGTCAGGCTTAGTTGCATCATCTCAAAGCAGAATGATGTAGAATGAAAATGAGAAGGAATTTAGTTTGAAGAATTATCAACGGAGACACATTTGAGGAACGTGTGTCATTTTTGAGTCGTAGTACAGATGAAGTAGATCTCAAACAGCGCTCTACTCATTTCTGCATTTACAGAGAACGAGTGCAGAATGGAAGGTTGTGCATAAAGCCAGGCTTTAGTATTCCTCGTGCTGCTTTTCAAAGCCTGTTAATGTGATTGTTTTGACGGTTCAGCAGATCTACCTGAGTTCTGTGTCCGTTTTTGATTTTTTGTCTTTATCACCTCCTCTGCTCTGACCCTGAATATAGATAAAAACATAAAGCACTATATACTTTAAGCTCACAAATGAGAAGTGAGTTTATAAAATTTGTCATGATACATGATTTTTAACAAGCTTTTCAGGGTCAGTCTTTGTTTTTGCGCCGCGGCATCATTTGTTTCAGTCGGTCGCTGTTGCTGGTATTTCAAAGCAAATTGACGAACAATGAAAAAGCAAGATTTAAGATACTGAAACTCTGTAGGGCAGACGCCAGACTTTTCTTTTGTTTTTGGATTTGAGTGAGTAAAGATGAATTAAATCAGTCTTTGTAGAAAGCATTGCTGGTAATACTCCCAAACACAACGAGGACTGTGTTAAAGACACAACTACTGAATAAAAAGAGGGTTTTTGTGTAAAATCGTGCCTTTACTGTATATTCTTCATGTTCCTTGTTAAAATATTGTGAAAAAAATGATTGTTTTGCGTTTTTTCTCTTGTGTTTGTTCAGATTAGATTTTCGTTCTCCTCCATTCTGACCCTAAATACAGATTAAAAAAAGAAAAAGAAATTCATAAAAAAAGGACCTTGTTCTCTGACTTTCTCTTATATAAAAATGAAATGAGTTCATAACAAGTAGCTCTTTCAGTTCTTTGTGTTAATGTTCAGTCTCTAAGACGCTTCAGGTCTCTCGGCTCACCTGAACGTTGACTATTTGTATTTTAGCTGATGTTCCAGAGCAGCCTGGTCCATAATAAAAGAGCCGTGGAAGAGTTCACTGTGTTTCTGACCCTGTGGTTTTGGAAGAGCTTCACATAAAGACGTAAAGAAAACATTTCACTTCTAATTAATTCTGTGCTGGAGGCTTTTCGTTCTTTTATGTTAGCGGACTACGCCGAACCACTGTCATCCCTGTTTTATTTTTTTTTACTATTTTCTCATTATTTTTAATATGACATTACTTCTTTTGATATAAAATATTAGATTAGATCAGACCATGTTTAACCCTTAAGGCATCATATTTGATACATGAGTTTTAAAGCCCTCTACATGATCAGTGTGATTTTTTTTTTTTTGTCTAGAAAAACCCGATGTATACAATTAGATACATGCAATACACAGATGATCCACCAGCGGGGAGGAGTTTGTTCACCAGAGGCCTTTCTGGTGACACTCCAAGACTGTCATTAACAATTACATGCATGAATTATGAAAACCTTAATCAAGATTTTGTGTCCTGAGTGTTTTTTGTTCCTTTTTAGGCATGAAAAAACAATGCAATTTTTTTTTTTTGTTTTTTTGTTTTTTTATGAACCTATTTTTCATGAAGGTAGATTTGTTTCTTTGAGTTTAACAAAATTTTCAATTTTCAATCAAAGAAAAAAGTGTTTGAATGAAAAAAAAAGATCCAAAAAATAACATTTGAACACTTTTTTTTTCTCTCATTGAAAAGGTTATTTTTTTTCAATTGAAATGAATCTATGTACTTTTTTATTGAAACATTTTGTTTTTGGAAAAAAATTTGTTTGTTAAAGCAATAAAGAAACAAATCTATCTTCATAATTTTTGTGGAGTTTCAAAAACATCCTCTTGACACTATGTATTTAATTTTTGAAGCAAAAAAATTTTATAGATAAACTGTGAAAACTATAAAATAAAAACTTTTTAATGCAGCTAATCTAATTTTTTCTCAAATTTGATCATATTTCCAATTTTTATAAGCAATTGCTTTACACTCAAACATGTTACTTTAGATCAGGTTTATCAAGAACAGCAAAGTTACAGTACAGGTATGAATGTCAGTGTATGGGATGATGCACAAGTGTCCACTGTGTTGGCTGATATGGAACTAAAACAATAAAACCCATGAATATACAAGAGAACAGCTGTAGAATAACTGTACACTGGAGTGACCAGTATGTATGAAAGGGTTAATGAGGAAGGAGGAAGAACTTTGACAGTTTTGAAAAGGAATTACTAATTTGTTATATGTTTGTGTTATAGTAGGTTTTTTTGTCCAAAAATAGTAATTTTTGAGCACTGAGACCCGATGTATCAAATATGATACAAAATTGAAACTCATACATGGAAATTGATATTTGAACAATTTTTTTTTTTTTTGGGGGGGGCTCTTTAGAAGGACTAATAAAAGCTCTAGTTTCAAAGAACTGGAATTTTCTGTCAATAACTTAATGGTACAGGCCTTACAGGGTTATAGGATATTACCCATTTTTTTCAGACATCTCAGAAAGGAGTCAGTGTCGCTGATGTTTCAAAGCAGAATGATCTGCAAGAACAATACGGAACCGAGATTTAAGACATGATCGGCTGAGACACAGTCTGTTAAACCTTTGACCGTTTAGATTCTGGTGAGGCTGATGCTCTCAAACGTGACTTTACACAGAAAACACTGTAACATATGCGTCCAAACACGATCAGTAATGTGTATTTACAAAGAACAGGCATACGGTTTGTATTAAGTCATGACACATTTTGATGTTGAAGGTCACAGTGGAGTTCCAAAGCACAGTTATGTTGATCCAAGAAACAAGACAAGAAATTACATAAATAAAATCTCAGCACAGGCCTGAACAAAAACGAATTAAAGTATTACTTCATCTGGATGTGTCAGACCTTCAAATATTTAATCAGGAAGCTCATCCTCCAACACAACACCACCCTGTCCTCCTCTCTTTACATTTTTTCCCACTAAATATCAGCCTACATATCCATTTTTTAACCTTGGTAAACACTTTATAAATAGACTGACTCCTTTCACACTGTCAGTCGATGAGTTTGTCCTGTTTTTTAAATTCATGCTGCCGTGTTCGATGTTGTGGAAATGCTGCAATACACGGAAAGGTAGAAAGAAATGTGTTGTCATGTTCTGACCCCTTTAATTACTGAGCTGTACACTGAACACACTTGTCTTTTCACTCATGCATGGATGGATTGAACATGCATGATGAGGAAACTGATGTATACGTGACCTGGAATAGATTAATTGATCCAGATGAACTGTCATGGATGGAGGTCTGCAGGAGCTGACTCACTATGTTGTACAAGCATAAAACACAGACATGCACTCACTCAGACACTGGAACAGCACATTGGTGGAAATTATTGCACCAGGGCTGGACAATATTTATTGATTAGTTAAAGCAGTGATATTTCCATTAAAATTCCAATCTTTATGTCCTCTACAAATCCACTGATGGTTGTTTAAGAAATGAGAATCCACTCATGGCATCAGTTAAAGTTAAAGTACTCAGTGAAATTTGTCAAAAAAAAGGAAAAAAAGAAAATGATATTGACTGATATTGTAATAACATTTTTACTGATAATTTAATACCTTATTACATTACTGGGAATGCATTGCATTTACAGGTGGGTACATTATCTGTCAAATTTGACATTATCAGTTTTGGGGGAAAAAAGACCCACCTGAAAATGTAAAAAAATTCCAATAATGTAATAAGGTATTACATTTTTGGTAAAAATATTATTACAATATCAGTCAGGATATTTTATTACATTATTGGTGAAGTTATTAGATCATTGGGGTTTATTACAGTTTTCATTGAGTTAAGTGCAAATTTTATTACATTTTCAGGAAATTATTACATTACAGGGTGCAACAAACACTCTTGTGGTTCAAACACGTTCTATATATGAATTCAGCGGGTATTACAAAAATGTTTTGATTAAAGTCGAGTTATAATTAAACTGACACTTTGGCAAAATTGTCATAGAACTGGCTCCACTGGCTAGACTTCAACAATACAGTCATTGTATCTTTTTTTTTTTTTTTTTTTTTTTTTTTTAGCTTTTTTGGAAAAATTTAACTGAATACTTTAACTGATGATCTTACATTTTTGATTGAGTTAAGTGCAAATTTTTTTTTTACATTTTCAGGCCTTTTGTTACATTCTAGGGTGCTACAGTGTCATTAATTCTCCAGCATTACTCCAGCAGCATTAACACTGCAACAGCACATCATCAGTCGTGTAAAACTCAGAGCCGGCCCAAGCCTCCATTTGGCCCTAAGGAAAACTGGATTTTGGGGCCCCCTATTTCTTTTTTTGTTTTGTTTTATTTGCTTTTTTTCTCCCCTTCCTCTTTCCTCCTCTTTCTTTTTTCAGCCCCAGAATGGTACGTCCATTTCGTGACGTTGTTTTGATTGGAAGTACTAGTGACTTGGATGTGTAGTGCACACTACACGGCAGGAGGCACACATTACGGAGCGGAGTTTTCACATTTAAACAAAAGCAGGAAGAATCACTAGACCGACATCAACAGCACCACAGAAAAGTGTTTTTATACAATAGTAGAATTTTGATTGTATATAAATCATCACTCATGAATGCAAAAATATATATTTTTTTTCCTGGAAAACAGAAAGTTAACACAAATAAAATAAGATCAATGATTGCACGTCTGTGTGATATGAATATTGCACACTCTGTTATTGTAATAATGATATTTTTGCGATATATTGTGCAGCCCTAACCTCTAGTACTTAAACATTAAATCCAAGAAAAGACAGTGATCAGTGAAAGGTGCTTGAACAAAATCTGCAGACGTGGAGGCTCTTATGTTTCAGTGAACAAGCACATTTGCTGTTTGCTTGTAAACCAAGTGCAGTTGTCTAAATTTGGAGAGAACGCTTATTTTGCTAACCATAACCAGGAGTTATACAGACGCGAACAACAAATTTCACACTGAAACAGCTCACCATATTGTCATTATACTGGTATTTTTGGAAATTAAGTAATTGCATCCATTAATAGACTCTTGGTAATTCACTGTATGCTTACGTGTGGAGGAAGCAGCAGCATAACAACTCAGTATAATTACAGAGGAATCACTTGAACCTCCTGCACTCTGGTCAGTCTCCTGTATTTATATTGTCATGAATTAGAATGTTTCAGTTACTTATAGTGTCAGCTGACATGGAAATTACATTCCAATAAAGCTGATTTGAGCTGCAATATGTAATTTTTCATAACTTGCGTGTCATAAATAAGACCAGAGGGGATCATTAGTGGAGGATGTTTCAACTATAACAATGGTGCACTTCCATCAGCACTGCCTACACTTGATCCTCAAGCGGAATCTTCTGTATCTCCAACAAGGAAGTGTCAGAGATAACAGATCTGCCGAGATTTGAAGCATGATTCTCAAACACCAGCTGCCATCGGCAGCCAAGATCCAATCCAACTTTATTTGTAAAACACTTTAAAACAACCACAGTGGGCAAAAGTGCTGTACAGAAAAATAAAGAAATAAAAAATCACAGTAAAATACAAGAATAGATTAAAAACATAAAAACTGTGCAATTAAAAACAACAAAAATAAAATAAGAACAACAAACCAATACCAAATAAAACAATTAAGTAGATATAATACATTCAAACCTTTCGCATGGTTTTAAAAGCCAAGGAGAAAAAAAAAAGGGTTTTAAGAAGCAATTTAAAAACAGACAGAAGTCACTTTTCCATTGACCCGCAAATATAACTTGCCCATAAAAATTTACCTCGTGGAAAAAGGACAATTTCGCCAAAACCGTAATTTTTTGATTAAAAGTTTTTGCGCTGGCAAGAGGTGGTTTTTTGGGCGTTGTGAAATTGGTATATCATGCCAAACTGCAACGGAAAGACCTTTTTTTCGTAAGTAGTCATGTGAGCAAAAAACTCGGACATGGGCGGACGTTACAACAAGAGAAGAAGAGTTTTAACAGAAACATGAATAATAATAATAACAATGATGACCTCTGGCGTCATGTCACGATAGTAAATAAATGGCATTTGTGATTTAATGGAAAAACCGACATTATACACTTCTGTTTTTTCAACATTTAGTAAATATCAGTAAAGTTTTACACATAATCCTAATGGAAAAGCCATTAGATAGGAGGCCTGTCTGATATGGAGGCAGATCATTCCATAGTTTAGGAGCTGCTACAGCAAAAGCATGCTCACCCCTGAACTGGTGCTTCGTTTTTAGTATCCTCAGGAGCAGTTGATCAGCTGACCTGAGCAATAGAGAACTTGAATCTACCTAAAGGCTGTTCTTTGTGTGAAAGCAGGAGAGATGAGCTGAACAGACAGCTTCCACCTGTGGTAGAAAAGACTCGTAGTACCAACACTGACGCCTGAGGTTTGAGTTCGACGGACGAGCAGCCGCTGAAGACCGGACTAAAAGATGGAAGGAGCGATCTGCCCTCCAGACTGCACCAGGACCACGCTCTCACACCCATCTGTCACCTCCAGCCAACAGAATATTAGTCACACCATCCACTTGTGAAAGTGAAAAACAAACCAGTAGCAACATGTCATGTGTAAAACCCTCTGAAAAAACAGTGGAGTTGGAAAAGCAACACACTGACCAAGAGCCAGGAGTTCTGTTCGATGCACCGTCCTCGCATCACAGTGTGGTGTTCTCTGAATTCCAATCAGTTGTGACCTTTGACATCTAAAATTCATTCATTCTATACCGCTTCATCCTCACTAGGGTCACGGGGGTCGCATGGAGCCTATCCCAGCTACTTAAGGGCGAAGGCAGGGTACACAATTCGCCAGTTCATCACAGGGCTGACATATAGAGACGAGCAATCACTGTCACATTCACACTTTTTTTTTTTTATTAACCTATAAAAAGGTTAATAAAAAGGTGGGAGGAAACCGGAGTACCCGGAGAAAACCCACACAGACACGGGGAGAACATGCAAACTCTACACAGAAAGGTCCCAAGGTCCCGCCCGGGAATCGAACCCAGGTCCTTCTTGTTGTGTTGCACGAGACACTGCACCACCGTGTCGCCCCTACATCTAAAATATAAATACATTATATAGACAAAAGTATTGGGACGTGTTGAATTCAGGTGTTTCTTTTCCAACAGGGGTCTGGGATACAAAACAATAATAACAAATGTCATAATATAGTTGTATATTATTGGATAAATATAATTGCATTGGTTAGTTTGGTTTAAATTGTTGTCTTTGTTTCCAAAATTTCTCAGAGATGGTTTTCATTTAATTTCTGTCAAAACTGATTTGGTTTTGTTTTTTTTATTTTTCATTCATGACTATGATTTTAAATGTTTTTCCTCTATATTTCTACAATATTTTTCATGCTCTGACTGTAATTAATAATTTTCTACCACAACTTATTTAGGAAGAAAAATCTTTCATTAAAACTTTAAGGAAATATTAATGTTTTTTTTTTTTTTTTTTTTAAATCTCAGATCATCATGAACAGGACATCTAATAGATATGATATGTCTGGATATATTTGTCCATATAGTTAAAAAACATCAATAAGATATTTTTCAAACTATATTCTGACATTAGTTATTATTGTTTTGTATCCCAGACCCCTGTTGGAAAAGAAACACCTGAATTCCACACGTCCACATACTTTTGTCCATCTATTGAAGGTTCACCCTTCAGTTGAAATTTGTGCCAAATTATAAATTAGACGTCACGTGCATGTTTTGATATAAAACTCATTTATAAATGCCAGGGGCTCTTCAGAAGGTCACAGGGATTAAGCATTTCCCTGCAACCCTCTCAAGAGAATGCTTAATCTTTGAGAGGGTCACATGGGTGCTGGAGCCTCATCTGAGGCACCAGCGGGTGAAGGTGGGTTCACAGATGTGTCGCCACTTCATCACAGTCCTGACATTAGACAGACGAACCAGCCTCTGGGTCATTCAGACCAATTAACAGTGCTCACCACAACACAGAATCCACTCCAAATGTGACCAAAGTCTAAAACAAACTGTAGCTCTTGTCCAACCTGTGGAGGATACTGAACAGATCAGACACAGAGGCTTCCATCTGGAATAGAATAGAATGTCTTTATTGTCATTGCACAAGTACAACAAAATTGGAGGGTGCAGTCATCCCATGGTGCAATAATAAAATATAAGAAAAAAATATTTTAAAAAATCTGTATTTCATTTGTATTTCATTTTTCATCATATTTCATTATTCATTCATTCATTCATTATTCATATTTCATCTGTACTTAAGGTTTAATTCAGTTGTAAACTTGTGTTACATTAGGTGTTGGTTGTGTATTCATGCTGACCTCCATCTACTTCAGGTCACACATTGATTTATACTCCTGGGTTTGATGTTCCAGGTGCACATTCATCACAAACACATAATAGACACGAGCAGAAGGAGGTGAGATACTGTCTGAGGTGGAATAAATCTGTACTTTTGAGAGTGTTTTGAAAATCCTTCAATTTAGTGACTTAAAATGCACTTTTATGGACGAGCGGCACAAATGAAGAGAAAAATATCCGTTTTTGAAAGAATGACATGGGTACTCAGGTCCCAGCAAATGGATAAGAAATAGGATAAAAAGAGTAAAAGTATCGTAAAACAGGCACGTACACTGTCCAACCAAAAAACGAGTCACACATGCAGTATTTAACTGCACCATCTTTGGTTCTGATTACAGGAGACGTTCACTGTTACATATTTTTTTGTCACATGATGCTTATGTAGTGTCACAGTAAGGTTCATAGTATTTTTTTTCATCCATAGTTGCATTCATTTTTTGATTAGGCCTAAAAAAAAAAAAAAAAAAGGTCGTTTCCGGTTCCCTGACCTACCCCAGAAAAAACAGCCGACCCTAATCTTTTTACAATGACCTCCATTCCAAGGTTTTTCAAAATACCTCAAATCTGCAGAAATTACTCAGCTTTAGCCAAAAATCACCTGGTTTAAATCACCTGGTTTAAATCGCCAATTTTTACGAGAAATTGGCGATTTTAAACAAGTTAAAATAGCTACGAATCGGCCTCCATCTTGAGTCTCGCGTTATTTCATGTCTCGCAAGACTTGTCCATGTTGTCAGTGTCAGTCCTTCCACAGGTCCATGGTGTGCAGTACTAGCTTAAATGGGCCTAAAATG
>JAQQZY010000020.1:9230309-9247162 GCA_030068375.1 Ostorhinchus rueppellii | reverse complement strand
AAACCCAGTGTGTCCATCCACTGTCATTGATCCAACTCCATGGGTTCTACTGGTGAATCAATGTTGTAGAAGATGACGATGTTTCTGTGGTAACTACAGAGTATCTGAACGTCCACATGGGTCATATGTGATGACCATGAAAAGATGAAGAACTGTATTTTACACCAATTATTTACATGTATTGATGGGATAAGTGAATCAACAGAAATTAAACCGTTTGGATCAGTAGATGGATTTGGTTGTCAGTGGATGTTTGGGTCTTTACAAGTTAAGATTAGTTTGAAGTGATTCTGGATTCTATCATCCAAACCTGGTAACAGATATGAAATTTGGATACAGGATGATGTGGATGCAGTTGAACATGTGACTTTGTTTCCTTGATTGCGGGTACATGCCTCTGTGCACACCAGTGTTATCTGTAGAATCTGTCAAGGAAATAACAGAGCTAATTGTTTTTGTCCTTGGTAAACCTAACAGCACCGGAGGGACTGAAGCTGTTTTGTTGTGCACACTATTTTTTTTCCCCATTGTTCAGTTCAATTATTATAATGTAATATAAAAAAACTGAGAAGAGGTCATTTGGAATGAGGATTTTGTGTTAGCTTGAGTTTATTTGGGAAACTGCAAAAGGGGGGGAAAATGAGGTGAAAGTGAAAGGTAGGAGAAAGGAAGGAAGGAAGGGGTAGGAGCTGTTTAAAAAATGCAGCCTGCGTCACCGTGGCAACCAGGAAAACAACATGTGACCTCCCTTAACCCCACCCCCTCTTTCAATGTGCAGCCAGCTGCTGCTGCTGCTCCCCATTCATTCTCCAGGGTTCTCCCATGGCTTGTTTTCCTTTCTTATAAACATTTTCCATCATCTTTAATGTTATAAATAATCTTTTAGCTTTTACCATATTTGCTCCCTTTTATTTTTTTAGTTAAAAAAACTGTCAGGCTCAAACAAACCAAATATAATACACATTTATACTACTTTTTACTAATATACATATGTGGATCTTCATCATTTTATGTTTGAATATGTAATTTCCTCTGCATCTGTGACCCTAAACAAAGAAAAGCTCACTAACAGAACGTGTTTACGTCAGTCTGCAGCCGTGATGGCAGCGTTCGACGTTCTGATTACCCAGATCGCACTGGGACATCTGCACAGCAGGCGTGTTTACCAGGCAGATCATTTGGTGCACAAGCCCCTTGTTCATGTTATCAGGCCTGATGCAGACCAGTCCTGAGGGGCTGAGACGGGCTGATGCACACGGTCACCAGTAGGTGGCGTGCTAGCATTTTTCATTCAAGAGCTTGTGAATATGAAGAGAACACAAAGGCTTGGAATGTTGCAAACCGGCCCATCGGAATCTAAATATCATAAGGCATGAAAAATATTCAGATTTGAACTGATATCACAGATAAAATCCAATAATTACAGAGAAGTTAATGCAGAAAAATGAGACATAGAAGGTACTTTTACTCACAGGTAGATGGATACTTGAGCAGTTCTACTTTACGCAGCTGTGTTTCTTCAACTCTGCTCCATCTCTGACACAAATGCTGAACTTTCTACTCCATTACATGTATCTTAAAGCTTTATCACCTTTTTATATGACATTTTCATCCCCTTCCTTTCCAGTGAAAACCACAAGATTAACTCTGTTTTTGAGTAATACTGAACAAAATATTAAAACTGCCTTGGATTAGCTGCGAAGGGTTTTCCTTAGCCATGAAAAGTTTAATTTGTAGATTTACTTGGTGCAAACATTTTCTTCCCACAGTATTTCTATTGGGATTCAAGTTTTATAATGAAATTTAAACTAAGTAAATAATAATACACATAAAGAACATGAATCAAAATAACAAACACTCATACACACCAGGTAGACTTGCACCAAATTATACATATGGGTCAAAACATGGTATTCAAATTCTCTCAGATGGGACATTTTAGAGACAATTTGACAGATTAGAGTTGGTAAATGACCCACATTTTTACTTTTAAATTCATTTTTGCTTTAGTTGAACCATTAGGGATTATCCAAAACAGTGAGCTACTTTGTATTGAAATAAATGTTGGAATGAAAAGCAATTAAAATTTCTTCTCTGACAGGACATTACTGAGTTTTGACCAATATACATATTCTTATAAACATGTATACATATACAGAAAAATTAAATTAAAATACAGCAGTCATAATGATAAAAAATAAAACAGTAATAATTTGGATGTCCCTATTTTCCAGATACCATAATGTTTATAGGATGTTCCCATAATTGTACAAATTCCTTCATTTTTCCTTTACTCTGGTACAAATTTACTTTACTTTTATTGTTTATTTGACAGGGACAATGTACAGTCGCATGACTGCAGCAGACTTAGCGAAGAACTAATTTACATCTGGGCAGGTGAACGGACAAAGGGAAATACAGAATATAAAAACAGGACATTACATAAAACAGTTGACAAACAATTTTAAAATGAAATACAGATCCAACAAATGTAATAGAAAGTTAAATAATAGAAAGTTAAATAGAAATGTAAAATGTAATAGAAAGTTAAAAATGCAATAATAATGATACAGTCTAAATAACACAGGATACACAATATATTCTGTATAAAGCATAAATAGTGAATATAAATTGTTTTATGTCCATGTACCATTAAAACGCACTCATTAGGTTTTAGCAGCATCTTTAAAGATCAAGCCCTGAGTGAGATAAGACAGAATAAGAATTAATTTTGGTTACAGCATATGTGGATTTTAGCCAAACATTTGAGAAAGAAGCTCTGGTATAAATAAAATGAAATTAAATATATGTGTTGTAAAAATGTATATGAAAGCCTCTGATACAATAATAATGCCTGGACTCGAGGAGCCATTTTACCGCAGTTCAACTACTTTAAAGTGCTTTTTCTTTTTGCTGATAATACACATATATCTTGGCTTTAGTGTTGACTTGACAGCAGAGGTGTCAAACATGTGGCCTGGGGTCCAAATCTGGCCCACCAAAGGGTCCAGTCTGGCCCGTGGGATGAATTTGTGAAATGCAAAACTGACACTGAAATTATTAATCATCTTAGTTCAGGTTCCACATACAGACCAGTTTAATCTCAACTGGGTCAGATCAGTAAAATACATAATATCATAAAATCATAATAATCTACAAATACTCACAATTCTAAACATTTTCATGTCATTTTACTGTAAAAATATGAATAAGCCAAACAAATATAAACATTTGAAGTTCAGCTTTATCAATATTCTGCCTGTTTTTAAATGTTTTGTGTGTTTGTAGATCCACTGTGAGCTGTAATTTATGATGTACATGTGTAAATGATAAACAGAGATGTAATATGGTTAAAATAACCTTTAGATTCCTTAATAAATGTCAGTTTGTTCATGCTATTTACATTGTTTTAAAGGATATAGTTTTTAGATGTAAACATTTCTACTTTTTTTTTGCTCTAAAATATAGAGGAAAGTTTGGAGTTGACATTATTTCTGTATTATTATGTTATTATTTCACTGGTCCGGCCCACTTCAGATCAAATTAGGCTTAATGTGGCTCTGAACTGAAATGAGTTGGAGGCTCCTGCTCTACAGGTTCCACAGTGTAGTTTTAGTAGACCGTAAAACATCTGGAAACACACTGTACATGTGTAGTTCCCGAGCATCCTGTTATTCCTGCTTCTGTTTG
This sequence comes from Ostorhinchus rueppellii, assembly GCA_030068375.1. Taxonomy (NCBI): domain Eukaryota; kingdom Metazoa; phylum Chordata; class Actinopteri; order Kurtiformes; family Apogonidae; genus Ostorhinchus; species Ostorhinchus rueppellii. The sequence continues at coordinate 9,243,472 of JAQQZY010000020.1, read as the reverse complement.
CACTGCCTGGAGGTGACCAGATGGTGGCACTGCAGAGCTAACTCCTCAACCCAAGGAACAAAGGAGTAAACAACCTTGTTTTTCTCAGCTCTGGCTTGATTTTCATCCGAGGGCTGCTTGAACTGGACTGAATGAGTTGGAGGCTGAACCGGGTCGGAAATCAAGCAGTGATTGTCAAGTTTATGGATCTCAGAGGAGTTTTGGAAGGAAAAATAAGTTCTTAGAAACAGCTTTTTTTTTTTTTTTTTTTGTTAAAAGTGAATTTAAAGTGATGCAGTGGACCCAGATGTTGAGTCTTTTGTTGTTGTGGTATCTACAGTGGAGGGATAGTTTGTCATAAGGGGATTTCGTGGTGTAAGTTTGCATGCTTTTGTGCATAGCTGTGTGTTTTCCATGTGTGCAGAAGGCAGTAAGACATGGTACAGTATGTTCAAAGTGACATGGAAGATGTGGAGTAAACAGCTTTAGTCCAGAGTGAAACTATTTTCCTGTGAGCATTGCAGGGAGGATCTCTGCCAGACTGAGGCATGCTCAGTAAGCCTGTTTTCCTCTAAGAACCTGTAACCATCAATCATCACAGGCCCTGTTTTCCTCTCTGCTCTGCCTCCACACCCACCCAGTCTGCATGTTTATTAAGTTGCCTTCAGGCTCTGTCAGGAAAATGTAGCGTTAGTGACAAAAGCTGTTTCACGTTAATCCAAGAAAGCAGATAATTAAACAGAGGAAGTGGGACTTTATATGTGAAGGTTAAGAAGTGGACTTTTGGAACTGTTTATCCTTTTTTTGTGTGTGAACATGCATATTAAAATCATGTCCTCAGGCTTGTCTTTGCTGTTTTTATAAACTTTCATATTCTTTAATAATTATAAGAGTTTACACTGAAGGTGGAACTGTATTTCCTGAGTGTCTGTTGTGTTTGAATAGCTGTCACTACTGTTTTATTGTTCATTTTTGTATCTTGTGTGTATTATTGTTGTATGGCTGATACCTCAGCCAGATCAATCAATGATTTTTTTTTTTTTTTTTTAAATCACGATGGGGATTTCTGGTCACACTAAATTTTAATTTATTGATTCATTCTCTTTTTAAACTTTTGCTTCAATAATCCTTCTGATTTCAACTTAGGGTTTTGTTTGGTTTTTTTTTTTTAGCTTCTACTTTCATTTCGACCTGTTCTGAGGCTTTGTCCCGACATGTTCAGATGCTATTGTAGGTACTCTTATACTAAAAGAGTCATCAGTTACAAAATATCTGAAAACTGAAAGTACAAGATGTTAAGTTACTTGTCTAATAGTTAATATATTTCTCTCAAATCTGTCACTAAACAAAGGAAACATACATTAAACACACATTTTTTTTTAACAATATAGTGTCTGCTACTACATGTTTAGAGTTCTTTTAGATCCACTGTGATCTGTAAGATGTGTTAATAATAAGTCGAGACAAAATATAGTTAAAATTGCACTTATTTTCATAGGAAATTTCAAGATGCACATGGTTGTTAAAGTTATCCTATTTTCAAAAGGTAATTGTACCTTTCTCACACTGAAACAAAGGCAAACATTTGCATTATTATTTATTTAACTCTAATTAATAGAGTTATGTGGTACAAATATATGATAAATACACTTAAATAAAATGTATATGTTGTCATATAAATATGAATGCATCTGTTACAATAGTAATATATTGATTTGAGGAACCGTTGTTCTATACTTCAACTACTTTAAAGTGTGTGTGGTTTTTTTTTTTTTACAGATAATACACTCTAAAACAAAGATAAATATTTTTGTTATTATTTACCGACTATTTTTTCTTATTATTTCACTGGTCTGACCTGTTTGAGATCACACTGGGTTGTATTTGACCCCTGATCTATAATGGAGATACTTTAAGTGAAATAAACCACCAGAGTGAATGGACTTTTACATAATCTATATGGGTTTTATACCTTGTCTTTATTTAACCTCCTGCAAATCAGGAAAGTAAAAGGGTTGGCCTTTTTTAACATTAAATAACTGTCTTGATTGGAAAAGACAGTGCAGCTGTTTTTTTCAGATACATTTTCAATTTTTGTTTAATGTGTTGGTGTTTGAAGTGGACAGTTTTGTATTTTTCACTTATTTTTTCTGAAGTAAAGCTATGAAATTTAGGCTATTTCCGGGTCTCAAGAGGTTAAATATCAGAAACAGCTTTTGCAGTGGTTGAAGAAAGCTCGAAAAGTCCGTGTAGAGGCATAGTACCTGAACGCAGCATCGCCCAGCCTTCGACCCTCCTGACGCCTTACATAATGAGCTCGTAGGCCACGCCCCCTTTCCGCAGCCTGCAAATAGGGCTGCCTTCGAAAGTCACAAACAGACTGAGCTTTAAACAAGTGGACGAAACCTTCTGCAGAACCGGAGATCCACATCCACTCTGCAGCTTTAACCCGCAGCGGAACCCACACGAGGACCCGGACGCGTCTCTTTTGTTTGGACCGGAGCTGCATCTTTGCACAAACATGATTTTCGACAAGTTGAAAAAGTTTGACATCGTCTTCGACTCCCCGGAGTTGGATTGTCCCCCAGTGTTCAGCAGCGGAGACGTGGTGTCGGGTCGGGTGGTCCTGGATCTGTCCGGGGAGAGCCGGATCGAGTCCCTGAAGCTGCACGCGGAGGGGTTCGCCAAAGTGCACTGGACCGAGTCCCGGTCCGCGGGCTCCAGCACCGCCTACACCCAGAACTACAGCGACGAGGTGGAGTACCTGAACCGGAGAGAGGTGCTGCTGCAGGCAGGTCAGTCCACGGACACGGGACAGGATGCATCCGCTCTGAAATGGGTCCGAACCGAGCCTTTAGATGAGGAAATGCAGAAGGAACAACAGTCAAGTGTCTCTTTTTGTCTGGAGACACTGGGGGGGATTGTCTGCAAAGTGGATCTAGTGTTGTTTCCACTTATATGATGAGATGCTTTAGTGTGTCTGAGGTCAAACTGGAGCTCAGTGGTGCACACACAACTACTGAACAGAAACCAACACAGAAAGTGTTGGCAGTTCAGTAAGTTAAACAGCCTCAAATCTGAATAAACGCATCACAACTCTGCTCCAGATTTGACTTTTATCCTGTTTTCATCCAAAGTTTTTAATTTGAAATGGATGTAACCTGGATGTAGAGGTTTTGGAACTGATTTAAAATGCTTTTAAGTAAAATTGTTGTATACTTAAATGAATTTTTCTTTTAAATATTGGTGGTGTTCTATGTGTAGGTTTCAGTGTAGTTTATTTACTTTCTTAAACTTTTGCTGTTGTCTTGAGATTTTTAATGTCAGTGAGTCATTTTTCCTGTTTAACTAAAAGATTATAATGATGATAATAATAATCAAGAGTACAAAAGTTTTATGACCAGGATTAAGGTTAAACTCTGCAGACTGTGTTTATGCAGCATCAGCTGTCTGCAGCCTCTCAGCCTCCAGACATTAGACTGATCCCCCCCTGAAGAAGTTGTTTTTCTCCAGTGATTCTAGAGGGCAGCTTCGGGTTTCTGCCCTCATTCATTGGAAGCAGAAGTGTTTTGGTGTAAAGTATCGACAGGAAATTGACTTTTTGGGCTTTGTTGAATTTTATGTTTCCCTGCTCAGTTCTGTTTCAGTTTGTCTTTCATGGAACACATCATACAAAGCGTGAGCATTTGGTTTGTGGTTTTCACTTTCTTTCCGTATCTGACGTGCATTTAAACATCTGATCGAAGGAAATAACAGCATGTGTACAGTAAATAGTTATTGCAAAACACACTTGAGTGTTTTTAAAGGCCAACACGTGCTTGTGGACCTGTGCAGCAGCAGAAAGAGGGGAAAAAAAAAACCCAGAGGAGTTGAGGCAGGCAGAATAATGCAGCTCGAGGAAAACATGTTCTCAGTCAACACAATAGAGCAGGAACCGCCCCTCTGAGCAAGCACAGGCCATGTGATTGAACGGCCTCAAACACAGATTTGATTTCAGCTGCTTTTTCGTGTAAAAGTTCTTCAACTCTGACCAACTCTGACATGTTTTCACCAGATCACAGCTGCTGTTATTGCTTCTAGAGTTTACTTTAACACAGTTGTTTCTTTTATTCAGGAGAAGGCTTTCACATCCAAGAGTTTGTGATTTGAATCAGATAAGCCATCAAATTAAAGATTAAGAGGCTTTAGTCACTGTGAAATGTCAGCATTCTATTACTTTATGCCTTGCCCCAAATGCTCTTTACACAATAAAATCAACAAAGCAGACTTAATTTAAGTGTTTTTTTTTTCTTTCTATTTCTGCACAGATAATGGTGAAGTCACTGTCCTTCCTGCTGGCAGACATGAGTTTCCATTCAGCTTTCAGCTTCCAGAGGAGACGCTGGTCACCTCCTTTGAGGGGAAGCATGGCAGCATCCGTTACTGGGTCAAAGTTAAGCTACACAGACCTTGGACCACCGTCAAGAAGATCAAGAAGGAGTTTACAGTCATTGAACCCATTGACATTAACACACCAGCCTTACTGGTGAGCATCTCGGCTCCAAATGGGACGCAAAGCTGCCAGCTTGGGTTTTTCCGAGGCTCTTACTGATGATGTGTGAATTATTTTCAGGCGCCACAGGCTGGAACGAAGGATAAGATGGCACGGGCATGGTACCGCAACTTCGGACAGGTGTCTGTAACGGCGAAGATCGACCGAAAAGGCTACACACCAGGTGAGAAGAGCTGAGTGGAAAAAGACAAAGTCAGTTTTGTCACATGTACATGACATAAAGAAAACTGAAATGACCAAACTCTAAAGCCCCAAAGCACAAAATGAACATAGTAGAAAAAACTAGAATAGAATACTACTATAAACATAGAACTATAAACATAGAATGTAACTATAAACAGCAGGAAGTTGAAGAGACAATAAATAGATAAAGGTGTAACAGTGAAGTTGTGAGTTATGGTGACGCATCGTTGGCCTCAGATCATAACTGCCTTAGTCATACTTTTACGAAACTGTGCTATCTGTGGAACTTCACTCTCCTAACACTGTTGATTAATTTTATGCATAAATCCCAGTTTGTCCAAACTATGACTGAATGCTATGAGGCTAACGATATACAACATGTGCCATATGCAATGAAACCTCCTAATGTAAAGTGGCTGCGAGTTCAATCTGAAGCACAGTGGTCCTAACCGTGTTTTCCTTCTCTACAGGCGAAGTGATCCCTGTCTTTGCCGAATTCGACAACTCTACCTCCAGATCCATCGTGCCCAAAGCCTACATCACCCAGACGCAGACGTTCATCGCCCGCGGTACCATGAAGCAGAAGCGCTCGGTGGTGGCCACGCTCTGCGGCGACATTGTAGGCGCCAGATGTCGGGAGACGTGGCACGGCCGCGCCATCAAGATCCCACCCGTGGGTCCGTCCATCCTACAGTGTCGCATCATCAAAGTGGAGTACATGCTTAAGGTGGGTGTGGTCTCTGCTTGGCATTGGCGTGACTGAACTTTGAAGTTTATTTCTTTTCAAAGGGACAGTACATATTAATAAACACATTTGCTAATATGCAAGATTATAGCTAAGGCTCATTTCCACCTTCAGTCCCAGATAAACAACATGAATCCAGTTCAACAGATAAAACACATCATACAGTTACAGAGTACCACATGACTTTATATCAGATTACGGAGGCAAGTTTGATTTGCTAAGATGTCATCCTCTTTGACTCCGTCCAGGTTTGCGTGGACGTTCCCGGGACGTCAAAGCTGTGTCTGGAGCTGCCTTTGGTCATCGGTACCATCCCCCTCCATCCCTTTGGCAGCCGGACCTCCAGTGTCAGCAGCCAGTACAGCGTCAACCTGGAGTGGCTGCGGATGGCCATCCCAGAGCAGCCTGAGCGTAAGTGTCCTTCAATTCAACTCTAAGCGAATGCATACGCTAAAAGATACTTTTTCTTCTGTTTTTAATGTTTAGAGCAGATTAAGAGTTGAGCATTTTTCATTTTTGGGGCTTCAAATTTGAATAAATGCAAAAAAAAAGAAGAAAAAAGACTAAATAAATTGAAAAAGGATGAATCTGGATGTGGAGGTTTTTCTAACTGTTTTGAGATGCTTTTAAGGAAAATTGGTGTTCTATGTGTATGTTTTATATATGTAAAAGCAACTCTAAACAAGTGTACACGCTAAAAGACTGTCATTTCTTTTGTTCAGTTTTTGGGCTTAGACCAACACAAACACTGGAAATTCAGATGAAAACTCGGTCTTTTTCCTGATAAACAAGTTTCAGATGTTCTTCAGGTTTAGCTACATTAGAGAATAAGCACATCCACTTTAACTCGATCTGGCTTTTATTAGTCCATTTTGTCTTCTTGGCTCTCGTGCTATCACTCTCTCTGGGCATATTTATTTCTCCTTAATAATCACCAAGTGCCAAAATGCCACTGAGTCACATGCCAACATGTATAAACAAAGGTTTTGTCTCTGTTGAAATTCATGTTGGATCAGATCAGTGTTTGTTAACAAAAAAAAAAAAAAGGCAGTAAATGTTTATGTGGGTGTAGTTTTTAAGTTGGTGCTGACTCAGCAGTTCAGTGTTTGGACCTGAGTGTTCTGAGTCAGGCTGCCGGACTAATCCTGCCTCCTTTTTTCCCTGCAGCTCCTCCAGATTACAGCTCTGTGGTCACGGAGGAGGAGGCCGAGCAGAGAAACAACGCCGTCACCCCACAACCTGCCGAAGACCTGAGTGGGATCCTGGAGCGCCCCCTCATGGCTTTCGTCCAGGAGTTTCGCTTCCGACCTCCGCCTGTTTACAGCGAGGTGAGCAAACTGAAGCTGCAAACAACCGTCTCTGACACCCACAGTTTACTTCTATGATCACAGGAGAGTTGTGCAACAACCGAAAAACAGATCTGTGGGTGTGATTTGGATGCAGCTCTGCTTGTTTTGTTGAGTTTTTTGACTGACTTAAAGCAGTGATATTTAGCTTTTTTTTTGTTTTTTTTTTATGTGGAATCATGCATTTTCAAATATTTCTCTGCTTGGGTCTGAATTCTTCATTAATTCAACTCCTCTAATAATATTTCTCAGTAATGACACCAGAAAGGTGGTTTTGAGCTCTGGCCCTTTAAATGCACATGACCCCGCCCCCTCTAGGTTCGTGACCGTGCTTGTGCCATTAATACAACCAAAAACTGATCATTTTCTGTAATCGGCTCCAAGTTGGACATATTTTCAGTTTTTACTTCAACCACTGCTGCTGATAAACAATTATGTCGTACTCAGAGAAATGTTGGTCTGAAGTCTGGACCTTATATGTGCAAATGTGGAAATAAAACTAGTTATAAAACGTAACTAATTAAACAGGTATTCAAACAGGTTGTAGAAATCCATTTGATTTTTGCCAGAATGAATCTAAAGATAGTTTAGCAGCAGCTGGAGGGTTCAAATTCAAACTGTCTGAATGATTAGGGTCCAAATACACAAAGAACTGAAGCACAGACTAAGAAAAGTGGGTTTAATAAATATGACATCTTTAACCCGTCTTTTTCTTTTTCTTCTTCGCAGATTGATCCCAACCCTCAGCCTTTCAATATGAGACCACGTTGCATGACATGTTGAACCACGAGCCCTGCCTGAGCGTCAAGCAGCTTAAATTAAACAAAACCAATCAAGGGATTTGTCTACTCCTGGGTTACTTCTCTCTGATAAAAGGCCTGGTCCCGCCCAGCGTTGTGGAGAAGGGATCGGATCGACGGCGAGAAGTCCGGACAGGAGACGGAGCTCACAGAAACCGGATGTCGGTGGAGGAGGGAGGGAGTCCCCGCTTTTTTAAAAAGAAAAAGAGAGAAAAAAAAGTGGACGCTTTCCTGTTCTGTCAAGAGCGGAGAACCTTCTCCACGTCAGTTTCTGTCCTCCATGAGTGATTTCTTTTTTTTTTTTATTTTTTAGGCTCCTGATGAAGCGAGCCACACATACCTCCCAATCAACGTTTCCCTTATCTGAAGTGAATTTTGAGATTTAAGGACTTTGAGACTTTGGTGTTGGGGGGGATGAAAATCACTTGATACTCATTGAGTAGAGTGTGCGAGTTCCCAAAAAACGCTCTTGATAAGTCGACGTGTTTTTGCACCGTCCTCTTTGAGTGGCGTAAACGAGAAGTGCAATTTTATATAGTCTGCAGCGTCCAGCTCCCCTTTGTCTGGAAACAGTGGAGTTTTAACAACCATTACTATGCATTGTGTGCCTATGATGATTTCTACTGTTACTTAAGCACATACTGTATCTGAAGGTGGAACGGTGGAGCAGATTAACATGTATTTTATGCATGCAGGTAACAAAAACAATATGCTAAAGGGAAAAAAACACATATGCCTTAAGTATCTGCAGCTGAGGATTGCATGAGAGTTTCAGGGAGTCGTTCTGTCAAGAGCCGACTGGCACTGAATGTATTCTTAAAAAGAACAAAAAAAAAAAGCAAATAACGGTTGGATTGTACGTCTGAACTCCGAGAGCAGCGTCGGTGTCTTGTTGGGAGAAGCTGTCGGATAGCTGTGGATTTGAGTTTGAGCACAGTGATAAAATCGAATGAGGAGTTTGTGTATAAAGCTGCACGAGGCTCATAGATTAGCTCTCCCAGCTGTTAAACAAAAGGAGGAGGAGGAGGAGGAGGAGGAGGAGGAAGAGGAGGTCCCTGAGCCATGTGGTCTGGAGCGTTTGATGGGAGCCAGATGCCTCGCTTGTGTGAGGCGCTTTGTGAAGCCCAGTGCTCAGCGTTCAAGTGGAGCCTTAAGCTGGAGATGCCACTGAAATGTATGGACAAAGAACATTCCAAATACTGACTGGAGGATTATGTTTTCTCCTCAACTTCCAAAAAAAACAAAAAAACTGTTAGGAGTATGAAAATAAGTCTTCAGGGTCAGATGTGTGACTTTGGTGGCACGCACTGAAAAACCGAATGTATTTTTATACAAATACACTTGTTCATTCACAATCTTTGCCAAAGTTTTTGTAACTGTTTTTTTAAAATAAAAGAAAACAAAATAAGTGGATGTGTGTTTTTGGTGTTTCCTTACCGCCCTGAAGGGAATGTAAGCGCTGCACTTTGCGAGGGAAGTCGTGCAGAGGCTGTGTTTAGCTCCTTGCGTGCTGGTGGATTTGTACATCTTGTTCACCAGTGACTCAAAGCCATGTTATTGCCAAGGACAGGGTTCAGCAGAGAAACAGGCAGCATATGGGGGATCAAAACAGTCATTACAACCGCAGCTTTTGCCTGTGACAGCTCTAATATTGTCCAGTTACGCAATCCCAGTTTTTCTGGTTGACGTTTAAGAACTGGCCAAACCACTTTCTGCAAAATTATGAGTCGCACTAAGTACATTTGATGGATGGCGCTCATCTCGTGTCCTCGTGGACATTTTGTACTTTGTTTACTTGAAATTTCAACATGGATCCCAGTTATTTTTTTGTGCCACAGATAAACATGTAGCCCATAGGAACAAACAGGCAGCTCAGTGAATTATACACACTCTTACACAAAGAAGTAAATGTGGCTGGAAGCCAAACCAAAGACACACTGGAGTTTATTCAGAAAGTCATCCCAGAGTTTAGGAGTTCAGACAGAATTACCTAACACATCCGAACCTTACAAACAAACAGTCGGTTATTAAACTTAAATAAAATAAGTAAAATAATCTCATCATAACCTATTAATAATGACCGCTGTTTGTATTTGTTTTAGTGGAATAAAAATACTGAATTATGAAACTATTTACATTTCCAAACTATCCTTTAACAAAAACTAAAACGTGAATAACCTAAAATAAAACAGACATTCGTAAGAAAAATAAGAGCAGTTTCAACAATTTCCTGCCTCAGGTTATGATTTATGCATTAGACACAATGTTACACAACCATGGTAACAGGTGGAATATTGGTAAAATGTGGAGTTTGGAAATAAAATAAGAACAATTTGTCCTTCAGTTTCTCATCTGTTCAGGTCAGTGTTGTTCTTGGCAGTTCTTTGAGGTTTAACTGGACTAGTTCAGCTTCAAAAGAACAAAACTAGTCCAGTTGAACCTGGATCATTGGAGTTGTCAGTGTTTACCTGTTCTTCAGTTATTATTTTACTTTCGATCACACCGGTCTGTTTGTGGAACCTGGACTAAACTGACTTGGACACCATTATTAATATCTTTAGTGCCATTTTTTGCACTTCCTAAATTCACCCCACAGACCAGATCAGACCCTTTGGTGGGCCAGTGTTGGTCCCCGGGCCACATGTTTGACAGCTGTGAATTAGTATAATTGAAGTGAACACTGATGTTCTCATACAGAGCAGCTGACTGATGATCAAGTGATGACACATTTCACGCCTTTGTCCTTTAACACACAACACACGGCAGAACATGTTTTATTTTGAAACTGTTATGTGACGTGTGGTTAATGAATGAATGCTGTGCTTTTTTCCTTGGGTTCCTGTTGTGGTCAGACCTGCCTGCCTGCTTCATTATGTGAATTAGAACAAGACACCTGCACTGTTTAAAGGTTAATTATCACACATATAAAGTTTCAGATAATCTCATGTCATCATTTGTGTTTTTTGTTCTTATTTCCCTCTTTATGCCTCTTTTGTTTCCTGGTATTGGTCATGTTTTGTACATTTCTACTCCTCTAAGCCTTCAACACACCACCTCATCACGTGGAATAATCCACTCCATCCAGGTTTTGACATAAATCTATGAACATGGCTCTGAGGATTGTTTTTCTGTAGGTACCTGCATACTTCCAGTCCTGCCTCTAGCTGTTTTAAGTCCTACATTTGAAGTTCATGTCCTTTATTTTTTGTTTGGATTGACTGAATGAGACAACCAAACTTAACCCTTAACGACCCAGCGCTACTTTTATGACACACTACTTGACTTTTCTTAAGCATTTTATCACCATTTATTATACTATTATCCTTTGCATTTTGAATTTCTTTCTGTGAAAATCAGGTATTTCCTATATTTAATTCACTGATCATGTAAATGTTCATAAAAGCTCAGATTAAAGGTATGCATTATAATATCACAAACAGAGAAAAATAAGAAAGTGTGACTTTTTCTGCAAAAATATAAATAACTGGTCATAACCTCAGTGTGTCCATCCACTGTCATTGATCCAACTCCATGGGTTTTACTGGTGAATCAGTGTTGTAGAAGATGACAGTGTTTCCATGGTAACTACAGAGCCTCTGGACGTCCAAATGGGTCATATCTGATGGCCATGAAAAGATGAAGAACTGTATTTTACACCAATTATTTACTTGCATTGATAGAATTAGTGGATCAACAGGTTTTAAACAGTTTAGATCAGTAGATGGTTTACGTTAACGGTGGATGTTTGGGTTTTTATGGGTTAAAGGGAAGCCTAGAGTTTGTACTTTTATGGATAAATTAATATAATATAAAACGACCACATGTTTTCAGATGTTTAGCGCTCTTTGGTGTTTGAACAGTAAAGTATGAAATGTAATTTGCTCAGTGCCGTCTGTACATTCTGTTTTTCCCTTTGACCTTGATAAAAACTCTACTTCGACTTTATTTGCTGCTAAATTAAATTAAGTATAATTACAAGAGCCAAATGTGAACTGTGTTTTTCCTTTACGATACATATTGGACAAGTTCAAACTCAAACAGTCACATCTCCAATCTTTAATGACATTTGTGAGTAACAGAGATTACAATGTGGTTGCGCAGCACTGATCACAAACAAACAAAAAAAACCAAACCCAAAATGAATAAGTGAACGTGTGTGTTTCCAGTTTTTAATCAACATGCCTGAGGAAATACTAGTACTGCACTTCTGTAACTGGAAACATTTCTGCTTCAAGTGTCATAAGGAAAAGCACAAACACACTGGAAAAAATATGTTGTTTTTTTAACACCCAGGGCATGACCTTGTTTTTGTTTGTTTTTTCATTATAAGAAAGTTTATGTATAATATCCACAAGAGGCAAGTGTATAATTTATACAATACTGCGCAAAAGTCTTATCCCACCTTCAGTTTTATCATTCGTGATCATACATGTTTATTTCTTATTCTCTTTTCCTCAGATACAACAAGAAAACCCGGGAAATATGTACACAACCATAAAAAAAACACACAAAAAACCTGAACTAAATGTGTTGTAAAGGTTAAAGTCAGTATTTAATGTGACCTCTGACCCCATGACAAGAAGCAGCACAAACATTTAGAAACATCTGGCATGTGTATACTGGCATCTGGCATCTGGCACCTGGTATAAAACATCATTAAATTAATGAAATAAATCTCATTTTGTCTAAATAAAAGGGTTAAAAATATGTTCAGTGCAAAAGGAGGTCATGTTAAATACGACCACTTTGGTTTATAGAAACTGTTTTTATCCTGATCCAATCGTTTTTCCTGCTGTTCACACTTCACATATATCAGACTGGATCTAAATACAGACACAAAAGCATATGTGGACATTAGAACTATAATAAACCAAACTAATGTAAGGTTGGAACAGGACTTTTACACAGAACTGTATCTTTTGGTGACAGGAAAAAAAAATAATGAGAGAAAGGATGCAATAGCAGAAGAAATGGGGAAAAAATTGAGCTATTGTTATGGAAAATTAGACAAATGTTCATGCAAGAATATTAATGAGAACAGTAACAATGACAGTGACAATATTATAATGGGAAACTTTAAAAAAAAAGGAAAAAAAAAAGAAGTAAATCCCGATAATAATAGCATATAGTATACTAAATTAAATAACATAGACTCGAGGTTCTAATGTGAGTCTGCCAGACCATCCACACCCAGGCACCATGCAAAGCCCATTCTTATATTTATGTATGTAGTTATAAATTTATGTATTGATTTATGTGTGTATATATGTATGTATGTATGTGTGTGTGTGTGTGTGTGTGTATGTATGTATGTGTGTATGTATGTATGTATGTATGTGTGTATGTATGTATGTCGTATGTGTGTGTGTGTGTGTATGTATGTATGTATGTATGTATGTATGTATGTATGTATGTATGTATGTGTGTATGTATTTATGTATGTATGTGTGTATGTATGTATTTCGTATGTGTGTGTGTGTGTGTATGTATGTATGTATGTATGTATGTATGTATGTATGTATGTATGTATGTGTGTGTGTATGTATGTATGTATGTAT
>JAQQZY010000020.1:9134715-9155053 GCA_030068375.1 Ostorhinchus rueppellii | reverse complement strand
TTTCGTTGTGTAAGGGGGCTAAAATTTAAGATATTTTAAGGAAAGGTGGGAGCGTGGAGAAAACGTGTCTACTCCATGCGCGTCACACCAGACGTATCGCCAAGCTTCAAGAATGGAACTCTACTCATGGGTCAGACAAAGGCGGTCAGTACATTGGAGGATGCAGACTGGAGATGTAGTCGGACTGTCGGGGTTCAGGAGCGGAGGCTAGCAGGCAGGGGTCGATAACAGATCAGGTCAAAACACACAGGAATCAGGAACTTCAGAAGACGCAGGCAGGCTGGCTGGCCGGCCGGCCGGCCGGCTGGCTGGCCGGCTACACGAGGCAAGGCACTGGACTATCTGGCAGGGAATCACAGACTGAGAAGGGGTTATATACTGTGCCCCTGATTAGCCACAGCTGAGCTCACCAGGTGCATTGAATGATTAATCAGGTCAGGAACTAGGTCAAGGAATCAGGTCAAAGGTGAGAGGCGGAGACAGAGAGAAACAGGAAGAGCCAGAGCAGAAAAAATAGAGAAAACAGGATCAGAAAGAGAATAATACAGAAAGAAAAGAACAGAAAGAGCAAATATATATATATATAATCTGTAGAGATTAGATGTAGTAATGTAATTAGAAGGGACGGGGCATTAATGACTTCACAGCTGACGTGTGAATGTTTTGTTTGTTTTGTCTTTAGGGATTCCTCAGCTGGTCCTGCTCACCAAAGTAGATGCAGCATGCCCTCTGGTGAAGGAGGATGTGAGAAACATCTATAAAAGCGGTTACATCAAAAAAATGGTGAGAATTTTAGGATTTGATAGAAATAGAAATACTGCATCAGTTTTCATTGACTTTACTAGAAAAACAAAGCTAATGATACTCATGACATTTGGGGCTGTGGTGAATACATATCAATGTGCATTTAATCTTCCTCAAAACAGGCAAAAACTCCTTCAAGGAAATGAAAAAAACTTCATTGTTAAAACTTGGAAAGTGATTTTTATTTTAGATTTCATTGTTTCTACAAATACATAAATTTTCCAAATGAGCATTAAATATGTTTATAGAAAGACTCTTATTGCTCAATAGGGCAATAAATCGTGCAACTGAAAAGTCAGAGTAAAAACTCATTTTCCATTGGTTTACTGTTAGATTTGAAACAGTGAACTCACCTCATGTCTTGTTTGTGTGATCCAGGTGCAGGACATCAGTGCCCGGCTCGGTGTGCCCATGTCCTGTGTGATACCAGTGAAGAACTACAGCGAGGAGCTGGAGCTGGACACGAGCTGTGACATCCTGCTGCTCAGCGCCGTCGTCCAGATGCTGCGCTGTGCTGATGATTACTTTGACGAGATCAGTGACCGTGTCAACAGCTCTGAAGTCAAAGAAAAGCATTAGCATTCCACCTCAGACATCTCTGAGAGCAGAACACAGCATGTCTTTGCAAAGTTTGGTTTAGGAACATGTTTTGGTGAAATATTTGTTTTGCAGCCAGTGATATAAATGTAGATTTAACTGAAGACAAAGTAAATTTGTGTCTGCCAAGGAACCTCAAAAACAGGCTGCATGAAGTTCAATCTGAGTTTGGATGTAACAGGTTTATTCAACCATTTTGTTCTTGAAGAATGTAAACAGTGTCAGTTTTACAACTTCTATTAAAAATACACTCAGGATATTTTTGACACGCCTTAATTTTACTTTAAGGGTTAATATGCTAAACAAGTTTCTGCTAAAAGGTACATTCTGTTATGTTGTATGTTTATGTAATAAAAATGGATGGTTATACATTTATCCACTAGGTTTGGATGCTGTGATTTTCACTGCCATCTTTATTTTCAGTCAAAGATAAAATCAGACAAGTCAACCATAAAGCTGCTGTTTACACATATATTTTCTGAAGCTTCAACAGGATACAAAGACAGGACATACAGTACTAGGCAAAGACGACAGGTAGGAAACCATGAGGGAAAATTATATATGAAATACTAGAATTATATTATGACAATGTTTACACTGATAAACTTTCACAAAACAGTAACAGTAACTGAACAAATATGAACAACCTGAAATGTCCTAAGAGAAGTGCAATTTTAACAGTATTGTCTGTTCCTAAATGTTTTATGTATTTGTAGATCCGCTGTGATCTGGACATTCTAATGCATATGTAAATGATAAACTGAGGCAGAATGTTAAAATTGCACTTATTTTTCTGTATACATTTCAGCTTTTTATGTTCATATTATTCACATTTTTTAAAAGATAGTTTTCAGATCTAAACATTTTCCTTGTGTCATTTTACTTTTTTTTTTTTTTTTTTTTTACACTAAAACATTGAGAAAAGTTTGGAGTTGGCATTATTTACTGGTTATTATGTTACCTTACTGGTCCGGCTCACTTCAGATCATTTGGGCAGATGTAGCCCCTGAACTAAAATGAGTTTGACTCCCCTGAGTTAGTGTAAAGCATGTGTTCCTAAAGTGTGGTACATTTACCCCCAGGGGGACTTGGAAGAAGCCTAGGGGTTACTAGAATTTTTTTTGGGTTAAATAACTCATCATGTATCAAATACAAAATAAATAATGAGAATTAATGCTGAAATATAAAACACAAAAAATCCATTCACATAATAGTTCTACTGTCAACCATCTGATTTAAGCTTTGGTAACATTTGAAGAACATTTCTATTGTATATTATTCAAAATGAGTTTGAGTAGATAAGTATTTTTGATGATATCATTTATTAATTAATGACCAGTTTATTTATTTTCGTTATCAGTGGAAGAGGACACTTGTCAGTTTATATTTTGCACACGAAATTTACTTTAAAAGTGTGTGTGTTTTAAATACATATTACAGTTAAATATGTTATTTACTAAGTTTTGAAAATATAAACAGACACCTTTGACACAGGAACAAATTTAGCCATTTTTTTCAATAAAAAAAGCTGAAGAGTTTGGACTATTTGGGAAAAAAAATATATATATATTTTCAGGGGGTACTGCACTAAAAATTTGAGACCCACTGCTGTAAAGCATACTGTTACAATTCTTTCCGATTTTCCGAGGTGAACCTGAAAGTGGCATCTCCTTGGCAGCTGTTCAATCACTCATCCGATTTAAAAAATATATTTTTTTGCGTTGAGAACGAAGCAAAAGAAGAAATAATGGCTGACGACTGCGAAAAGGCCCATCTGACAGAAATTAAGTATTTGGAGCAGCAGTTGGAGAGGTAAAAGCAAAAATAGGAGGAAGTCGTATAATGTTATATCAGAGCCAAGTCCATGTTTGTGTTAGCATCAGTGCTAACTAGCTAGTCATGTCTGTAAAGCTTAAAACAAGAAAATATTTGTTCCTGTTTGAAAAGAGACGTAAAACCCCAGACTTTTTGCTGCTGAGTATAACATTGACTGACGTATCAATTAGTAAATCACTGGGACTTGTTGGGAAAAAGTCACGTAATCAAGTCAATTACTATTAACTCATGTTAGCATTAGCTTGGTCTTGCTAAATGAGTAAATGTGTGCATTTTTGATGCTAATTTCCAAATGCAGGGTTTAAAAAGCATTAAAATTATTAAACGGATTTGGTGAAATAAAAGGTGTTAAATGGCATTAAAAACCATTATTAATATGTCCATTAAAAAACTGAATACACATGACGGAGGGGAAAAAAAAAAACATTGTTATTCACAATTAATCTTGATTATATAAACAGGTGGAACCCTTTAATTGGCTATTGTTTATGGCCGGTACAGAAAGTCACAACACCGGATGCATGAAATGAAAGAGCAGAGGTAATATTAGCAAATGTGGGGAAAATGGGAAAATGTAAGTTTCTGCAGAAGTGATTAAAGGAGGAACTATTGAGAACCTGGTAAAAACCTGTGGGCGGTGAACCATCATGTGTAAAACTATATAAAACTGTATTATCTGCAGGTCGACATGGGCATTACATTTTTTAAAAGTGGCCTTAAAAAGTATTAAATTAGATTTACTGATACCTGCAGAAACCCTCAAATGTCATCAAAATCTAAGCAAATACGAATCTGACTTACAAAAAAACAAAACAAAAAAAAAAACAAAATGGCAATTTACAGTGCTTAACAAATGTACAGCACAAGGTGTAAGGTGTTTGCCGCTGCTGCCATAATTCAACAGTATTTCTATTTACCAAAATATCTTTTTATATTTTTATAATGGTTCATACACCAGTATATGCAAGATCTTTTTTAAAAAAAAATCCAAACCATATCTTTAATGCAAAGCTAGAACTATTGTTGCTATCCATACATTTTCCACTTTAATGTTTTCCGAAAATGCAAAGGGACATGCAACTGAAAATTACTATTTTTTTAATGAAGTTGTACAATTCCAGTTATTATCTCGCATTCCTGTGCAAAACTATATTAAAACAACAGCAGCAAGAATGCAAGCTGTTATCTGCACCATCTGCACATTTATGGTTATTTCTCAACAAGGACTATGTTGTTATTCCAACTGGTCATTTTCTGTATGGATAACAATGAAATTGTTCATTTGAAACAAGTTTTTGAGAAACTATGAAGTTATTTATGTTTTCTTGTTTTCATGACAGGTGAAAGAATACATTTGTTAAACACTGTACCTCTAAAACAGTATAGCGTGATTTTTTTTTTTTTTTTTTTTTTTCCCCCCCTCAGACTAATAGTATGCATAACTTCAAAATGTTTGTTGTTCCTACTTGAAAAATTGACTGCACTACAGGGACAGTTACCATTTAATAAATATGACCTACATTAAATCCTTATTTCATACCCCCAATTATTTCCTGAGTATATAGGAAAAAAGCAACCAAACACACATAGAATAAACATAAAGGTCCACAGGCAATACTACATAGCAACAGCAGTCAGTAACAGAATAAAACTGCACAAACTAGGAGATAGAATTACTTAAAAGCAGTGGTATGAAGGTCTTTAGCTTGGACTTTGAAGCCTTAGCTTATTTGGACTAGATAGGCACTAAAGACATCACTACTACTATTCATTCATTCATTCATTCATTCATTCATTCATTCATTCATTCATTCATTTCCTGACCCAGCTTTATCCTCACTTGGGTCATGGGGGTTGCTGGAGCCCATCAATCAATCAGTCTGTATTTTTAAAGCACTTAACAACAACCAAAGCTGACCGAGTGCTGTGCAATAGAAGAATAAAGGTGAAAACGTCACAAATAAATAACAATATTAAAACAAAGTACCACAGTACCAAGTGTCAAAGGCCATTATGAACAGATAGGTTGTAAGTTTTGCTCTAAAACTACTATTGAAGAGGTTTCCAGGTTGAATTGAATGCAGTGTGTAGCATTTCCATCTTGAATTATTTAAAAACTTCAAGGCCGATGTTTGTTAAATTTTGTTTCCATGTGTACTTTTATTATATCAAGTTAATATTTAACATCACTTTATGTGTTAGGAATGAAACTAATCTATTTTATCGAGTTATATTGTAGTGAAATGCTCCATTCAGTCACACCATGTTTAGGTCTTTTATTTTGAACAGTAATAAATAATGAAACTGTAATGTACAGCAACAGACATCTTATAATTGTAATAATGGAGAAGTTTCAAGACAGACAGTGACATACTGTGCATTTACATCTTTCTTCAAAGACCCTGAAAACATTGACTTTATTTTCCATTTTTAAGATGATACTACAGTTATATTTACACCTACAAACATATTTTTGTAAAGAAAAACCCTATGTTGGTTAAAATTCCTCCTCAATTATGACTGTATTTCTCTGAGCTGAGCTTTAGTCAGAGTTTACCTCGAGATAAGAGCAGTGGTCTTGTACGCATTTTTTGCAACCATCACTGACTTTATCCGCATACTTGTCTTCTCCTGTAGCTCTCAGCTCATGTGTAAGGAGATGGAAGAGCAAAACATTGACCTCACCTTGAAGTGTAATGCCATGGAAAGGGACCAGAAAAACATTATAAAGACTCTGAAAGCAAAGGTGGAGGAAAAATTTGAGATTCTGGATCTGATGGACCATCAGAAGGAGGCGGCCAAACAGGACGAGGAGGCCCTGAACCTTCAGCACAATGAGCTGATGCAGAAGCTCCGAAAGCAGCTTGATGAGGTTGCCTCGCAGAGACGGATACTGGGTGGGTTTAACCTTTGCAGTATGAGGGTGTGGTTGGTTTTCTGTGCAGGATCATTTATGTATTTATTTAAGAAAAGGAGGAACAATGCCTATTAATGAACACTAAAAAGAAAAAGTAATTTCCATCTGTATACTTCCTGGCAGGTTTATGTTGTACAAAAATGCACAAAATACATACAGGGACAAATACAGATACTGTAAAATACAACATGGACAATGTTAGCACAGACAGTACAAAATAATTTAAAATTCATCTGTATTACATGGACCATTACATGCTCTGTTTAAGGACACATTAAATCCAAACAATCTATCCAAAAATATAAATGTACTTGGTGCCATTAAACATTCATGGGTCAGAATAATTTGTGTATTTGAAAATGTATTAAATTAATTGGTTTGGGGTTACCTTCATATTAAAAAGGGAAGCACTGGTCAGAGAATGAACTGTGGACAAATTGTGATCGACTGAACAGGTTTATTCAGTCGCTGAATTCAGGTACTCAGAAACTGAAAGCATTATCATTCAATATGGGGTGTGTCCACCGCTGGCTTCCAAAGAAGCAGTGCAGCAACGACACGTGTAACTAATCTCATGATCCTGTCCTGAGGGATTGATCACTCAGACAGCTGATTGCACAGTGATGACAGCACAGACTGTGAACGACTTCACCACGGCTCAGACCTGTGTGTAACATGCCAATGGAATGTTCCCTGTTTTGTTATAAGTTGTGGCATTTTGAGCAAAAACATTTCAATGTTTTCTTTGCTGACTTTATATCGGCTCTTGACCACATCTACAGTTACCAGTCAAGTTTGACTGCACAGGAGATTCAACTCAATATCCGACTTTATTAGATTAGTCCAAACACTGATGCCGCGTACATCAGGAATGAAAAAAATACAGCTGTTAACTGTCACTCATCTCATGAGCAACATATACAAAATAGGTACCTGGGTAAATCATTGTCTGGAAATTACACCACATGTTTGGACCGTGCCTTTTTAATGGTGTTAAGTATATATTGCACAAAGCTCGAGCTCAACTAGCAATTGTTTCAGGCACAATTGTTCTTTTTTCAATTGTTCATTTTTTTTTTTTGCTTCATTTTTATCATTTCCCCCTATGTTTTGTATTATGTTTGTGTCCGAAATAACTGAAAAAAAGAAACAGAGAGAATGAAACAAACAAAAAACTTCTTACATGGTCACATTCCTGATTGTCTCTCAACCACAGTTTCAAATGTCTTTTAAAAGTGAGGAAACCTGTGCATCATGAAGTCGAACCATCCTGTTCGTACTAAAGCCCATACACATCAAAGCAGTTCAGCACAAATCTCACTACATTCTCAAAATGTAAATTGGCAGTTGAACTAAAAGAGCAGATGTCAAATCTGAATGAGTCCTTTCCTGCCTCACTTTAAAAAAACTTGAAAAAAAGGAGTTTTTAAAATTCTGTTTATAAATCAGGGGTGTCAGACTCATTTTCTTTCAGGGGCCACATTCAGCCCAAGATGATCTCAAAGGGGCCACACCAGTAAAATAACAGAACAATAGCCTATAAATAATAGCAACGTCTTGTGTTTCGTCTTTATTCTAGTGCAATAAAAACATAAAATATAAATGAATAGAATTCTGAGAAAAAAAGTGAGAATTTACTTTTTTCCCTCAGAATTCTAACTTTAATCTCAGAACAATAATAAAAAAATATTTCAAACAATCAGATCTGAGGAAAAAAGTCAGAATTTCAAGATTAAAGTCAGAATTCTGACTCTTTTCTCAGAATAATAATAAAACAAATGTATTGGATCTTTTTTTTTTTTTTTTTTTCCCCCAGCGGCCCTAATCCTCTTCTGTCTAAATTATCTCCTAACAGAGACAAAGTTTGCTGAGCAGGAGAAGCAGGTGGAGGAGGACATCAGGTCTGTTGAGAAGCAGCTGTCGAGTCAGAGCGAGGAACTAGAAGCTGCTGTCTCCAGTCTGTTGGTGATGGAAAGGTAAAGGAGAGTATTTCACACCCAGTTCATTTTTCATGTTGGCTTTAAATGTCAGCTCAAAGAAACTGTTCCGACCTCTCCGTCCTCCAGTGACATGACTGTCCCGATGCTGAAGAGGAAGGTGAAGGAAAGAGTCTGGGCAAAGCTCTCGGACTTGGCAAAACAGGAAAGTCCTCAACACCAGCGTAGTTTAGAGCATGTGGACCTCCTGCTGACACAGAGGACACTGCTGCTGGAGGAGCTTGACTCACTGCAGAGAAAACAGCTCAATGCATACAAACTGAAGACAAACCTAAAGAAGAAGATCATCCTGGCAAACGCAGAAATCCTCACGAACCAGAAGGTAAGGGAACAACCAGTAGAAAATACACAATATGGGAAAGTGTAGAATTTGGTTTGCGCATTTTACAGGGCTGGAAAAACCTTAAAAATAAAAAGAAAAGAGTATGGACATCTATTCTGTTTTTAGTAATATCTTATACAGTTGTTTGAAAAAAATGATTAGACTATAAAAAGTCGCCAAAAACAACAGTTATACAATAAAGTACTAACTCTTGTGTGCCATGTGACTAAAACAGACAGAAAAGAAAACATGGAATTCCTAAAAGCACTGTTTTTGTAAGTAAAACGACAGATATTGATGTAGGAAGTGAATTGAGTTTTGTTTATCAAGAAAACATGGAAAATACATAGATATCAGCTCTGAAATTAAATACTATGAGCTATTTTTGTTATTATATTTGTCCAAACAAATGGACCTTTAGTTGGACCGGGCATTAAAATGAACAAGACACTGAGGAAAACAAGGGTGGTCTAATAATTTTTTCCACATCTGTAAATGCTGCAGAATGAGTGTTTTGTATTGACTTACTACTCTACCACCAGAGGGCACTAGTGGGTCCAGTGAAAAAGTCCTGAGGCGTTTCATGTCACATCCAAGAATTTTTTTTCAGTCGATCATCACCGCCCTCTGGTGGACTAATATTATTATTACATATTTGCTGAAAATGTTCATTTGGGTCAGGTTTGAACACTTTTCTAATGTGTTTTAACCCATATCCTCCTGAGACCCAGGAAAGTAAGTGTTACGGCTTTTTTACATTAAATACTTGTCTTGATTGGAAAAACCATGATGCAGCAGTTTTTCCACAAACAAATTTTTATTTTATTTTTTAATGGAATATCCTTTTGGAGTGGATGGCATTTTTTAAATTCTCTTATTATTGAAAGAATATAGGTTTTTATAAACATTGAATAATTTTACAGAGACAGTACACATAAACTATATACTGTACATCCAGAGAGTGAGTGTAAAAATAAAATAAAAAAACAAACAAACCAAAAAACATTTACAACAGCTCATTATTGTCTTGGCATACAGGATTTCAGAGTAAAGAATAAATATATAAGTAGATAACAGAAAAACCAAAAACATATTTCCTTCAGGTGCAGGATTTTGAGTCCATATTCATGTAGTCATCCCAGGAAAATCAGGTCTCGGAGGCTTCACATATCCCACCCATCCATCCCAATGTTGCACAAAAGAATCCATCTTCAAATTTACAGTAAAGGTTATTCTTTCCATCCTATAAATTCCCACGGTTTTTCCTATCTAATTATTTATTGTGTCATCCGTTGTTCAGTTATTGCTTTTTTCCTGCAGCTAGTAATATGCTGAATAAGTATTTATTTATGTTTTTGATGGAGAAATGTATCCCAAATATATGGTTTTGAAATCAAAGGGTAAATCAGTAATAAGAATCATTTGTATAGCTTTATGTGTTTCTTTCCAATAATGGTTAAGTTTTGGGCATTACCAGAATATGTGGAAATGATGTGCAGTGGGGCAGCCACAGTTCCTCCAGCACTGTGAATTCCCTTTTTGTATAGTGTGACTTATGGTTAGGGGGAACAAAAAAAAGAGACACATTTTTCTAACAGAATTCTTTCCGTAAGTGAGATTTTGTGCTATTCCACTGAAATTGGCAGATGTGTGCCCCTCTTCGTCCATTGTATTTTTTTTTTTCTAATTAACCTGTGAAACTCTTGTCACCAGAAGACAAAAATACATTGCTGGGTCTCAAGGGTTCAAGTGTTAGAGGTTGTTGGACAGACTTTTTCAGACGCTCACTACTGTTCTTTATTAGTCGTGTTGTAAGGCTGTACAAAAATACTCCAGTTCAGCATCTAACACGTCATAACTAGCGATCCACAGATGCCGATAACAGTATTGGTCTGATACTGAGTGCGAGTAAAAATACTCGGATACAACCGCATCGATACCACTTCCAGCAGCGTGGCATTCCCAGTTCAGTGCAGCAGGTACAGAGGAGTAATGTCAGTAGTGTGGAGATTGAACTAAATAAATAAACAATGGTGACAAAAGGAACGTTAAAGACACAGATGGATACAGACACAGCGTTCTGTCCGTATTACTGACTTTTTTTCTTCTTCTTCGTAAAACTTTACTTTTCTTCATGGTATTTGTCCAGTATGGTTTATTAAGAGTCAAATGTCAGTAGCAGCACTTTGTTCCAGTCAGACTAATGACAACCACAACAAAGCACATTTTCAAAAGGAAATAAGAACTGTAATGGGATTACCAAGTACTCATATGGTACTCTGTATCGCCAAGTGGAAGTACTTGTACTTGTACTTGGTCTGGAAAAAAGTGGTATTGGTGCATCCCTAATGATAACTCCGGACAAAAGGCTTTTTGCAGATAGTTTGCGTATCACCTGTCCTGGTGTATGAGAATAAAACCCTTAGATGCATATGTGGGTCAAAAATGAACCGGTGAGGTTGTTTAATAGCAAGAACAGAAGATTATTGCACTTCATGCATATTATATAGGGTTATTGCACAATTTTGAAGATGAATGTTATTGTAAATGGAGTCCATTTTTAATTTAGTGTTAATAAAATGACTTTGCTTAAAATGGGACTTTGTAAATTATTGTAATAAATATAACTAAATTAAAAACCACTAATGTGACATTTATATGGACAGTAAATGGTCACAGGGGGCATCCGGATTTTAACTGGAGACCTCTTGATCTGCAGTCAAATGCTCTACCACTGAGCTATACCCCCACATACAGTGACATAGGATGGAAACGCTTCACAATCACCTAAACCTGCTCTAACACTAACCTGAGGGGTTGGTTTGTCACTGCTGTCACATGTATGGGAGAGTTCTGAGTACACACACCTGTTCACTGCTGGACTTCAGTTCTGAAGTTAGTTCTGTCCTACTTTCCTTTATTAATACTGTATATTATATAATATTATCCTCTGAACGTCCAAATGGGTCATATCTGATGACCATGAAAAGACGACAAACTGTATTTAACACCAGTTATTTACATGGATTAATAGGATTGATGGATCAAGAGTTATTAAACATTTTAGATCCGTATGCTTCTGGTCACCAGGTCATGCAAGTGTCAGTTAAAAGTCTTGACCGTCTAAGAAACCCTCATCATTCTTATGTTGTTCAGACAGTGATGAGGCTGATAAGGTCGTGCACCCAGCTGCAGTCGACACTGAACAGACAGAGCATCGTCCACAAAAAACAGCAACAGGACATGCAGGACACCATGGACACTCTCAGGTATTTACTCACAATAGATGAAGAAGATGATAGACACTGCTGATGCTGGAAATGAAAGCAACCGGATTCATTTAAAGGAGTATAAAAGATAATGACAGATGGAATAAATACCTTTTTTTAATGAAGAGTAATGAATAAATGAAGCTGGGATGGCGCTGCAGGGCTTAAAGAAGAAAAACTTGAAGGAATAAGGAAAATTTTGGAATTATTATTATTAGTAGTAGTAGTAGTAGGTCATTATGATAATTTTTAACTAGTCCAACCCAATTTGAGACAAAAGTAGGACTTTATATGGCGCCAAAAATGAAATGACTGATTCTTAATATCTTCAGTGTAATTTGTGCATTTCACAAATTCATCCCATGGGCTGAATTGGACCCTTTGGCGAGCTGGTTTTGGCCCCCGGGCCACATGTTTGACACCCCTGATTGACATTAATGCATGTACAATAATTTTTCGACAGCCGGTCAAAGGTATGAAGCATGTATCGCACTGTCGTCACCACAAGTAACTACATCAAACAGTTTTTGCAGAGATGCCTGTTGTAAATTTCTGTCAGTTTTAGCGGGAGCAATCAGTGAATTATAGAACGTTTGCACAAAGAAGAATAAATTCTATATCAGGGAGCATCCGGAGTTGAACCAGAAACTTCTTGATCTGCATTGAAATGCGCTGCCACTGACCTCTACCCCCATGATGAGCTGAACAATGATTGGACAGTGTGCTCTTTTCTTTCAGTCGAGACATGGACTCAGCAATTGCAGAGTACGGAAATGTAACAGCCAAGTTTAAACAACTGGAGGCGGAACTAAAGAAGCCAAAGACCAGGAGGAGCCAAGAGGTGGATGATGTGAAGAATGAAATCAGTACCCATTTACCCATCCTCAAGGTGGAGAAAAAAAAAGAAAAAGAAAATAAACCAAAAAAAGCACACAATAATAATGTAAGAGCCAGTTATGAGTGTAATACCACTGATGGCTACTGGGTGCTGGTTCGAAAATATCATGTGGACTTACACTTACCAGCCAGAATATTCTGGTGACTGACAGATCAAGTGGTGTTAATATTAACGTTGAGTATTTCAGTCCAATGGGATCTGTCAGTGGGTGCATTTATTAGGCAGCAACTGAACGTGCAGACCTCAAAGTTAATGGTAGAAACAAAAAATTGGGCAAGATTATGAATGATCAGAGCATTTCCAGCTGTTGTTTATTCCTAATATAAAGTGGTTGAATCTTTCCTCTTGCGGAGCTTTGCTTGGTTTTATTGCATTTCTACTCACTCTCATTGGTGCCTTGTTATGATTTAAAAAAAAAACTTATTAAAATTTTAGCTAAAAAAATGATTAGCTTTTTAAGTCTTCACATTTGATTCTATCTAATGATTTATCTCTAATCCCTCTGCCACATCTCCTTGGTGTTTTAGTGATAACTCAGACAGATGTGGTTGGATTTCTTCTCCTTGATGACAAACATAGGGGACCCTTAGTAGAAGAACCCTATGGATTTCAGCTTCTGAGTATTATAAGTCATCCACATGGGGGCGCTGTAGTTGAAAATCAGTTGTTGGTTTTTTTTGGTTTTTTTTTTTACATAAATCATCAATAATTGGCTGAATGAGATAAAATTTGGTTTGAATTGATCGTGTTCCAAATGTCCATGTTCTGTCGACCATCCAGAGTTCATTTGGGGTCATTTTCATTCACAAGGTGGAGTTTTGAGGGAAAAATACTGTAGGTTCTGTGACCATTATTCTGCCACTATCAGGTCCATGGAGCTCAAACTGAGTTCATATTGATTGTCTAACAGTTCTCTTTCTTCATGGCTCTACCTTGAGTTTACATGATGTCATATTTGGACAAATGGGGGGGTGTTTTTCCAAATGATTTGGGGAGCTTCTATTGAAAAACCTTTAAGTCATTATTATGGAAATAGTGGGCCAGTCAGTATCTTTTCTGACCTTATTCAGGCTGGAGATCCTTCGTGTGAACGTGAAAACTATCCCCATTTTCACCAACACCTAATGATTGTGGGTGTTCCATGAATATTATCACTTGTCCGAATGTGGGAGCTTCTGCTGAAAAATCTGATTTCTTTGGACATTATTTATAGATACAGAAGAGGATTAGGGCCACTGGAAAAAAAAAATTAAGGTCTAATAAATATATATTTTATTATTCTGAGAAAAAAGTCAGAATTCTGACTATTTTCCCCTGACATTCAGGGAGAGTGTCACTTTTGCTTCAAGGGATGCAAGAGGAGTTCAGCAGGCTGACATAGTGATGGATTTAGTGTGACATTACTTTGGATTCTTTAATAGAGTGCAGGTACAGGAATCGACGGTGCAAAAAGTCACCACTGCATGCCATAAAGCGAAAGTGACACTACTGAACATCTGGAGGGGAAAAAAGTCATAATTACTACTTTTTTAAAATAATAATAATAATAATAATAATAATAATAATAATAATAATTCATTCATTTATTTTCTTCCGCTTATCCGGGGCCGGGTCACGGGGGCAACAGTCTAAGCAGGGATGCCCAGACTTCCCTCTCCCCAGACACTTCCTCCAGCTCCTCAGGAGGGACCCAGAGGCATTGATGATAATAATAATAATAATAATAAATATTGGACCTCAGGGTTTTTTTCAGTGGTCCTAGTCCTCTTCTGTAAATATAGACCAATCAAGCTCAAATTTGGTTCATATTCATCATCTACAATGAAGCTGGTGTTTTTTTTGTACATTGTGTGGTTTCTTTGCTTTATTATAAAGCAGAGGACTGGGGGGGACATAGCCTTGGTGTCTGCCCCCGACAGCAGAAGCCTCGTTACTGAAGTTCTACATAAAGTTTGTCTTATTTTCAGGTGGAAGACTCGAATGTGTCCTCGATCCTGCAGGTGCTGTTTGGTTATCAGTACGATAAAGAAACCGATTCCGAAGACTTGGACGATACGGAGAAGAGGAACCATGGATGTTTGAGGACCAGCGGGTCTCCAGAAACCAGGTACTGGGCCCTTCATGTCTTTACTGTTTCCCAGCAGTGGAACGAGTTTTCAGATTCTTTATTTTAAGCTGCTGGAACTGAAATCAGTGTGGGGGGGAGGGGGCAGATTTGCCTGTGTTCTGGAGGTGATGTGGGCAGTGAGGAGTTTACACATATTTACCCCAGGATGGACTTAATGACGACCTCAGATAAATGCAGAAAACACTTGTTCTGAGCCATCCCATAACTAATGAATTTTTAATCAAATATTAAGGCCAAAAGTAGAACCCAAATATGGACATTAAAGCTACTTAAGTGTCAGTGCATTAGATGTGAAAACATGTGTAAATGGTCTGATATATAGTCTAAATACAGACACTGCATTAAATGTGTCAATCCTGGCGGTTTTTCTAATCCACGTGGGTTTGGCATCGATCTCAGTCTTATTCCAGGTTTCATGTGGAACCTGTCGGGTCCACTTGCGTTACATGCGGAACCTGAACATTTAAACGCACACAAATCGTGAATGATTTTTGTGAAACACTCTGCCTCGAATATTTACTTCGATTCCCAAAATGTACCTGTGACAGAATAAAATACAAAGATATTCATAAAAACAGTAGCGTGTAGTTTTCATGTTGGTGCAGTGGATAGCAATGGTGCCTCACAGCAAGGAGGTCGTGGGTTCAATTCCAACACCAGTCGATAGTGGGACGTTTCTTTGTGGAGTGTGCATGTTCTCCCCGTGTCTGCTGGGGTTCTGTCCGGGTACTCTGGCTCCTCCCACCATCCAAACACATGCACTGATAGGTTAATCGAAATTGTCTGTAGGTGTGAATGTGACAGTGATTGATTGTCTCCATATGTTCAACTCTATGATGAACTGGTGACTTGTCCAGGGTGTACCCCACCTTCACCCTTAAGTAGTTGGGATAGGCTCCAGTGACCCAAATGACCCTAGCGAGGATAAACCAGGTTCAGAAGATGAATGAATGAATGAATTTTTGTGCCCTTTTTACAAGGAGATTTTTGTTTGCATTTCTTTTTTTTTTTTTTTAAACATGGTTTGAATCTCCAGCCCCTCTGTCCAGTTTCATAGAAGCATCCAAATATGGATGAATCTGATGGAAAAGCGACTGTTTTTTGTTTAGTGAATATCTGACATGATCCTGCGGTCGAATGAATACATGTGTCTGTCTGATGCGTTTTCTCAGGAAACTCTTCGGCCGGATGTCGTCCTCCTCAGCTCCGTGACTCAGATTAGCACAAGACGCTCAAACCAAGTGAACATCACCACTGAAAGCAGCTGATTCTCACAAAACAGAATGAAATTACTACACAGCTGTGTTTGTGCAAGTACTTTTCTTCAGCTGACGGGTTTGGGTTTCACTCCCTTTGTACCATCAGTCTTAAATAATAAAACCCTGACTGGTGAAATGTAATAATTGTACATTTATAATTAATATAATGCAGATAAACAGGATATGATCACATTTTGTAAATCTGTCAGTCTGTAAACGCAACCATCCAGCAGCAAATTCTGCTTATGGAGTGAAATAACCTATAATGGAGCCGATTATGTAGTTTGTAAAAACTATTTAATAGCTGTCAAACTCATTAGTTCAGGTTCCACTTTTTTTCTTTTAATAGGTTATTGTCTTATTTTAAAGGTGACGAGATATTTTGACCAAAAATGAGAAAAATACACTTAGTAGGATTTAAATTTTTTTTTAAAGATATATTCAGTGTAATTCTTGTATTTGACACTTTCATCCCGTGGCCCGGTTTGGACTCATTTGACCCCCGTGCCCTGCTGGTCTTCCATTTCCCCAGGTGACTGAATTCAAACACACGGAGCCCCGATGAACAGAAAAAACTGATTTTATTGATGCGGGTCAGACAGTTCCTTTAAAGCGAACCGAGCTGGAGTCCGACACTTACAGTACACGACAAACATGACACGTCTGATCGGACTCGCCGCCTCCTTGTTCATCCGCTCAAATCAAACCGGGGGGAGGGGCAGTTAAGAAATCGGCGACCGTTTCTGTGCGACAACCACCATCGGTTTATAAAACATTGGCGCCCTTGTGCTCTGGATAACGCTCAAAAACAAAACCCGCACGTCTTTGAAATAGTGTTTAAAACATCAGTTGTTGTGTTAGTGCACATAAACCACAGGGCTCTCGCTCTCTAACTTGGCCACATCGAACATGACACCGGTAGCAACGCAGCCACGACTGTGACCGACAACAAGTACACAACAGTGAAGGAGGAATGTCCTGCGAAATGAACAAAAAAAAAAAAAAAAAAACAGCTCATTGCATCGTATTCACCCAGGCAGTCTACCACCGTCTCCTGTTTCCATGACGATAACAACATCATCATCATCAGATAGGCGGCTTCAGTCATGAACAGAAAAGGCAGCGACGTGAAAAAGAAACCACGTGACTTCAACCACCTGAACACACACACAAACACACATCGAAAAGTACAGGTAGGCTTCGTCCAAGTCCAAAGGCTGATGTGGGCGTCGCCCGGTCCACGTTGGCACCTCCTCCAACAAAATAAAACTTATGGCTAAACACTGCGCAAAAAACCACCCCCTTTAGGTCCACAAACAACTGCATCTGATAGCGTCAAGAATAAGCGCAGGAAGTCTGTCTGTATAAACGACTGATCCTCTTTTATACTTTTTATTATGGCCTGTTAAAAACTAAATGAGAACAAAAACAAGACGATAAATGGCAAATGAGGTGTTGGCAGCGTTATTATTGAGTATCGCAGCTTATTACGTTGACTCTAGTCGTTTCTAAGGATCGACTCTGTGGCACGAAAAGTTAAGTCTAAACTGTTCTGTAATTAGGGCAGAGCGATAAAAGAATAACGAATTCTACGACAGAATTTAATATGAGAAATGTCCTTGCGATCATTTTCCATTTATTTTGTCTTTAAGGTGTATTTTATTCAAATTCTCAACTAAACTGAATCAGAACAAACAAAATAGAGCAAATTCACACTAAATTCTAATAGAAACTGGACGCGTTTTAATCCTGCTGGGCCTTTTACGTTCTATCTTTTTTTTTTTTATTGTTGCATCTTTTCTGCCGATTTCACGTTTATTTATTTATTTTTTTTATCCGTTTCGTCTTCTTACCTCTTGGCAGAAAAATGTGCCTTTAAAACGTTAAATAATTCGATTTAACGTTTATCGCAATAAGCGTCGGTATCGACCGACTGGAAAATAATGACGAGGGCATCATTCTTAGTCTTGTCGTCGGCTCTAACTGTAAAAACAAACTCGCAGTATTCCAGTGCTAAAAAAAAAAATAAAAGAACAGTTGAAGGTAAATGGATGAAAAATGCTGTGATTAAAGCTAACAAATATTCTATAAATTAAAAATGTTAGACGTGAGCTTCTATTTACAGGCGTGAGTCGATCGGACTGGATCGATAAATGCAGGCGTCATCAGCGTTTGGACTGGAGCGCCTCCGTCACACTGTGCTTACATCAACATGGAGAGGGACGACGCTCAAATCCCTAAGAGTAGAAAAAAAAAAAAATCTAACAAAGATCTTTTCCTTTGTTTTTTTTCTTCTTCTTTTAAAGAACTGTACAAGATTAAAAAACTCAATAATTAGTTATACATATTTATATGACAACGTTGTTATATTAATATAAAGAAATACAACTTTTGTGTCGCTCTTAAAGACTCTGGATGCAGTATTCTTTTTCGGATCGCCGTGGCTCTGCTGCGCTTACGTAACGTACGTCCCTGAACTTTAAAGCAACATCAGAGAACCTAAAGTGACGCTGTTTTTCATCATCATTAAAAGAAAAGGAGGTTGAATTCTCCTCTGCACTATGTGGACAAAAGTATGTGGACACGCTGAATTCAGGCGTTTGTTTTCTAACACGGGTCTGGGATACAAAGCAATAACAACTAATGTCAGAATATGGTGTTTATGAACTAACAAATGCAATATATAAAATATAAACTGTTATCTGTGTTTCCAAAATGCTTCAGAGATGGTTTTTACTTCATTTCTACCATCTACTTTCTTCACATCTGAGGAAGAAAAATCTCCCATTAAACTGTTGGTATTTATAAACTTTATGGACAAACCTCAATATTTCCTTAAAGTTCCATACAGCATTTTTCTTCCCCAGTCAGAAGAAAGTGTGAAGAAAGTCGATGGTTAGCTGTGGTAGAAAAGTAATCACCATCAAAAAATCATATTCATGGATTTAAAAAAACAAAGTTAAAACCGTCTGAGGCATTTTGGGAGCAAAGATCATTTAAACCAAACTAAACCCCCACCTGGGTCCTCTAGTTTGTTTGAATTATTTGTTTCTTTTATTTTATTATAAATCCAGTGGTAGTCGTGTGTTGTTTTTCTTTAGATATTTCTTTGTGTTTTTTTTTGTTTTTTTTTTTTCTTAATGGTCGGTGGGAGGGGATAATGGCTTCTTGTAGTTCAATTCAAAGAAGCCGTTTAGGTTTAGATTAAAACTGTTGTTCTCAATTTACAATGTATAAAGACAAGTGCCCATTACCTTTCAACTAGAACACCTGGAAACAATGGATATGTCCAATATCGCTGTGTGTGTACGAAAATCCAATAAAAAGATAGAGGGGAAAAAAAAAATTAACCAATGCAGTGACATTTATCCCATTATAAAACTATATTGTTTTGTATCCCAGACCCCTGTTAGAAAACAAACACCTGAATTCAACGTGTCCACATACTTTTGGCCACATAGTGTACGTAAAAATGGAATCTCAAAAAGAAACTGCAGTATCAATTTATGGCCACAGGGTGGAGTTGACCTTCAAGTTCACTCGAACATAAACATGAGCTGTGACACGTGTCTGGTCCAGTGCGTCGGAACTGATGGCGTGCCGCAGGCCGAGGCCGCCGCCATGTTCCTTCACTCATCCTTCTGTTGGTCTGCAGTCCACTGAGCCACGAAACTCTGATGGGAAAAGGAATACTGCATGTGTCCACTGCTCATTTCTCCACCGTGTTCCTCCGCTCGAGTGCGCATCCTGCAGGGAAAGAGAGGGCGAGGGTGAGGACGGTGGCGTTGGCGTCTAGGCGGGACCCTCCTTTGGCGAGGACGGGGTCTGGGACGTGGAGCTGGAGGATGAGGAGGCGGAGCTCTTGAGGGAGCCCAGAGTCTTGCTGAACCAGGAGTTCTTGGCGGCCTGGATCTCATTCATCAGGACTCCACGCTGATGCTCGAGCTCCTGTAGAATGACATCAGGAGGAGGGAGGAGTCAGGAGGAGGAGGAGGAGCAAAACAGATTCCACAATGTCATCATGTAAAGGTAATTTATTAACTACAAGTAGGATACTTGAAAATACACAATGTAGACAAACGGATCTGGGATAAAATACAATAACTAATGTCAGAATATAGTTTTATATTATGGGATGGATATCACTGCATTAGTTAGTTTGGTTTGAATTGTATTTGTTTCCAAAATGACTCAGATGGTTTTGACTTCATTTCTCAACACTGGTTTTGTTTTAAATGTTCATTCATTCATCTTCTATACCCGCTTAATCCTCATTAGGGTCACGGGGGTCGCATGGAGCCTATCCCAGCT
>JAQQZY010000020.1:9092245-9102986 GCA_030068375.1 Ostorhinchus rueppellii | reverse complement strand
CAATGGCAGCAAGAATGTAAACTGTTATCTGCACCAAAGGTGGACACACTAAATATGGACATTTATGGGGATTATTTTTCAAGGACTATTTTGCTATTCACATTGGTCATTTTCTGTGTGAATAACAATTAAATTGTTAATTTGAAACAAGTTTTTGATAAACTATGAAGTTATTTATGTTTTCACGACAGGTGGTCTAATACATTTGTTAAGCACCGTAGTTCTCTTCTGAACGAGGTGTCCAGGGAATTGAACCATCCCTTCTAACCCACCAGTGTGTAAATGTTTGATGTGAAATCCACCAACATGGAGAATCCAATGTGGTGGTGGACCATCTACCTGGAACATGATGGTTGGTTGAAGGTTGTCCAGTTGTGGTGACACATATTGAGTCTAAAGGTCAGTTGCACTAATTGATCTCATTGAAGAAAAATGGACCAATGATTCGACTGCATACAATCCCATGATGCGATTAGAAACGTTGAAAACCGCTGAGAACACAGAACTAACCTGATGAACATATCCCATCAACTGTTTTTGTCATAAATGTTTTAAGTTGTTAAGAGACCTCATAGTTCAGACATCCACATTCATACACTCACCAGCAGCAAATGCTTCAATAATTTACTCAGAAAAACACAAGCTTTAATGGAGGCAGACTGGAGGCAGCCCAGATGAACTAAAATACAGACAGGGGGAAGTAGCCTGAGGACAGACACCAACACCGGTCATCCCCACATCATCTTTCATCCTTCATTTGTTTCCTTGAATCAGTGAGTTAACAGTGTGTGCTGTAACAGAAGATGGAAGGAGTTTACATTTTTCAGATTTTTTTGTTGACTTTAGTTGTAAATGGTTGCAGAGAATGGTTGCAAAGAATAAAAGTGGGTCTTAAGAAAAAACTTAAAACGCTCCACTGTGGGCGCTGTTTGGACATTGGGGGGGGGGGGGGGGGGGGGGTTGCCCCCCCCCCCCCGTCCAGAGTCTGGGGGCGCCCACACAGAAAGCCCTGTCCTCCCCCCCGGGTTTTAAGTCTGGTCTTGGGCACCATGACCTGGAGCTGGAGCTGGAGCTGGCCCTCGGACCTCAGTGTGCGCACTGGGGTATAAATTTGGATGAGGGTCCATGATGTACTGTGGGGCCGGTCCATTCAAAGCTTTAAAAACAAACAAAATCAATTCTAAAATTAACCCGGAGCCAGAGCAAACGTGCAAGAATTGGAGTAATGTGCTCCATTTTCTTTGAAATGAATCTGAAATGAAATTGTGAAATAGTTTCTTAATTTAATGTTGTGTTTTTTGGCACTAAAAAGGGAAACATTTGTTATTATTTATAGGCTTTTGTGCAATTATTTTACTGCTCTGACCCACCTGAGTTCAAACTGGGCTGAATGTGGAACCTCAACAAAAATGAGTTTAACAGCCCTGGTGTAAAGTCTAATTTTTTTTTGTTACGTTTGATTAATTAGGTTCCTTTCCTCTACTTTTTAGATTTCTACAAAACTCTTGCCATGTTTAGTGTCATACTTATGCTGAAGCAGTAAAAATGTCCATTAATATACTTTCAAACACTGCTGCACGTTCACTTGATTGTTAATACCCATGTAAGTGTCTTTGTGCTCTTGTACGACATAAATGACTGACGTGACATTTTTGTATTGCTGCAGGATTGTGCAATAGGAGCATTATGCTAACAAACCACCGAAGATAAAGCGCAAGTCACAGTTCAGGATATCCTGTATGTAGAAGCAGAGAGACGTACAAACAGGGAGAAAATGAACACGCAGAGCCATGAATTCTGCTGAAACGAAACAGAAATAACAGAGTATCTCAACCTTCCTACCCAGTGGACATTTGTTTGGATAAGAAAGTCAGAAATGTTAACAATGTCCACAAGAAATAATAATATAGAGTGACAGGGAGCAATCACAGGACTATACTGTAAATGAGACGAGAGGGTGGGACTACCCTTATCTCCTCCATCGTTCTCTATCAACTCCTTCCTTCCTTTCTCTCAACACTTGAACAAACCACATGCACAAACCATCATATACACCGTGTTCTGCCTTCAGTCTCTGGTGACCTCAGCAAATTCTCCAAATGCCATCGGCCTCATTAAGGTCAACGGGAGTATGATAACATGCCCGTATGTGTTCAAGGCACATTTAATGAACACACACACTGGTACATTTTGAGGAAAACTCTGACTACCATGGTTTATTTACTGAAACGAGGCCAGTGCGCTGACGACGGTACATGTAAGACCTCAGGGCACCAAAAACAGCAAGAGAAAAAAACAAAAACAAAACAAGAAAAATCAGAAACAAATAACAGGAAAACCACATGACTGAGATTCAGCGTGGATGATCTGTCAAAGTGCAAAAAGGAACGACAGAAACTGATGTGACCTTTGACCCCTCTGGTAAAGCATATTTCAGTGTGTTAATGGGACACGCTTTATAAGTGTTTGAGTTATGTTTGACGTCTGTACGAACTCACAGAAAATGGCATTTTGGTTTGTTGACTTAACCCTGTGGGGCCGATGGCGTCTTTAAAGCAGTGTTTCCCAACCTTTTTTGAGACACAGCACATATTTGACATTAGAAAAATCACAAGGCACACCACAAGGGGGGGGGTGGGGGTGGCTGTAGCAGGGACATCGGGGGTGCACAGGTGACATTGTTGCAGGGCGTTTGGAACAAGAAAGCTCAGATGGATGAAGCGATCCCTCAGACAGACGCCTCAGATTGAGGTCTGT
Source organism: Ostorhinchus rueppellii (assembly GCA_030068375.1). NCBI lineage: Eukaryota > Metazoa > Chordata > Actinopteri > Kurtiformes > Apogonidae > Ostorhinchus > Ostorhinchus rueppellii. The sequence continues at coordinate 9,100,229 of JAQQZY010000020.1, read as the reverse complement.
TAAGGTCCCCCCCCCCCACCCCGAAACCTGTGGTTCATGGGCAACACGTTAACCTGTGCATCAGTACTGAGGGGGCTTAATCAACAGAACATGCCACATCAGGGCCAGTTCACTTATATTTTTATTTTGCAAAGGGAAGCAGGAGACTGTTGTTGTAGAGTGGATCATTGGTGTGTACTCGTATGGATCTATTGCTGGCTCACAGTACCAATTAGGTGAAATTGGATAATCTTCCATGGCACACCTGATGACTTCTCACGGCACACAGGTTGGGAAACACTGCTTTAAAGCACCGTAACAAAAAAACTGTCACATGGAGCGCTGCCGTCAACTTCACTCAAAACTGCAAATTTGAAACTCTCTCCCAGTTTTTATTTGGTGCCGACAGACCATGAGTGTTTTAATTTGATCTTAGAAAATATGTTTATTTGAGCATAAATGTGCACTTATACTGGTGGGATGGGATGGCAGGTGTTGCATTTCTGTCCATATAGTCATCATTTTAAAAACTGGGAAAAGTGGACAAATACTCTTTTTTTCAATTAGAATTTGATGAGTTTTGAGTATTTTTTGGCCCAATAAGTTAATGAAGTAGGTTATAGTGGAATAATAATTATCTCTTCACATAGGCGAAGTTGTGCTGAAAAAAAAGATATTGAGTATGGGCATGTTAAACATTTTTTATGTGGTATATAGAGACAAAATCAAAAGTATTAAAAACCAGCCAAATAAGGCTCAGGACTTCGAGGTTTAACAGACTGTTCAATGGTTTAGGCTCCGTTCAGACTGCAGGTAAATGAGGCCCAAATCTGAGTTTTTTTTTTTGTCCATATGTGACCTGTATTCGATCTGTTAAAGACCCTTTGAACAGCACTAATCCAACCCAGGCCACTTCCATATGTGGTCCTAAATCTGACATGCATCTGATATTTTGCAATGTGACCGTGCTATTATCCGATCTTTACGTCACTGAAATGCGACAAACATCACAATTTTGCATCCCAGGAGGAGCAGCAGAGGGAAAACATAGTTACTTCCATAAACACAGTGTGTGTCTGCATGGTCATATGTTACATCAGGACCTCTTTTGCGCAAGTGGGTCACTTCAGGGTCACATTCAGTTCAGAATCAAAACTGATAGAAGTCACATTTAATATGCAATATGAACGAGCACATGAAAAAACATCGGATTTCATCAAGAAAGTTACAGCTTTTTTAAAATTGATAGCAAAATTTTATATTTAAAACAAAAAAAACAAACTCTGGCACCTAAAGGGTTAATTTAGCCAACTAACTGAAAAACAAAGTCTAGAGCTACTTTGAAAGACCTCTTTTGTGCAACAAAAACTGATGTTGCAATACACTGATCAGGATCCTGTTTCTTTAATCATCGACTTACACTGGTGGGTTATTATACGGATGTATTTTTAATTAAATAATGCCCATTAACAGCCGGACACTGTACATATAGTGTGCACAGCTTTGAAAAGAGTATTTTTGAGTAAGGTTTATCATGGGTTGCTGTATACAAACAAGAAGAAAATCATGCTTGATGTCATCACACTGAAAACATATATTCATACTTCTTTTTTTTTTTGGCTAATATGGCCCAGCCCTAAAGTAAGGAAATGCAGTGTTTGGTTGTTGGGTGTTCACACTGGTTCTTACTTTGATGTTGCAGGCCTGTTCCATAAGCCTTCGGGCGTTTTCTGCAGCTCTGTAGCGTTTAGGGAGCTGGACTCTGAAGAATTTGAGAGCTCCTTCAAAATCAGCCTGTAAGAGGTCCTCTTTAGACGTCTGTGGAGACACAAGGAGGTGGCAAAAAAGGGGCGAGGATGGAGGAGAAAGACGTGGGATAGTTATGAAAAAGAGCTTTCAAACAGCAAATTAAAACCCAAGGAAACTAAGGGTTTTACAGCACATTTTTATATCCGCTTTAAGGATACAGCCATCAGTGTTCCCTCTTTCTTTTTCATGTTTCTCACACATCTATCCCATCATACACTGAAAAAAACAAAGTTAAGCAACAAAATTGTCTGTGAAATATGAACACATTTGAAAGTGATTCATCAGGTTTAGACTGAGGCCTTTAAGAACTGTGTCATGAAGACCTCCAGACTTTAACTCCAACCTCCTGTTTTCCACTTCCACTTTTAGCTTTCATTATTCGTCTCCTTCCTGTTGCCACTGAGACGCTATTTTAAATGTTTCTAGCAGCATTTTCGTTACTTAAAAAAAATTTAAATTACTCTTCGTAGGAGCTGAAAACCAAAAGTGTAAAAGAGCAAAAAGCAGAACTGTTGGAAAACACACAACTGACATGAGAAGTCAGAGGTTAAAGAGGTTTAAACTATAGATGGAGAGCAGGTGGCTTTGAAAGGAAAGTATAGAGCGACAAAAGAATATCAATAACTCCCCCTGGTGGTGAAAGAATCCATTGTCTCTGCAAATAATGAAGTTATTATGGACACATGCCTTGAATGTGGCCCAAGTTGACAGGTTGACTCAATGTTACACAGTGTGGCTGAGATCCACTCAATATATTATATTATAAATCAGTATATTGCACTGTTTGTCTCTTACATTATGCATGTTTGCATCTTATAGGTCAGGAATTTACTAAAAATATCAATCAAATGTATCAGGACATTTTGCTGGTTAGTGTCTGTTATAATCTCTGAAACTTCCTGCACTTAAGTTTGAACTAAACCCAGTATTAACCCTTAAAGACAAAAAAAAACATCCATAAAAACTACCACCAAAACCATCTACTGATATAAACGGTTTAATATGTGCTGATCCATTCATCCTGTCAATACATGTAATTAAAGGGTGTAAAATACAGTTCTTCATCTTTTCATGGTCATCTAATATGACCCATTTGGATGTTCAGAGGCTCCATAGTTACCATAGAAACACCGTCATCTTCTGCAACATTGATTTACCAGTAAAACCCACGGCGTTGGATCAATGACAGTGGATGGAGACACTGGGTTTATGTTCAGTTAATGAGAGATTTGACTGAAAAAGTCACTTTTTCTTCAGTTTTCTTTGTTTCTGACATAATAAACCTCAACTGTAATTTGAGCTTCATCGAACAGCTCCATGATCACGATGTTAAATACAGGAAAATACCTGATTTTCACAAAAAAAAAAAGTGAAACACAGAAGACAATATTAGAGTAAATGGTGACAAATCACTTTAGAGTTAAATATTGAGAAAAAAAACTATTTTGGAATTGCCACAAAAGTAGCACTGGATCTTTAAGGGTTAATGACTGATGTGAAAGTTTTCTATAACATGTTTAATTTGACTTTGACAATGACAAATTCCATGCTAAACCAACCTTAATATCATTAACGGCTGATCAGTAACATCAAACTAGTATCTTTTTTTTTTTTTTTTTTAAATCACAGATTTTATTATGTGCATTATTTACACATGGATATTTATATATTTTCATACTGGCTATTTTATTCTGTCTCATTGTTTTATCTGTGTTTTTTCATTGAGACCAAACTATCATTATTTCATTTCTGCATTGCATCTATCTATGTTGAAATGACAAATAAAGAATCTGAACATCTGATGGAATTTCTCCAGTAACAGGAGTCAAACCACCATCACAATAAATGCAATAAATCGTTGCTGCTGGGCGGGAAACCTCGGAAGTCCATTTTTGTCATAAAACGATTCTATTGGTCTATTGTTGGCCTGATGGTTTTTACAAATATTTAACCAATGAAAACAGCTTGTTACCTACATCTCTTTACTCCATTCATGTATTTAGAATATGCAGTTTTTCCAGTTAACTGAAAAATAACTGTTTAGCACATAAGAGGTTTCCACCCAACAGCAACAAAATAATAGTTTAAATTTACAGGCAGGCAGCTGAAAAGAGAGATGCCACTTTCCTCCACTCTCATCAGTAGTTCTTAGACTCAAAAGTTTACATCTAACCCTGACCAGGACCATGCTCCATCCTGAACCAGTGTCACAGACCCCCAGACCCCGCCCTCTCACCGCCAGCAGCCTGGGCACGAAGAGCCGGTGTCCCATCCCAAGGAGACCCATCACCCTGCAGAAAGAGTCCGCCGAGGCCTGACTGCCATGGGCCCCCTCCTCTGCCTTTCCCTCGCCATCCTCTACTGCTCTGCGAACTGCTGGAAGGGGCAAATGTGGGGGCAGGGCCGGTACCGGGGGAGGGGAGGGCGGAGGGGAGAGTGGAGGAGATGGTGGTGGAGTGGGTGAGGGAGGTGAGGGAGAGGGGCCGTCCCGCTGTGGGGCCAGGGTGGCAGATGACTCCAGTGTGTCTGCCTGGGTTTCACAAAGTTTAAGAGTCGCTGTCTGGATGAAAACCGCTCGAGTCCTGCTCAAGTGTGACCCAAAAAAAGGGGACGTTCAAGGCTTTGGATCAGAAGAGACTCTCATAGGAAGAAAGAGCGAGTCAGCAGGACGAGAGCAGAGGCGTCCGAGGGGAGCAGCATGAGGACAGATCCAGTTCATGTGGCCCAGCTGGGAATTAGGACAAGTGGACAAGGCAACGGTGGACGCCGTTCAGCTTGTGCCACTGTCAGAGCCCAGAAACAGCCCTCAGGTGGGACGAGATCACAGTCAGAAAATGACGTATTGATGCTGCTTTCGGCATAATGCTGGGTCCTGTGGCTACCTGTCAGACTCGCTTTGAAGCCCGGTCACTCTACCCACTCTCATCTTCCCGTGCCAAACTCCCCTAATCCAATTCCAATCCGGTACGCTGTTGCTTAGCAACAAAGCTGCTCAACACGTGGGCTGCTGTTCCCGCACACAGCAGCAGCGGACAATTACTACACCTTTTTTTATTCTTCTTTCGTTGTTAGACTTCAAAGACGGAGAGAAAATTCCCCTCAGCCTGCATGACAGAGTGGCCTTAATGCTCAAGGCTCGCTGCATATGAGACGATGCTTCAAAGCTGCTGGGATGCTGTGTACTCCACTTCCAAATGGGAGGCCGCACCTGCTCTGAAGCCGACGGGAATCTTTGAAATGTAAAATGACCTGAAACAACAGTAGGAACCCTCTGAAGTGAAGAGCCCCAGTCTAAGTCCGAGCAGACGTTCCTGCAGAATCAGTCCAGGATGAGGTCTGTTAGCATGTTAGCACTCCAATGCCTTCAGGAGGGGAGGATGATGCACTGCATGTTTGTGTCGGTTTAAGGCTGAGTGGACTGAGCTGAACTCGTTGAGCCAGATTTGAGGCGGTGGTGCATAAAAAACAGGAGGGAATAACACAGAAAGCACTGCATTTGTCATCAGCACATTAGCCTCTGTGGACTTGGTGCTCCTCCTCTTCACTGAAATACCCTCACATGTGAACTCTGTCCACTTCTGAACCACATCAACCAGTAAAAGCACAGTCCAGTTCACCGCTCTAACAGCATATGTCCCTCTGGCAGGTCTCCATTAGCAGCAGCAGCCAGGTCTGTAGTGGTCAGTAAATCCTTCAGATGGGAAGCCTGGTTCTTCAGAGGGAAAGTGGCTTCTGCTTGTCAACCACACAGGCTAAATGGACCAGGGTTTGCATGAAAATGTGTGCATGATCAGGAGTGAAGATCCAGGCCAGCAGCTTGGGTGAGGCAAAACAACGATAACACACAGCGATTCCTGTCCAGCTCCTTTTGCTTTTCCTATCTCTGTGCCTTCCTCTACTTCTGCAGCTTTGTATCGGTCTTTGTGATGCTAACAACTACAACGAGCAGCAGCTAGCAGGGGCGGCTCCGATGCAGAGGTCTGGGTGGTGGACAGAGGTAGCGTGTTGGAGAGATACCAGCTGATGACAGAGAAGAGGAGGAGAGGGAGGTGGAAGATAAAGAAGAAGCAGCACCGGGAACTGAGGGAGAGAAGGAGCTGAAAGCAGGCGTCCACAGGAGGGAAGGATAAAGAAGATTAAAAACAAAAACACAAAGTCTGCTCCTTTAAGTCCAGGATGCTAACGCTACAGCTAACGCTCCTGTATTGGAGAGTGAAGTGGATAGCGACTGCTGAACAGGAGAGGGGAGGGAGGGAGGTGAACGCAGATGGAGGGAGGGGTGATGAAGAGGCTGGAGGAGGGAGGAGGGAGCCTCGGGGGAAAATGCCGTCATGCCTGACCAATGGGAGGCCGGCAGTGGAAGCCCCTTCCACCCTCCTCACATCCTCATTTGTTCTCCATTCCCGACTATCACATCCAACACATCTGTCTTCCTCTGACATGCAAAATACACGGCTGTTCAGATACAGAGCAGGATGGCTTAAAAAAAAAAAAAAAAGATTAATTTAAACAGGAAACTGTTTCTATTTACAAAGCTGGTGCACTGTCATTCATAAGGAAATGTTGAATTATTTTGTCAGAAAATGTATTTTTAAGAATGATTCTTTAACCTTTTATAAGGCAAGTGACTATTTTTGGTCATTTCTACTCACATTCATATTACACAGGGTTTCTGCAGGTATCTGGTAAAATCTAATTTAATCCTTTTTAATGCCACTTTCAACAAATTCAGTGCCTGTGTCCACTGTATATACAGTTTTATACATAGTTTTATACATGATGGTTCACCATCCACAGGCTTTAAGCAGGTTCTGAATATTTCCTCCTCCAATCACTTCTGAAACTTACATTTTCCCCTATATTTTACAAAATCTATTTAATGATTTTTATGACAGGCAGAAACCCTGTTATAAGACAGTGACAGAGTGAGTCAATAATCTAATGTAACTAATGAAGTAATGGTACTGATGTAATGAAGTAATGGTACTAATGTAATGATGACGTAATAGTACTAATGTAACTAATGACGAAGTAATGGTATTAATGTAATGAAGTAATGGTACTGATGTAGTAATGAAGTAATGGTACTAATGTAATAATTAAGTAATGGTACTAATGTAATGATGAAGTAATGGTACTAATGTAACTAATGATGAAGTAATGGTATTAATGTAATGAAGTAATGGTACTGATGTAATGATGAAGTAATGGTACTAATGTAACTAATGATGAAGTAATGGTACTAATGTAATAATTAAGTAATGGTACTAATGTAACTAATGATGAAGTAATGGTACTAATGTAATAATTAAGTAATGGTACTAATGTAATGATGAAATAATGGTACTAATGTAACTAATGATGAAGTAATGGTATTAATGTAATGAAGTAATGGTACTGATGTAATGATGAAGTAATGGTACTAATGTAATGAATGATGTTCAACAGGACCATGTGGATGTGGACAGGGGTCTGGATCAGCACTTATGATGTCCTCATGTTCCAAAATACATGTTCCTTTCACCTCATGTGTTTTTCCTGTATTTTTTTTTACGTATACACCTTGGATTTTTTTTTTTTTTGCCACATATAAGTCAAGAACCAAATACGGTAACTTCAATGACCTTGAAATTCTACATAATAAAAATTAAATAAAGTAATAAGTCTTGTTCCTCCAAAAACACACTAAAGTGTAAATCCTGACTGTCAGAGTCTGTCTATGAGTGTCCTATAAAGGGTTCAAATTCAGAACATATGAATAATAGAATGTGGATACACTGTCTGTTTTTTGTTTTCACTGTCTTTAGTATCACTATAATTTAAGGAACACAATCCCCTTTTTCCTTCGCCCAGCGGTTTCCGACTGTCCCATCAGATTAGAGGCCACATTGAACCATCAGACAGCACATGTAACATGACACAGTTGTTTCCCAAATCCATCGACCCATCCGACCACAAACAGATCCCATAGTACAACAAATAGTAATCGGATACTTGAGTTTCACACTCACTGCAACATATGGCACGTCTGAAACTGAAGCAAGAGTTCCCTCAAAGCAAATACAGAGAATATTAAAGAGAGGTACTGGTTTGTTTCACCATCATCATCATCATCATCATCATATTATTCATTCATTCATCTTCTATACCCGCTTAATCCTCATTAGGGTCACGGGGGTCGCATGGAGCCTATCCC
>JAQQZY010000020.1:9012719-9035296 GCA_030068375.1 Ostorhinchus rueppellii | reverse complement strand
CAGAGGTCGGTAGAATCAAAGAAAGTAGTGCATGCCTAAATACTTTTATTTTGAAAACTAAGTGGAAAAGCAAGAGATAAATTGGAGGAATTTGAGTCCATTCTCTTTGAGTTGGCGCAAGCTTTACACGAATCGGCAAAAAAAATATCGTTTAAAAATATTGTGATATCAATATTGACTGAAAATATTGTGATATTGATATTTCCCAATATCGAGCAGCCCTAACGCATGCCATTCTAAAGTTCTGCTTCCAGTCAGTGTCGGAAAACTCCTGGAGAACAACCTGCTCCCACCAATCTTTGCTGTGGACTTTCATCCACAGCTTTTGGGAGCTTGTAGGTGGCATGGACACTACAGACAAACATCACAAAACACTCAAATTATTAATCAGACATTTTCTACACCTTCTCTATCATTTTTTGAAGAAGCACATGCGTTTCCTATTGCTGCTTCTATAAAAGCATAACTTTTGCAAGAACTGTAATGATTATACTGTCGCTAAACACCTTTGATGTAGTAGGGCCTAATAATTACATTCTGCTCATGCCATTTTGATTAAATATTGTGGCACATGTATACACTAGATCGGAATGTTACGTTCCATGTAAATAGTGGCCTAAAAATTTTCATTCGGAAAGACAAAAACACTCTACATGTAAATGTAGCCAATGAGAGAAATGTACAAACCATGTCTGAGGCATTTTGGAAACAAAGATAGCACTTTAAACCAAACAAACCAATGTAATGATATTTATCCCATAATATAAAACTAGATTCTGACATTTATCATAATTGTTTTGTATCCCTGTTAGAAAAGAAACACCTGAATTCAACGTGTCCACATACTTTTGTCCACATAGTGTACTTCGGTTTTATTTTTCATTCATTTACTCTCCTCCTCCCTCCGTGACGAGCTAAATGCCACAAGAGAAGGAGAGCGAACCATATCAACGATGGCCCGAGGCGAGCTGCTGGACCGTCACTGCAAAATAAGTGGCTAACACAGCCGAGCTCGGTGTGTTTCTTTGAAAAACACTGCCTGCAGGACGAAGGGACAGAAAGGAAGAGCAGAGGAGGGGAGATAGGAGGAGGGAGGAAATATGTTAAGGAGCCAAGGGGATAATTCAACTGTCTTATGGTATTTAATTCAGCTAAAATGCCCTGGGAGAGAATTAGTGAAGCTGGCTGTACATCTGCTGGCAGAAGCTGAGTACCTGAGGTGTGCAGGGAGGTTAACAGTAAAAGACATGCCTGCTTTGTCCTCCACTGTCCGTCAAGGTGCTGCTGCGTGTCTTTGTCCTCTATTGGACGCGTGAAGAGCTAGAGCTACAGGACATAATGGGGCAAATGATGCTAAATTAGTCAAATCAGGAATGGGGAATAAGGTAAATGAGAATAGATGGAAAGGTTATTTTGGTGTTGATGTCAAAGTGGACTGCAGTTCCAGAAATGAGGGCAGTCTGTAGATATTAAAATAGAGGAAGAAAGAGAAGAAAGAAGTAGAAGAAAGGAGGAAGTAGAAGAAAAAAACAATACAGGAGAAGAAAGAAGAAGGAAGAAGAAAAAAGAAAGTAAAAGAAAAAAAGAAGAAAGGAGAAGTAGCCAAAAAGAAAGGAGAAGCAGAAGAAAAAAGAAAAAAGGAGAAGAAAAACAAAGACGTAGTAGTAGTATTCTATGTACTACCACTGGTATATTAAACCACTTCTTATTTGTTGAAGCACAATTCATTTACTTATTTTTGAATAGTTTTTATTGATACTTACTTTCTGATAATTACAGAAATGTAAAAGGCATGTTCCTGAACTTTCAAGGAACTCTTCATTTGACATCCAATCATTTGCAAAATTAACATTTGGAACATAACAATGGTCGTGAATCTAACACTAAACCCATTATAATACACTTGGTCAGTCATAAAAATCATACTATGAAGAAAAAAAATATTCCATATGACCCAAAGTTTATAATGAGAGTAACTTTACTCATCTAATTTGCTTTTACGTCACAGGATGGCAGCCATATTGGATTATGTAACTTTTAGTAAAATTGAACTTTGAATGTATTTACATGGACGTTTTCTCTGTGTTTTTAGTTTTTTAACGTCTTGTCCTTAAAATAAATGAACTTAAATATTAAGGAAATGCAGTAAGTTTTAGTCACTTTTTATCCAAGTAGCAGAGCAGCAAAATCTGTCCTTATTTATCCAAATTAAAACTAATTAAACTTTACTTACTGACTAAACCAGCTCGTGACCACGCCTTTCAAACTGGATTTTCTGCTTCACTTTGAATACAACCATGGCCTGAAATGGTGTTAGGATCGAAGGGGCACATGTCCTTCTATTGGTGGGAGGTGGGAACATGATTTGGAACTCTATCTGGAGCTAGCGTCTGTTTCATTCAGTTTAAGCATCAGAATTAATGTCCAAATGCTCCAACGTCAATGGACACAGGAATCAGAGGATATTCAATCAAATAAGGGTTCATCTGCTGTGACTATAGTCTGCATCAGGATGGTAAAAGCAGAAACCACGAGACAAGATCCACCTGTAATTCAGTATCTGTGTTAAATTCACAGCTGGTCATCAAAGGTCAGTGTGGCAGCAAATGTGGCTGTCTACGTCACTGTTGTAAAGGTCTCAGTTTTTGTCTGTTCAGTATGACAACACAAGCCACGAGTGGCTGAACTTAAACAGAATCAACAGTGTTTTCTAAAAGTTTATTTTCAGGAGGATAAAAGGATGCAGCACTATGGACCTTGGTAAGGTAAAGTAAAGTAAGGTATGGTAAGGTACGGTAAAGTCAAGTAAGGTATGGTAAAGTAAAATAAGGTAAGGCCAGGTAAGGTAAACTAAAGTAAGGTGAGGTAAAGTAAATTAAAGTAATGTAAGGTAAGGTAAAGTAAAGTAAGATAAAGTAAGGTAAATTCAACTAAGGTAAAGTTAAGTCAAGTCAAGTAAGGTAAAGTAAGGTAAATTAAAGTAAGGTAAGTGATGATGAGGTGAATGAGGTAAATTCAAAGCTAACAGCAGTACAAGACAATAGGCATCAAATACAACAGGAAAAAAAAGAAAAAATATATAAAAATTTATTAGTGACTAAAAATGACCAAAACAGTAAAATCCTTTTAAATCCACTGAATCAGCAGCAAAGCCTGGGTTAAGTTTATATTTGATCCCTGCTTGAACTGATGTGGTTTTGATCACCTTTTACCCATACGCTAAACATAGAAACGACACAACGTTCCCTTTCAAGTGACATTTCCTCTGCGTGCATTTTGGCCTTTTACTAAGGTCTAACCTTAAGTGAATATTTTATGAAAAGGTTGGATGATGAAAGGTTAATTAGACGAGGATGATACGGATATTATAAAGGCTGTGAAGAAAGGCAGAGCAGACAAATGCCAGTGGGTCATCACTGGTTTAACAACTGTTCCAGTCAATCAATAGTGATCTGCTTATTTCAGCTCCTGATGCGTTTGATGTCAAAGTCAATTTAGTTATTTTTGACATCCAATATTATATTTCTAAAACTAAGTGTCGACATTATGGTCAACAAACTGAGCAAGGTAAGAACGTTCTTTAAAGGCTCATATTTATTAAACCACTTTTCTTAGCCTGTGCTTCATTTCTTTGTGTATTTGGACCCTAATAGTTCAGACAGTTTGAATTTGAACCCTCCAGCTGCTGAAAAACTGTCATTATATACATTTTAGCAAAAATCAAGTAGATTTCTACAATCTGTTTGAATTCCTGCTTAATTTATTACATCTATAACCAGTCATGTGATAATATTTGCACATGTAAGGCCTAGACTTCCAAGAAACTTTTCTCCGAGTACGACATAATTGTTTGTCAGCAGCAGTGGTTGTAGTAAAAACTGAAAATATGCCCAAACTTGGAGCCATTTACCTAAAATGTTCAGTTGTTGGTTGAACGGTAAAGAGCAGCACAGCCAACCACCTGGAGGGGGCGGGGCCTGAAGTGGCTCATGTGCATTTAAAGGGCCAGTGCTTCGAACCACCTTTCTGGTGTCATTACTCAGAAATAGGATTGAAGATGGACCTGTGGAGTTGAATTAATTAGGGATGCATCAATACTGATACCAGTATCAGGTATCAGTCTGATACTGAGTGTGTGTACTTCTACTCATACTTGTACAAATACACTGATGCCACTTGAGGGCAGCGTGATGTTCATCTCATAGTGCAGCAGGGGCGTGGCCAAAGAGTAAAGTCAGCAATGTGGAGATTTTTCAAAATAAACAACGGTGACAAAAGTAAAGCTGACTGCAAGTTACATTAAAGAGACTGTATTGTCCGTCTTCTGTATACATTTGTTGCGTAATTCTGTCTGAGTCTGCACATGTGTACCCAGACCCATATAAAGATCATCATACTATCTTCCATATGAGGCTCTGTGCGTACCCACATGGAGAATACCAGCAGGAACTGTGGAGGTAAAGAATCTGTTCAAAGAGTGACTGTGTGAGTTAGTGCCAAAATACTGACATATTTATGAAAATTACCCTCATATATATCAACATTAGTGTCCATATTAGTGTTCCCTCTATCATCCCCATGTTTGTTTTTACTGACTTTCTTCTTCTAGTCATAAAACTTTACTGTCCTTCGTGGCATTTGCCCAGTATGGTTAATTAAGAGCGGTGCCCCCTAGTGGATTGACTGAGAAACACTTATTCCAGCGCATTAAATGTCAGTAGCAACACTTTGTTCCAGTCAGACAAAAAACAACAACAATAAAGCACATTTACAAAAGTAGCTAACATCTGTAATTGTATTATTAAGTACTCATACTGGTACTCGGCATCGGCAAGTAATCAAATGTAAGTACTTTTATTTATACTCTGTCTAGAAATAAGTGGTATCGGTCCTTCACTCCTTCCATCTCTCCTCCTCCCCCTCTGTCTCTTCATGTCATGCCTGGCATCAAAATGTGGTTCAACTAACCTCATAATAAAGACAATAGAATATCAAGGGAAGCCTCATATACTTTATGAACTTTCCCTTGGCAAATAAAATTAGTTTAGCACCAAAAGGCAGCCAGACTACCATTCTGCTGTCAGGATGCTGGACAAGACGAGTTAAAAAAAAAAAAAAAAAAAGCATATTTACAATAGTAACTAACCATTGTAACTGTATTATCAAGTACTCATACCAGTACTCAGTTCAGTTCAAGTTCTCAAATGAAAGCACTTTTACTTGTACTCGATCTGGAAATAAGTGATATCAGTACAAAATTTATAAAATTTATGAAGGATTCAGACCCAAGCAGAGCCTTTACAGTTTATGTAGACCACAGGGAAATGTTGGAAAATGCATAATTCCATTTTAAAAAGCCAAATATCACTCCATTAAAGGGAAATATAATACACACTTCAGCTTCCATTAGTGTGATACGGTACAGTACAGATTCCCAGCTGATGGCTTCACAGCGTCTCTGTATGTGTTTGAGAGCACGGTGATAAAAGGCCTCTGAGCCTGCCAGCCTCAGCCAGGACCCGGGATGCTGGCAGCTGGGCACAGTTATAGAGGAACCTGGCATTCACACAGACACACAAGGAGGTTTGTATTACTATATTTATGAGGGACTCTATTATTTATGATGTAATGCCTACTGCAGCTCACAACTTTCAGCATCATAAGCACATCTGTGTTTGTCTCTGGAACCAATTAAAAGGAAATATACCACAGCTAAAAGTATCCACACGTTGCATAACTGTCTTTATTCTTATGATCTATAGACACAATTACAAGGCCACGGACACAAACTACTCAAAGCCTGTGACACACCTTATAGAACAGGGGTGTCAAACTCATTTTAGTTCAGGGGCCACATTCACCCTAGTAGGATCTGAAGTGGGCCGGACCAGGAAAATAACAGTGAAAAAAGTTAAAATACATTATAATAATGTTTACACCTACAAAGTTTCCTTAAAAATGTAGATAACATGAACAACTTGAAATGTCTCAAGACAAACAAGTGCAATTTTACCAATGTTCTGCCTCAGTTTATCATTTACACATGTCCATTACAACTTACATTACGATTACAAATACACGAAACATTTAGCACCAGGCAGAATATTGGGAAAATAGCACTTACTTCTATTAAGGGAGTGATATTTTGCTTTTTTAAATGGAATTCTTCATTTTACAACATTTCCCTGTGGTCTCCATAAACTGTAAATGCTCTGCTTGGGTCTGAATTCTTCATTCATTCAACTCCACAGGTCCATCTTCAACACTATTTCTGAGGAATGACACCAGAAAGGTGGTTTGGAGCGCTGGCCTTTTAAATGCACATGGCCCCGCCCCCTCCAGGTTGTTGACCGTGCTTTCTGTCCTGTTCAGCCACTTGTGTTCATTAATACAACCAACAATTGAACATTTTTTGTAATCAGCTCCAAGTTTGGACATGTTTTCAGTTTTTACTACAACCACTGCTGTTGATAAACAATTACTGTGTGTCGATCTGGAGAAACATTTATCGGAAGTCTGGACCTTATATGTGCAAATGCAGGGATGGAACTAGTTATAAAACATAATAAATTAAGCAGGATCTGAAATAGGTTGTAGAAATCCACTTGATTTTTGCTTAAATGAATATGACTATAGTTTAGCAGCAGCTGGAGGGTTCAAATACAAACTGTCTGAACTATTAGGGTCCAAATACACAAAGAAATGAAGCACAGACTAAGAAAAGTGGGTTTAATAAATATGAGCCCTTTAAGACATTTCAGGTTGCTCATATTTATTCAAGTTATTCACATTTTTGTAAAAGCATGGTTTGTTAATGTAAACATTGTCATGTAATTTTACTTTTTTTTGTTTTAAACAAAAAGACAAAATTAGCAGTTGTCATTATTTATAGGTTATAATGATAATATTGTACTGGTCTGACCCAACTGACATCCAATTAGTTTGTATGTAGAAGCTAAATTAAAAATATTTTGACACCATTAATTAATATTTTCAGTGAAACGTTTACATTTCACAAATACATCCCATGGACCGGACTGGACCCTTTGGTGGAATGAATTTAGCCCCCGGCCCACATGTTTGACACCCCTATGGTAGAGGGAGCAAAATACCCCAACTGGGCCAAGCAGACAAATTACAGCCCTGAAGTGAATTCGTGTTCATGCATGATGCTAAGTACAGGTACTCGAGGGTTAAGGAAGATTGCAGAGATTGAGAAGAGTCCAGGAAAAAGTGTTATGCAAGACAAAAAGGAAAGGACAATGATGCAACGGAGGTTAACAGGACGACAAGCCACGAATTGTTGAATCAGGCTTTTCGAACTGTGAGTGGAATGGACCCGAGTGGATAAAACCAATGTGCACATTTTTTGGAGACTTAAAGCACTTAGACCAGATGGAGGAGAAAGCTCTCAGTCAAGTGGCCACTGATGGATAGAAGGAGAACTGTGGCAATCGTCACGTCGAAAAGGTGAAATGGAAGCACCAAGTTCATAGAGATCCTTAGAAATCCACATTGTACTAGCTGTTAGGCTTTTTAATGTGTCGTGCCGCGGTGCACTTAGACAGGAGTCAGAGCTGTTACGAAGATTAAACCTGCAGCCGTGAAAGTGCAATGCTGCAAAAGAGCAACTACGCTCCGTTTAAAATGGGTAGAGAGAGAAAAAAAAGAAGCATTTTCAAGCCCATGTTTTCAAAACTGACTGGCCATGCAAGATGTATGAGGATATGTTGGTGTGTGGGTGTATTAATGTGTCCTCCTTATGCCATCAAAGGCTTTTGGTGGAAGCCGCAAGGCATCGCCATTAGCACACAGAGGCAGGAACTGCCATCCCCTCCAATTATGACTTCCACCACAAAAGAAGGTCAGGTGGTGCTTTCTCAATCAGGAAAGAGGCAGAGGAGAGTGGCAGGACAAAAAAGGAAAGAGGAAGAGCTGAGGAGTGCTGCCATTTGTGGAAATAAAAGGGAATTCCTGAATGTTGAGTGAGTTTGGACCTGGTGCTGCTTTTGGTTGACGTAGTTGGATAATAAGAGCGGATGAAATGGTTTCTGGTAGGAGGAAGAAGAGCAGATATTTGGTCCAAAAGTAAATATCAAAAATCATGTAATCACTGAAATGTCACCTACTTTAAAAAAAACCCTCAGTGCTTTATATTTTTGAAAAATATAACCAATGTCTCTGGATGTCAGCATCATGTTCTATCAGGAATTAATACCAGTTGAATGTGAGAGGTTGTCAGGTTCTGCGTCTATGTTCCAGTCCTGTGGTCTGGATGCAGCTCAATCTAACTATAGAAGGGGGAGGTGCTTTCACTGGAGGAGAACTCAACTAATTCAAGTCCATATTTGATTTCTAACAGTGATCAACAGGAACTATATTGATATATGCAACCATTTACACGTTATAAACATTAAAATATGGACAATCATAAGTAAAGGCTCATTTTTAATATTTAAAAAATTCATTAAAAATTCCAAAATCAAAATTTCTCACAATTTTTGACACTGTCCCAAGGAACATACCGATACAATTTCTAAAGAATCCAACCAGTAGTTTCAGAGAAGATTGCTAAAACCTAGAAATCGGTGATCTTGAGTTTGACCCCTCAAGATCACTCAAGGTCAAAGGTTATGGACTCAAATCAAAGTCCATATATGACTTCCTATCAGTGCTCAATAGTAAGTATATTAATATCTGTAACTGTTCACGTGTAATAAAGCATTAAAATATGGACCATAATAAGAAAAGGCAAATTTTTCTTCAAAAATGTGTCAAAAAACTAAATATTTAAAAACAAAAACAAAAACTGTAAACATACTTTGGAGACATTGGGAAGGAAAGGAAGGAAGGAAAGCAAGGAAGATATCTAGAAATTTTGAAATGAATCCAACGAGTAGTTTCATCAGAGAAGATGTTTGAAGAAATTGTTAAAGATGAAAACGACGACAACAAAGATGATCACAGCAGCTCATAGCCTAACAGCCACTGAGTTGACAAGACAAATGTTCCCTGTGTTGGTACAGCTTCCTTTTTTACATGTATATTCAAACTCATGAACTTGATGTATTTTACAGTGTTTTTATGCCGTTAACTGTAAAAATACAAACCGTCTTCTATATGTACACATTTAAAACATTTCTGAACATTCTCTTATTTCAGTTTGTGCTTTTCTTTACCTCTGACATGCTTTTTTGAAACAACATTTCCTGAAATTCATATTTATAGTATTTCAGGAAAGGTGAAAGTGACTGCACATGTTGCTCCCCAGTCATTTTCCTTCCCTTCTTATTGAAGCCTTTTTGCTGAAACACTCTGTACCTTCTATCTTTTTTTCCTTCCACACTGTGCTCTTCTTACTCTGTTTCAATCTCCTCCTACCCTAACCTGCCACCGTAGCCCTTCCTGCTCCTCTTGTCCCCGTTTCTGCTAAAACGCCGGATGACGGGAGAGACAACACAACAGCTAAAACTTAGGGATTATGTGAGATTTTTTTGGAGGCTAATTAAAGAGCAGGAAGGAGAATCAGGCTGTATTATAATGAGGATAGTGTTCACACGACGCTGTGCAGGAAGTCTCAGAGGCAATAAAGGCGAGGCGACCCAGTGACAGGCCTGTTACCCTGCACTGTCAAATGCCACCTAATGAACCATCTGCTCAAAAAGGTGAATATTAAGGCTTACTTTGTTTGCCATCATGTCTGTTGCTATGTGCTCAACTGTTGTCATCTTGCTTGGAGCTGATGATTCTGCGGCTCTGGTTAAATTTGGGTATGGATTATCAGTCTGTTGCTACGCGTACGGCAACAACGTGTTCCAGAAAAAAATGGAAAATGAGGGACAAAACACAAAATTTGAACCAAAAATCTACTGTAGCTGAAACAGGAGAAACATTTCAGATATACAGATCTGTGCAAAAGTCCTGTTGCAATATTGTGTTTGTTGGTTTAGTAAAGACAAAAAATAAGATAGAAAGTAAAAGATAAAGCTTATTAAACCCTAATATCTTGAGTTGGAGTAGACGTCTCCGTAATGTCCAGACCATAGGTTTAGGTTGTGAGCCATGCAGCTGTGATTTACACAGACAATTTTCCAAAAAACATGGTGAAAAATACAGTGCAGGGCTTGGCCAAAGTCGTGCTGAATATCTATATGATTGTGCCTCACCTTGTCAGTTCCTAATTTTGACTAAATCCATCTTTTTTTCTTGCTAAAATACAGCGAAAGATCGTCTCAAGTAAACAAGTAGCAGCTGACTTCTGGTTCTACATTTTGCCAAGAAACATGCCATGTGATTGGTCAATTGATATACCATTTGAAAGGAGACCTCTGATTGGCTTAGAAATCAATCCCGGCAGTCCCCCCCCCACACACCCAATCAGCTGACAGGAAAACACCTGCATAGACTGATCCTTTCTCTGCACCCCCAAAACTCTGATTCCTGCCTAAAACTATGGTCCACACATGTATTTGTCTCTGTGTTTAGATCCAATCTGATATATAGTTGTGGGAAAAATTATTATTCCCCCCTTGTTTTCTTCAATTTCTTGTTCATTTTAATGCCTGGTCCAACTAAATGTACATTTATTTGGACAAATATAATGACAACAACAAAAATAGCTCATAGTAGTTTAATTTTAGAGCTGATATCTATCCATTTTCCATGTTTTCTTGATAACTAAAATCGGTTCAGTTCTTCCATAAATATCTATGGCATTGTACTGACAAAAACAATGCTTTTACGCGTTCCACATTTTCTTTTCTGTTTTAGTCACATGATACACACAGGATTTAGGACTGGATTGCAGAACCACTGTTTTTGATGACTTTTGGCGGTCTAATAATTTTTTCCGCAGCTGAATATAAATTATGTACAGCAGGAAAAACTAAAGTTTAAGGAAAGACAGCTTCTACAAAGCAAAGTGTCCGTATTTAGTTTGACCACCCTTTAACCTCTTTGTTCCGACAATATGAGATTCATAGCATTAATTTTCTAATGTTTCACACCAGGCTTCATTCAACCCATCAGATGTTTCTTGTCATGAGGTCAGAGGTCAAACTAAACTTGAACCTTTACAACACATTCAGTGCAGGTTTTTTCTGTGCATATTTTTAGGCTGTGTGCGTATTTCTTGTTGTATTTAAAGAAAAGAGAATGTGAAATAAATGTATACTCATTTCAACCCTGCAAAAACAAAGCTGAATGTGGAATAAAACCTTTTACACGGTACTGTATAAACTGTATATGATGGATAAGAAAATTACATCGTTCTCTTTAGAGCTTAATTTTCTGATAAAATGGCTGTGAAATGACACAGCTATCCATTATCTTCTTTCCCTCCTCAAAAGAGCTACACATCTTCGACATTTCCTCTGCATATAGCCATTTTTCTTCCTCTCACATGTTAATTAAATACCATCGATGACGAGTTCATTCATCAGTCTCGCAGAAAGGAACTTAAAGCCTTACATGGTTGTCAAATAACACAAATCCCACATGTTTCAACACCAACTATGACAATTTACATTCCTAAAATTCAGCAACACATAAACCGTGACTAATGAAGCAGTGATTATAAAAGCATATGTTATATAAAAGCAACTGCACAAATGTTCATGTCTACTATTTTCACCTTTATTGGATTGGCAGCAACAGCAAAACCATAGCCTTTGACAAAATCTCAAAATAAAAAAATAGATACTGTGTAATTTAACACACTGCCTCCTAATCAAGGCATTAGCAGCCTAGTTGATTTATACCACAAATGGGTGTGCCATACCTCTGTGTGAAATTTTCTTTTTTTTTTTTTTTCTCTTTTTTTGGCCATACAGCGGGTTAAAAACAGATACACACACTTTGCATACAGTATACTCATATACAGTATATTGTGTAAAGGTTTAAACATAACTTAATAAATAAATACATTATTATTATTATTCTGAAATTAAACTCTATACCAAAAAATCCATATCAATGCACTTGAAAGTAAGACAAATTGTTTGAACAAGATGACAGTTTTAAAGTTTTGTTTTTTGTTTTTTTTTTTACCACTTCAGTTTGGTCAGTGCAGTACAGACACATAGAAGCAATGTATTTTTTATCATTTAGAGGCTCTTGGATATCTGAAACTCTGAGTCAAGACACATATTTCACATAAACTGCTACAAAAAAGAAAAAACAAAACAAAACAAAAAATAATAATAATAAAAAGCGCACCAAAAGAATGAATATTTGAGTCATCTGATCAAATACTGTAATATCCACTTGAATGGTAATAATTCTGACTTTACTACATTGTAAGGTACAGTTACAACTGAGCTATTTTATTTTAAGCTATTACAGTTTTCTGCCTTCTCCTGCATTACGTATATGCTGTGTTGGTGTTTTGTCATGACATAGTGGAGATATTAAAGAACTAATCCAGTTCCTATAAATTTCATTACTACCCCACTACACTATGCTCCAACAGAGCGCCATAAATACTTGCTATCAAAATTAAAAAATACATATCACAAGTCTAGTTTGACACGGCTATGCTGTGGTTCCCTACTGTATTTCCTTGTATATGCCAGGTCATATGGCTATAAAATGGAATTCACTAAACTTAGAAAAAAATCTTTCGTCTCCTCTAACCTTAGAGGCATCAGAAAGAAAAACATGTACCCACTCGAGAGGCTATACTGATATCAACTGTGATAAATAAATCACTTGACCCCTTCATAGTTCAAGTGGAAACCCCTCAAATGTATCACAAAGTCATGGAAAAATAAATCCAATGACAATGACCCAGATGTGCACACACCATGTAGCTTAAATTCTTTTAAAAAGTGCAGCATGTCCATGTAACATTATTTTCTTAACATCTTTTTTTTTTTCCACTTTTCCTATAAAATACATCTTTAGGCACATATACAGAACAATCTGTGATGCATTAAAGCTGCATAAAGTAATAATTTTATATTAACGCTAAAAAAAGAACTGCTGATTATCTGAAAGGGTACTGAGAACACTGGCACAGCTGCTTCCATGTTACATAAACTATGAGCAACCTCTTTAACCCACAACTACTTCAAGTTCACTGAACACTTCCTGCCCCCACCTCCAAAAACTAACAGACAGCTGTAGTAAATAAGTGGCTGGTGAAGAAAGTCAAGTTAAAAACAAACAGAGTGTGACAAACTTCTTCTGTGATTTCCGTGGACTAAATATCTCTCAAACAAAAATGCATATTTACATTCATCGGGTGGCCAGAAAGACTCTGAAATGCTCATGTTGCTCTCTATTTGCAGAAGGTGCAAAACTATTTGCTAACATGGCTAATAGTTAAGGATTTAGAATCTTTCTAACCCTAGTGATCCCAAAAATCACTTAATGCAGCTTTAAAATGAGGAATGACTTACACAGGGTACTGTTAAGCAGCATAAAATGGAACAACAGTAACAATATCAAGGGGCCGGATTTGCTGCGTCACTTTGTGTCTCTCAAGGACAAATATACAGTATTAGCACAGCCCAGACCACAGATGACCAACAACAGCATATGAGCAAAGAGGGAAATCAACATAGTTCTTTTGTTTGTGTACGTGGCTGTTTCCAAGTGGCATGAATCGTCAAATAATTAAGGGAATGTACAGACTAAATCAACTGGAATGATTACTGCTTTGCCATAGCAAAGGCTGAGAATCATAACCAAAGGCAGTCTACAGGTTTCTTCAGGAACATGCATCATCTGCACTTTGTGTATCAAAGGCCCCAGATTGGGAAAGAGTCCTCATTTTTGACCAAGCTCAGAGGGTCGAGTAATAGAAAATAATAGCTGTAATTTAATTCCTTGAATGTCATTAATTACCTCCCTCCGATAAGGTGCTTTGGAATTTTGATCGTAAAGGTTATAGATTAGTAACAATGTCAAGTGATCGATGATTTTAACTTCATTTAAAGGTTTCAGCACTCCTCTTATGAGTTGGGTTTTATCAAGTATAGTCGTTAAGTCCTTGGTCCGATGACATGACATTGGAGTATGTTTTGCATAACTACCTACTGATACATAGTTGTTTTTTTCCTTTTTTTGGTTAAAGATTGCACCGTTCCACAATGTACCATTTTAGTAGAGGGTCGGAGTAAACTTTCAGATCAGTGTCTGATTGGCCAATCGCTGACCCATTATCACTCCCACATATCAGATCTCAGATCATGTTTCAACATAAAACAGTCACTTTGTTTTCCTGCAGAAAATAAGCAAGGCCATATACTACTGGTGACTAAACAGCAACATAATGCTGCTGTTGTGTGTTTTCTATGTATAATTTAAGAACCTAATCTCCTTTTACAACCTATAAACAGGTTTGTGAACACAGGTAAGTGTAGCTTATTTTGTCCCTGGTAAAGACAGTCACTGAAAGTAGGCAGACATCCAGTGACAAGTTGACTCAATTCATAGCCACTAACAAAATTAAACAGGCATTACATAGTGTGGTCTACAGGAATAAAGTTGATCTTTTGAGCTTCGTCTGCAGACTAGATTTGACCAAGCTGATGATGTACAGTAAAACTCCTGATCCTTACAAAAAGCCACAGGGGGGCTTTCTGAGATCCACAGCTGAGTCCTAAAGCACAGATTAAAAGCCACCAGAGTACCTCATTAAATCTTAGCCACTACATCCATTTCCTTGAGATGTTAGACAAGTTTGTAATGCAATAAACCATAGTTTATTGTGATCAAGAAAACTATTGCAGACTGGTGCTGCCAATTTAACTGAAACTTAACCACCTGGTAAGCCTGAAGAGATTCATGTTTTTGCTTCGTACACTGGTATCCAAATCCAATCTGTTCAGATGGAGCAAGAGTTAGCCCTCCGTCTCGGTTTAGGCTCCCCAAAATCTCTGTCATCAGCTGCACAGTGGCTGAAGGAGCAAATCGTCTGTGAGAGCCTCCGCATGCCCAGGCGGAATACACTATTAGACAGACTGTAGATGACACAGTTGCAAAAGCTGTTGCTGATGGCCAGCCAAGTGGTGATGAAGGAAAGGGCAGGGCTATCAAGCACATGGGAGCTCTCTAGGAGAAAGTAGATGATGTAAGGTAGCCAGAGCATATAGAAAACACTGGTGATGCGGAAGAGCACCATCGCATAGCGTCGATCCGGGCCATGTCCTCCGTGATGCCCTCCACCACCGCCACCACCCTCACCAGTCTCCATTTCCTGGCTGGGAAAACGTGCCCGTCGTTCACTGATCTCTCGGTTATGCTGCTGGCAAATGCGAAAGATATGATAGTAGGTAAAACACACCACGAGTGCAGCAGGTGCGTAGAGCAAGCACACTACAAAGCCTGTGAAGAGAGCAGAGGTGGGCCATGAGTGAGCACACCACTCAAAGATGTCCCCATGGTAGCCTGGCTTACCCCACCCAAAGAAGGAGGGCAAGAAGACAAGGCTGGAATAGACCCAGATGAGGGCGATGCAACCTCGCAGCCTGCATGGCGTCACCAGCTGGTTGTAAGATAAGGGTTTAGTTATGGCTAGATATCTGTCCACACTGATACAAGCCAAGCAGGCCATAGAAACACTCTTGAGAACAGAGATGACATAGCTGAAGACTTGACACGTAATGGGCTCCTGGACTCCGGCAGGGTAATGGAGCAGAGACAGGGTGGGCACCAGGCAGCTGAGTCCCACCAGTAGGTCAGCGTAGGCCATGGTCTGGATGAAGTAACTGGTGGTGTAATGGTGCAGCAGGGGGGCACAGTGAAATACAAATATCACTGTGAGGTTTCCGGCAATAATGAGCACGGTCAAAAGTACAATGACAGCAGTCTCCAGGATGCAAGCCTCCAGGCCTTCGTTGAGCCCCCAGCCCAAGGGACAAGAGTGGTTTGTGGACCGGCCAGGAAAGAAGTCTCCATGGCTGCTGTTGGCAATGAGCACCGGGTCCGTTGTCACTTCAGACTGGTTCATTGTTCTGGATGCGATCCAGGTGGGTCAGGTTTGTGGTGTGCCACCCATAAGGCAGCTGAGGCAGCTGGTGTCAAATTGGAGAAGTGCCTGCTCCTTCCCCCTCTTCACTGGGCGTCACTACTCGCTCTCTCTCTTTCACCTTCCTTTCACATAGCTGGGTCTCAATCAAATGAACACTGACTGGAGGAAAATCAATACAGCATCTGGGAGGATAGGACAGCCTGTCCAGCTCTCCTTTTCCAATCACTCATGGTTAGTGAAAGTAGTGGGTGGGTGGCAGTCAGGAGTAGGGAAAAAAAAAGCTGTACTCCTTCAACGTTAATACGGTGGCCAGTATCTATCCCAGAGGCAATTTTCCCTGCTGTTTTGCCTGCCGGTCTGTTGCCTCATCTCCTGATTCTAATGAGGGTCGCCACCAGGAGGCTGAGGGCATTCGATGTCCTCACAAGGGTAGAGAACACACTAAGCAGGAAACCATGCAATGGGATTAAAACTTGCAGCAAAACATACTTCTCTCCTGTCTTTATAGATCCTCTAAAAAAGGGGGGGATAGCATATGGCTCCTATTTCACACGTAGAGATCAGATGTAATTTACTGGGTGCAGTTACTTTCCAAAAAATGTCTTTCAGGCAAAAATGTTCCTATGGACACATGATTCTTCTTAGAATACTCTCTTGGTATATGGTAAAGTGTAGAGAAGAATATAATATCCTTTCCTGTGAGTCAATTCAGTCATACAATCAAAGTTTCAGTGTGCCATGGGTGCAAGTGTGTTTACAGTCTAACAGCAGGCTTCCCTTATTTTGGAGGTCCCCTGCTCAGTGTCTGGAGCCCATGTATGCCCAGCTATTGTCTGAATCAAAACACAGACACAGACTAGAACAACATGGGGATCTCCGCAGGAGATAGTGTCACAGCTCTCTCAGCACACATGGTACTGGGGGTGGGATGTGTTTACAAGGCATCCCTAGGCCTAGAATGAGGTAAAAACAAAGTGTTTCCAATTGTCTGGATGAGTTATGGCATTTACAGTTTTTAAGCCAAATGTGCAAACTTGCTCCTCGATATTCTCAACAGCAAGACGCAAAAGATAGATGAATGTGAAAGTCCAGCAGCTGATGAAAGTGTTGGCTCCGGTACAGGCAGGTGAAAGGACTCTCCAGGAGCAATGTGAGGCCAGCTGAATAACTCAGCGCTCCACTCACTTCGACTCCTCAGCAATCCTGTAGCAGACAGTTGCAGAGAGGGGTGTGAGAATCAATGGGCAATCCACTCGTTTATCCCATAAACTTGTTTCTTGCATTTTTGATGTAGCAATCTGATACACTGGTAGGGGGGGGGGGCTTATCACCATCTCCTCAAGTGCGTAACTATGTTCCTCACTTGTACGTCTTCTCAAGTGTGCATTCTCTTTAATTGTAAAAAAGCGTTCAGCGTTCCTACAGCCTTGCTTTTAACTCCTCTCTTAGTACATCTGTCGCTCTTAACAAAACACTGGCAGCGCAACAAAAGGGAAATCCACTCTAGCAGCAAAAAGAAAAGACCAAGTCCGAGTCAGAGTCCCAGTTTCCAGCACTGTCCTCTGTAGCCGTCCCCCCTCTCATTCCGTTAAACAGGATAACCAGTGCTTTTTAATAAATAAATCCTTGGATCCAGCCACACAGAAAGAGATGAAAGCAATGCATCGGTCAGAAGCGGTAAGTAAGTAAAAAAAAAAAAAAAAGCGTGGAAAAAAAAGATGACTGCGCTGATGGAAATGAGTTAAATCTGCAGCGAGGGAAGTGAGGGGACGAATAGTCCCTCAGCCCTGGTGCAGTGAGAAGGAGAGATGCTGTGACTGGCTTACACTTCCCTCCCTCCCTCTCCACGCTGTCTCTCTACCTCGCACACTCAAGCTCGCTCTCTCTCGACACACACAAACACACACACAGTCATGAACCCTCCCTCTTCCTCACTCGCTCTCCCTCGGCTTCTCACTCGTCGCCCCACCTCCTCCCCTCCCAGCTGCACCTGAGGCTCCCCACCACATTATTCTGTCTCTCACACTGGCTTTCTCCCAGAGGTAAATTTGGATACATTTCCTATCTACATATTACTTATCTTACACTGTCTATTTTCTATTAACTAGAGCCCTCTTCCCTCCCACCCTCCCCTACCTCGTTTATTCTGTTCATACATCTCCCTAGCCTTGAAGGGCCAACACTTCCCAAAGACAAAAAAAAACAAAAAACCATGACATTGAGTAAATTGTGAATTTCTTTAATATAGTCCTGTAATGTTAACTTCCAGGGCTATATCGATAATAAAAACAACTTTAAGGTATACACGATGAAATTCAATTGCAATAACCCCATGCAACTTGGCTTCTCATATAAAATTAGTCCTATTCCTCATCCAGCCAGGCTTGAGACTCTGCTGGATACTTTATTTATTCTTTATTTAACCAACAGCTTAGCACAGTTATGCCTGCCCCTTAGTTACAGTTGCCAGGCATTTTCGGCCAGTTGGGAGCATCCTCTGGCCAGCAGATGATAAAGAGGATCAAATGACAGCAAAACAGCGAAGCAGAAGGGCGGATGAAAGAAACTGTCAAGCACCATTGCATGAGAATCTTACAACAAAGAAAAGAATTGGTCGTATCTTTGTTTTAACCACTTGAGTCAATAAAGATGAGTCGTAGCAAGTTTACAAGACCATTTTAGAAACCAACCTCTTGACTACGCGTCTGTCTTAATCACACAGGAGGTCCTGTTTCACTACACGCATTTAGAAAGCAACAGGAAAAATTTTAAAGTGGCTCTGTGTATTTTAAAGTAACGCAGGCTGAGCGGTGATGAGTCAGTAAGAGAGCCGTTAACACATAACGTAGCACCAGGCAATCAGTCTGTTCAATGGAAATATAATCCACACAGAAAGTCACATACCATATAAAACCATTGGACCAAAACTGTATCTGGACAACAGCCAGAGAAAAAGCCTTGAGATTCACAGACAATAACTGAACCTAGACCTCTGATTGAGTGTCCTTGAGGAGGATGTAATAAGATGTAAAAAAAAAAAAAAAAAAAAAAAATTATACTGGAAAGGTGGCGTGCAGCCAATCCAATTCTTGGACAATGCTGGTGTTTATACAGTATATAGGCTGTTTAACCCATAACAGTGACAGTTACCCAGACTGACTGAATATGAAGGAAGTGGACATTAAAATTTAACCTTGGTTGAGCAGTGCTGTGAGTATATGTATAATTTTCACCATTATGTTACAGCTTTCTATAGATATATTGCTTGCTAAGTGATGTTTGTGAGTATATCCAGTAAGTTCCTTTTGTCTACTTATGATAAATGCAATATTTTTGGTTTCCTTTTTTCAGATAAGTTTAAGTAGGAGTCCAAACATGTAAAGACATCTCCTACTTTTTTTTTGTAGTATTTTATTTTCAGCTTTTTTTCCCACATACAATATGCACAAACAAAACACACCATCAATCCAAAGACATAATTAAAAAATAAATAAATTTAAAAAAACAGTCAGTGCACAAGATCAATACAGATAACTGCATTAAGTACTTGGTGTATAACTTGTACCAATATGATCTAAATATGGCTGCTAAGTTTTCAAAAAGGTGTTATATTGTTTTCTAAGACAATAAGTGATATGTTTTCCCAGGGGGATACAACTGTTCATTTCAAAAGTCCACCTATCAATAACAAGAGGCCAATCAGATTTCCATGACACCACACTACAGTTCTTGGCCACATATAGAGCAAAACCCATAAATTTGAATTGTGCATTCAAGACATCTCCTAATTAAACCCGTCTGAAAAAAAGAAACCAAAAAAATTGCAAAAAAAAATTTGATGTTTTTGAGGTTAAGCCTTTATAAAGCACTCATAGAAAAACTCTGAAATTAAACATTTCAATCTTAGTTTTAGAGCTGCATGATTAACCAATTTTAAAATTGAAATGGGATTATTTAATTAGGATGATGTTTTAAAAAGTGGAAACTGTCAAATGGCATTTCATCTCTCTCGTGTCTCCGGGCTACCGTAGGCTCCTCCTCCTGACTGTGAGTGCGGTCTCCACAGGCTTTGGTCTCCACACACCAGTGCACAACTGGCGTTTTCTCTGGACAGTGAAAAGTTTGTGGCTAAAAATAGTAAGAGCAAGTTGGTTGTGTGGAATTGTTACAGCTCGTAACTTTCTGATAAAGACCAAACCATTCCTTTCTGTAAACTCTGCCTGAAGGTGGTATCTGTCAAAGAAAGCAGCACAACCAACTTATTTCAGCTGCTCAAACATCATCACATGCTATACTGGGAGCAGTGCGTTGCATTGGGGGCTGCACACAAAAACAACATACCAACTTCTGTTGTCTGAGCCAGAAAGTTTTACCCAGAAATCGAAGATTTAGAGGGAAAATAAATGGATTTTATTTTTGTCCCAAATCGTGCAGCTCTATTTAGTGTGTTATTGCAGGACCTAATAAGACTTTATTACTTTTGCAAAGTTTTTCAGAATTTTTATTGTTATGTAGAAAATCAAGGTCAATGAAGATACCATATTTGGTTTCTTGCCCATAAATGGAAAAAAAAAAAAATCCAAGAAGTATATATAAAAAGTACAAGAACACATGTTAAGTGGAAGGAACATGTTTTTTTTAAACATTAAAACATCACTTTCAGAACGTTAGACCAACTTAAGTGCTGATACTGATACAGACACCTGTCCACATCCACGTTATCCCTATAAACATAACTCTTTACATTAGTACCATGACATTAGTTCAATTACTTCATCATTCCTTACATTAGTTCCATTACTTCATGGTACCTAACAAAGCAGGTGCATTCACTGTTCATGCACAGGTGGACCTTACAGACCTTGTAGACCACATTGGACCTGAGGTTATTGACTCACTGGAACTGTTGCGGTCACCGTCTTTTAATGTAGACGGAAATGACCAAAAATACTCACATGCCTGAAAAGGTCAAGGGTCAAGTCTAAAAGAATTCCAACTCATTTAAATGAAATCTCTCTTGTGTACAATGTGAAAAACTATGAAATGGAAAATAAGTGCAGCTGTCAGAAGTTCCTCAATCATGGCAACCATATATGTGTCCAGTATAACCATATATGTTACCCAGTTTGAATTAATTTGGTTATTTAGAAAAGCACTGAAACAAAAACTGAGAGCTTGTAGAAAGTGAAGACTGAAAAAAACTTCTGGTCTACTGTTGTGCTGTCATTATGAAAGAAGCCAGTCAATGGAGGTTGCTCCACATACTGCTCTTTACCATTGGAGGTGGACACTGATGAAAAACATGACCAGAAGGCCACCGTTAATAATTCATTCTGCTCCAAAACAAAGCCAGCAGGGCCACTTGGAAACAAAGGTGGAGGCTGATTCACCTTTTGCTGCTTCCCAGCATCCCACCCCTCCTCCTCCACCCCTGGGCTCCTGCTGACACCAGACACAACAGCGAAGCGTCTGCATGAGCAGGGAGTTTACATCTGCATTATAGCTGTTTAAGCTTATTCACAGAAGCTTATAAGGAAGTACAGGAACCATAAGAGCGTTCAAGGTGACTTTATCAGGACAAGGTGAGAAAGTAAATGAGTAAGTTTAATTCTCCTGCGCCTTTCAAGAGAAGGCCCTACAGAGCGCTCCGTCAATAAAATTAATCAATAAAACTATAACAATGACAAACTATGACAGTGCACACAATGAACATCAATGCACAGCGTGTCAGAAGCTTTCCTAACAAGTCCACGCTGCTGACCCAGATCTGCATTCAAAAGGTTATTCAAGAAGCTGATGAACCAGTCAAACTTTTTCTTAAAAGGTCCGGTGTGTAACATTTAGATGGGATTCGGAGGATCTACCAACAGGAATAAAATCTAACACCTCCTCATGAAAACATTTTCATTAGCGTACAGTCATATTAAAATGAGAATCTCTGAGCGCCGTCATGTTTCTGCTGTAGCTCAGAACAGACTTCGTTGTCTTCTTTAGGTCCAGTCTAGTGTTAAGCCCCCTCACCATATCCCCTTAACTACAAACTCACAACAGACAACATACGAAACACAAGTCACTTTTCCATTCCACAAATATAACTTGCGCATAAATATTTATCGAATGGAAAAACGACAATTTCACCAAAACTATCGTCGTTCGATTAAAAGTTTTTGCACTGGAAATCCAACCAAATCTGTCCAAGTTATCGTCAAAACACAAAGGAGATCCAGTGGCGGCCGATCCAGCACTCGGGGTAAAACTATTATATCCCCGAAACTCAATTTTATGAATAAAACGAACAAAAATTTAAATGGTGAAGGAGGGCGACACGGTGGTCCAGTGGTTAGCACTCGTGCGTCACAGCAAGAAGGTCCTGGGTTCACTTGGGACCTTTCTGTGTGGAGTTTGCATGTTCTCCCCGTGTCTGCGTGGGTTCTCTCCGGGTACTCCGATTTCCTCCCACAATCCAAAGACATGCACTGATAGGTTAATGGGTGAATGCGACAGTGATTGTTCGTCTCTATATCTCAGTCCTGTGATGAACTGGCGACTTGTCCAGGGTGTACCCCGCCTTCGCCCTTAAGTAGCTGGGATAGGCTCCATG
>JAQQZY010000020.1:8987365-9000313 GCA_030068375.1 Ostorhinchus rueppellii | reverse complement strand
TATTATTATTATTATTATTATTATTATTATTATTATTATTATTATTATTATTATTATTATTATTATTATTTATTTAACTGAATCACTAATGCTAAGCTAAAGGCTACAAAATAATGTGTTGTATAAACCATTTGCTTATATGGTTTATACAACACAACTGAACAAACACAATGACACAGGAAAGAACACACACACAGTGTGTGACTGAACACACTTTTAATGTTTAACTGAGTGCACTTTTTAGTTTTGGTTCAAATGGACCTAATTTATTGTTAAAGGGAATATTTCCATATTTATTGTTGCCACCTCCTGGTCAGTTTGGTTTATCACTAAACTGTTTTCTGTGTTTTCATACTGTGATATTCTGGATTATCCTTGATTCAAAACACAGTATATTTTATTAAATATATTTGAGAAGATTAACTTTTATCATTGTGGGTCATGGCTTATCTAGTCACTTTTCCATTGGACATCTGTGCAAAACTTTACAGATATTTGCTGAAAGTAAAAAAAAAAAAAACATAAGTGCATAATGTTGGTTTTTCCATTAAATCACAAATGCAATAATTTGTTTATTTATTATCGCAAGAAGTCATTCCATGGCAACGAATGTAAATATGGATTTACAGATATATTCATTATTATTATATATTACCCCTCTATTCCGTACTAAATTGAAAAAATATTCAGTTTCCTGGTTTGTCCTCACATACTGCACCATGTTTCTTTTAAAACTCTTCTTCACTTGTTGTAACAGGAAAAAGGTCTTTCCATTGCAGTTTTGTATGATATACCAAATGTGCTAGACCCGAAAGACCACCTATTATCAGCTCCAAAAACTTTTACTCAAAAAAAAAAAAAAAAACAACACTTTAGTGAAATTATCATTTTTCCATTCGGTACATTTTTACGTGCAAGTTATATTTGAGGGTCAGTGGAAAATCAACTACTGAGAGGTGATAGCGGCTCCTGAATCCAGACCAACCGAGAACCACTGGTGTAGATAACATCCTCAAAAAGTCTGGTCCCGCCTTAGGTAAGTATTAGCTAATCTAAAGCGGAGAGAAGGCCCACTGTTTTTGCAACACAATCTCCTTTGTTTGATTCAGTGCGAGGCTATCTGCAGCCTGCTGTAGTGGAACCGCTGCTCGTGGCTTCCGATTACAGCCGTCGTACCTGTGAAGAGATCCTGACCTCTGTTAACTCACTGCCTGGGCTGTGAGTGAGACTGCTCTTTGGAAACAGAGGCTCGGAAATAGCTGGCCGGGCTTTTTTAAGCTGTGGGTTCAAGCGTGGTAACACACCTTGGGCTTGTTCGGCTCTGGGGAGACGAAAAGGTTGTTCAAATGTCACAAGCAAACCCCCCCCTCCTCCAAACCTCCAGCTCAAACACAGCGCTGCGCCAGCCGAGAAAAGAGTTATTTGTGAATGCCTCAGATGCCCCGAGGCCACGGTGTGTGTGACAGTGTGTATTTGTGACTTGGTGTGTGATGACTGTAAATGAGAGCAGTACAACAGAGAACATGACACTTGCGATCTCTGATATGAAGCCGACCAGCCATGGGCCATATGCTGTTAAATGCTCAGTAAGTCTAACCCGGTGCTTCTCACCTTGGGAACAAACCCACCAAGAGGTCACCGCGTAGTTTTGGATAATATCAACACGATTTATAGGTTTGGAAAATAATACAAACAGAAGTTCAATATTTTTTCCCTGTGAACTAAACACGAAATACACAGAGCGAATCAAATTAAGCGCTTTGATCAACTGTTCAGCTCCATGCATGCAGCTGGTGTCACTGAATTATGAGAATAAATGAGTACACGCTTGTTTCCACAGGTACCGTCTGCAATGCCAGACCTCTTTCTTTCACACTTCATTTTACTGCTGCGTTAACACGAGAATAAAACAGGGATGTCAAAGCTGTTTTAGTACAGGTTCCACATTCAGCACATTTTGACCTCAAATGGGCCAGACAAGTAAAATAATAGCATAATAATATATAAATAATGACAACTCCAACATTTTTCTCTCTGTTTTAGTGTTAAAAAAAAAAAAAAGAATATATTTAATATATTTTACTATCTGAACAAAAAGATGTGGATAATCTGAAAAAACCTGACAGGTCTTGAGAAAAATAAGTATTGGGTATTTCAGAAAAGGAATAATTCCTCTCTCAGTTTAAAAAAACAAAAACAAAAAAACCAAAAAAAACAACTTTTTGCACACATGAAAAATGTTCGTATATCTACACCATCGTAAGCATACCAGGTCTGCAGATGGCAGTGTGGGGAGACCATCAAGTACCATTAACCAATCAGAATCCCAGTGTTTCTGCTGGTAGCGTTAAAAAATGCTTGCCACCACACCATACGTTTAATACAAAAAATCATGGCCTCAGAAGGATGCGGTGCCGCGTACAATTTTACCCCCGTATTATTCTCGTACTTCCAGTGTTTTTGCACATGTGACCCATGTGGGTATATTTGGTGCAGCACGCAGCGTCCTGGTTTTACACCCATATTATTCCCCCCCCCCATCAACTGTGTAGTCTTGAATATCCAAATAAAGCGTAATGTACTATAATAAATGATAAATAAACAGGGTAAAATCAGTACGACAGGTTTCACTGCCAGATGTTTATATTGAAAAGAATGTGGTTGCGCATGCCCAGGCTATTCTATGCTATTCTATCCTATGCTACGCTATTCAATTCTATTCTGTTCCATGCTATTCTATTGTATTATATGCAAAGCTATTCTATTGTAGTATATGCTATATTATTCTATTATATGCTATTCTATTGTATTCTATGCAATGCTATTCTCTTATATGCTATGCTAATCTATTACATGCTATGCTATTCAATTATACGCTACGTTATGCAATGCTATTTTATTGTATTACATGTTATGCTATGCTATTCTATTATATGCTACATTATGCGATGCTATGCAACACTATTCTATCACATGCGATGCTATTCTATTATATGCTATGCTATTCAGTGGATTAATGCATCTCTTTACCATGTCCTCACATTCTATAGTGCTGAACCTACAAACAGATGTTTTGTGTGGCATGTAATGACACTCTCACCCCCCACATCGCATTTCAGAACATCCAGAATGGAGTAGGGGCGTAGGGGTGCAGAAATCATAGCACTTAAACATTGTTTTGCGCAGTAAAATCAAA
The DNA here is from genome assembly GCA_030068375.1 of Ostorhinchus rueppellii. NCBI lineage: Eukaryota > Metazoa > Chordata > Actinopteri > Kurtiformes > Apogonidae > Ostorhinchus > Ostorhinchus rueppellii. Next base: position 8,997,117 of record JAQQZY010000020.1, on the reverse strand, counting down.
CTGATGATTGCTGAACAGTCGCTTATTATTATCTTACATATTTCTACGACTGAAAAAAAATGAAAGCGCTCTTTAATTATATGTTTAAAAGTAGAAAACTGTACACGGTTTAACACCCATCAGCTCTGAGTCACTGGTACATCTGTCAGGAACCACTGCTGATACACAGCGGTGATACCTCTTTCATAAGGGCGACAGTAAAATTACTTAGAATTCAATCAGCATTAATATCGTCACCGAGCCCAGACGACATTAATAAGCTCCACATCACCCTCGCCTCGGCTGTCATTTGCCTCCTTTTCCCTCACCCCTCCATCTTTCCTCAGTTCCATTCATTTAGTTCAGCTATTAATAGCCCGGCCACCCGCCTATCAATACCATCACTGCTCCAGCAAAACAGAGGATGTGGGCGTGGCCTATTCAGCAGAATGGGAATAAATGAGCTGAACTACAGAAACGTGGTGTTACACAAGAGAAAAGAGAAACAGAGACGGGACAGATCGTAAATGTACGAAGAGTCAAAGAAGGGAAAACAAAGGGGGAAGGAGGGGAGAAAGCAATTAACAGAGATGGCACCTTGAAAACTGGGGGGAAAAAGTGCAGCGAAAGGGAAACGACAAATAACACGAATGGGACAAAGGGAGAAATTTACACAGTTGGTGATAGACAACTAAAGTATGGGACTGAGGAAAGAGAAATCTGCCAGCAGACTTGACGTTTATGCGCATTCCTTTTCTCTCATTTTCCCTCAGTGACTACAAGCTCATATTTATGAGTCCACATTCCTCCCTCTCTCAGTTTCCTTCCTTACATCTATCCAACCTCCTTCTGTGCTTATTGATTGTAGCAGGTAGTTGCACCAATCTCTGTGGGGTAAAGAGAAAGACTATTGTATTATCCATAAAAGTCAGAATCTCTGTCTCTGTTGTGTGCTTATATCACCTCCTTCTTCAACGCTGCTGTCTGGTCCAGTAATGCGGTTTCACTCAACCATGGACTGCAATAATTATAACATCTATGGCGACTGTTTAATATACAGTACCGTGCACAAGTCTCAGTAGGGTTGAAAGGGGCAGACATATTTATCATTCTTTTTTCTTCAGATACAACAAGAAAATACAGGAAATATGCACATCTCTTTATCTTATTTTATCCAAAGGGACTGCTACTTTTAATATTTTTAATTTATTTCAGCCTATTGAATGTGGTTTCTTATTTATGCCTGATTTTACACTGCTTTTACACTATCTTATTTCTTTTATACTTGAACTGAGGAATGACAAAAATAAAACCTAGCCTTAAAAGGTACACAAAAAACTGAACTAAATGTGTTGTAAAGGTTAAAGGGTATGATTTAGTGTGACCTCTGACCACATGACAAGAAACAGCACAAACAATTAGAAACATCTGACATGAGTTGAATAAAACCTAAAATAAAATATTCTTTATTTTTGTTCAATTTGTTCACTATTTTATTCACTTCGCTGACTGTTCTGTTCATTTTTTTAAGTTATATGTTAATTTTTATTCAATATGTTGAGGTTTCCTTAGGATTTGTTAATTATTTTGAATGGAATCTGGTGTAAAACGTCAGAAACTAATGCATTAAATCTCACTGTCTGAACAAAAGGGTTCAAGAGGTGCAGACAAATGCATGTGTCATTAGAAAAGTGCTAAACCAACAAACAATCTGTGTAGGACCTTTGCACAAATAACATGAAATAACAGTAGTAATAGGCAGAAAGTTAATATCTATATATGACTTAAAGTAGTGCATTTTTTCAAGTTTACAGCACACAACAAACTCCATTTTTCTTGTCTTACATGAACTTATTTCAAAGTTCATCATCACCAGCTAGTTTAATCATACATGTCAATATTAAATGCATGATCAGAGTCAGAGCTGTCCCATTTATCTGTGAGCTTTGACTCCTGCAACCGATTAAAACCAACAGATCAAACAGGAAAAGACATGAGAGCTTGTTTCAACTGTATTTTAACAGATTGTGTATCATCACAGAACTGAAGAAAAACCCAGCAGTGGAAACAGTTAGAGGTCAAAGACCAACTGAAACCCCAGGAGCTCTGAGACTGTACTGTGTGCAGTTAAATGTCACAGCCAAATGAGATTGTTCTCCAACATGACAAGAGTTCAGAGGAACAGCCGTAATGATAAAGACAGCACTGGGGATTTAGGTGCCCTTAGACGCATTATCATCACCAGGCTGTTACATCATTACCATTTACAGAACTCATCTGATTTCCACTAAAAGATATTGCAACGTGTCTATGGCAGGGAAGTATGCCATGTTATGCTATGTTATTCATTTTCTTCAGTTTCTTGTTCATTTTAATGCCTGGTCCAACTAAAGGTTCATTTCTTTGGACAAATATAATAACAACAAAAATAGCTCATAGTAGTTTAATTTCACAGCTGATATCTATCCATTTTCTTGATAAAAAACAAAATCCCTTCAGTTCTTCCATCAATATCTATGTCATTGTACTGACTAAAACAGTGCTTTTCGACATTACATGTTTTGTTTTCTGTCTGTTTGAGTCACATGACACACACAGGAGTTAGAACTGGACTGCATAACCATTGTTTTTGATGACTTTTAAGGGTTTAATAATTTTTTTATGACTGTATGTCCAGTTTGTTTCTTCGGTCATTTTGATTTTTACTTTATTTGTCAGATGCTCAATACCAGATTGTGTGTCCCACAAGGAGGGAAATAAGGGGGGTGAGGGCAGAGGGGTGTGTTCTGTGTGTAATGTAGGTGAACTGTACGTGTTTTATTGTGTATTGTTGAATTTGTTTATTCTTGTAAACTGTAGTAAACTGCTCATGTATAATATATTTTTCTTTCTCGGTACATGAATAAAACGGCTGAATCTGAACAAACTAAAAATTTAAATCAATCAAAACAGTTGATGACAAAAAAAAAAACAGACAAAAAAAACATTTGGTTCGGATACGAAACACATTTTTCAAGTCTAATGCACATTACTGCATTGAGTGATGATACCAAACGTATGCGTCATTCTGCATACGCTCCCAAATTACCTTTAGAAATCCAACTTTTTCAAGCACTTCTTCCATTATGTGTGTGTTCATTACCTTGGTGATGAGGATGCGGTAGTGCTCAAGCAGGTCATGGTTGTCGTGGCAACCGGCCAGCAGCTGCCAGACTTCAGCTCTGAGTGGCTCAGGAATGCCACTGCGAACCAGCGAGGGCAAACCCTTCGGACGACTGGACAGGTTTCCATGCCTGACGCAAACACAGAACCGTTCGATTTTTGATCTGTATTAACATCACTTAGAGCAATTTAAAGATTCTTTATTGTCAGTTCACGAGGTGCACAGAACATGCAGAGACCTGAGATACTGTTTCTGTCACTGTGTTAAATACCATGCAATAAAAAAAAGTAAACAGATCAGACTGGAAAATGCAAATAATAGGAACTAAAGATAAAAAAAAAAGTAAAAATACAATACAGGAATAAATAAACAGCATAAAGAATAAACTATAGCACAATAAAGTGTACATGTCAATCTCTTTAGAGTAGCAGCAGCAAATCATGCACTTTAGTGTTAATTTGTGTTGCAGCTGGACAGATTTGGTAAGTGTTTTCTAATGAAGTCCTTTGGGTATTACAGCAACACGTGGGATGGCAGTATTTAAGCCAGTCAATCTATTACAGAGAGAAACACCATGAAAACTTCATGTTGCACCGACGCATTACACCCACAGACTGCTGCTATGATTCACTTAATCTTGACTACAATAACTCAAGGTTCACTACCTTTAAATGCACTGAAATTTAGTATTAAAAGTGTGAATTACAGACAGAGTACAGCCCATATTGCTTCGATCTGGACTGACTGTAGTACAGAACACCATATTATAGGAAACAGAGGGTCAAAAGAGCAGCTGTATTAACTGCAGTACTGCTGCGCAGGCTCAGTCCCCCCCACAAGAGCAAATATCTGCCCCTGAAAACACACTGTCAGCTTTTTTTAATGATGCTTGAAAACCCATCACAATGTATTTATTGAGGCCATGTGAAAGCAATTTCACAATAAACTATTTCACTTTATTGTGCTGATGCAAGAGCAAACAAACAGCCTGTGAAACCAAATGGAAAAACAGAAAAATCTGTTGTTCAATTTTGCCTGTGTCAGAAAGAAAGAAAGAAAGAAAGAACTACTCTGTGTGTGTAATTAACCTGCAATGTTTGTATATTAATCATCATTTTGCACTTTATATAAGATTAACCCATAAAGACCCATTGGTATTTTGGTGTTAATTACTAAATTCATTTTTCTCTCCATTTAACCTTTTCCAAGTGATTTATCACCATTTATTACAATATTGTTCTCTGTAATTTGTATTTTTTTTCTGTAAACATCATGTATTTTCCTGTATTTAATTCACTGATCATGTAGATGTTCATACAAGCTCAGATTAAAGTTGAGGATTATTATTATTATTATTATTATTATTATTATTATTATTATTATTATTATTATATCAGAAAACGAGAAAACCGTAGAAAAACTGACTTTTTCAGTCAAATCTATTATTAATTGAACATAAACCCAGTGTGTCCATCCACTGTCATTGATCCAACTCTATGGGTTTTACTGCTAATCAATGTTGTAGAGGATGACAGTGTTTCCATGGTAACTACAGAGCCTCTGAAAGTCCAAATGGGTCATATCTGATAACCATGAAATGATGATAAACTCTACTTTACACCAATTATTTACATGTATATAAAGATTTAAAATCATAGTTCATCATTTTTCTTCTCATCTTTCTGAAGTGATTTATCACCGTTTATTCTAATATTATCCTCTGTACTTTGTCTTTTGTCAATTAAAATCAGAAAGTTTCCTATATTTAAAATCACTGATCATGTTGATGTTCATTAAAGCTCAGATTAAAATTAAAGGTTATTATATCAAAAGCAGAGAAAACTGCAGAAAAACGGCCTTTTTCAGTCAAATCTGTCATTAACTGAACATAAACCCAGTGTGTCCCTCCACTGTCATTGATCCAACTCCATGGGTTTTACTGGTGTAGAAGATGATGGTGTTTCCACGGTAACTACGAAGCCTCTGAACATCTAAATGGGTCATATCTGATGACCATGAAAAGATGAACTGTATGTTATACCAATTATTAACATGTATTGATAGGTTTATTGGATGAATAGGTATTAAACATTTTAGATCAGTAGTTGGTTTTGGTCATCTGGATGTTTGGGTCGTTGAGGGTTAAATGAAGAACAATTCTATTACATTTATAGTTGGTACAGATTCTCTTGTACAACACAATATGAAAGCAATAAGGTTATTTTCCCCCTAAAACAAACAAAAAAACACAAAGAAACCACTGTCTATAAAAGGAGGATGTGATTTTATGTTGACAGAATCTGCAAAAGTCACTAAACCACTTTTCTACACGAGCTTTATTGAAAATATGACTTTAATTCAAACTCAACTACCTGTAAATCACAAGAAAAAGTGACTTTTTCAACCAAATCTATCATTAAGTGAATAGAATTAGAGGATCAACAGGTATTAAACAGTTTAATGAGTAAATGGTTTAGGTTAAAGGCGAACGTTTGGGTCTTTAAGGGTTAAAGGAGGACGTTTGGGTCTTTATGGGTTAAACTGTAGAAGTCTTCCTTAAATTGCAGAAATGTTTTTATATTCATTTACGTTATTTTCATCAGTCTTTGTTCACTGTTTACAGTATCTTAACTGTCTCCTCCATGTTTCTCTCCATCATCTTCGTCTGTGTGTACATTTTTCAGTGTATTGTGATTTCTTACCATCTGGTGAGGAATCCCCCCCAGGACTCCAGGATTTTCTCTGGACAGTCTTTGGAAACATCTCCTGTCCCACTGGGGATTTCATTGTCGCTATCTGCAATAAACACAAAACATTCTCCTGTTACTGAAGTGGAATCGCTCAGATATCGACACTATATGGACAAAAGTATGTGGACGCATTGAATTCAGGTGTTTCTTTTCTAACAGGGGTCTGGGATACAAAACAATAACGACTAATGTCAGAATATAGTTTATTATTATGGGATACATACCATTGCATTGGTTAGTTTGGTTTAAATTGTTATATTTCCTTCTAAAATGCCTCAGATTAACATTGATTGTTAGAATTTTTTTTATCCATTACTTATTTTAAATGTTCTTCCTCTAAATTTCGAAAATATTTTTCATGCTCTGACTAAAAATAATAATTTTCTACCACAACTAAACATCTACTTTCTTTATGTCTCACTGAGGAAGAAAAATCTCCCATTAAACTTTAAGGAAATATTGATGTTCATAAACTATATGGACATAAATATTGGGACACATCATGTCTACAGATATAAGACGTCCTGTTCATGAGGATTTGAGATTAAACAAAAAAAAAAATCCTTAAAGTTTAATGGGAGATTTTTCTTCCTCAGTGGGATTTGAAGAAAGTACATGGTTAGTTGTGTTAGAAATTAATTATTTACAACCAGAGCATGAGAAATATTTGAGAAATTTAGATGTGGAACAGTTAAAATGATAGTTATGGATGTTGGGGGGGGAAATGTTAAGAGAAATTAAGTAAAAACCCTCTCTGAGGCATTTTGATATTTATCCCATTATATAAAATTATATTCTGACATTAGTTATTGTTCTGTATCTCAGACCCCTGTTAGAAAAAACACCTGAATTCAACGTGTCCACATACTTCTGTCCATATTTCTGCAGGAGGCTGAAGCTCCCCATCTGCCGGACACCTTGCCAAACCACCTCCAGGCCCCACAGACAGAGGACGTTTTTTAAAAAAGGTCTGAAGACCTTCGTTTTCATGAAAGCATATTCATAATCTTCCCTGGTCTGTGCATGTTTCACCTGTTGGTTGTTGTTGTATAGCACATTTCATGTACAGGACACTTCAAAGTGCTTTACATAAAATATCAAAGCATTGCAAGGGAGGCATAAAAAGAGAAAGTTAAAATATAAAACAAAAGTTTTAATTAAAATAGACATTGAAATTGTCAGCAATAAAATGTGATTGTAAAGTTAATTTAAAAAAAAAAAAAAGATAAAAACTTTAAGCTGAGAAGAAACAGTGCCGATCTAAACTTCTGAGTAAGAATTCTATTCAAATGCAGCTGTTTTTATCTGTTTTACTTACTTCCTTTTTCTGAACTTCCCTTCTAACTGTATTCATTATACCCTGCTGAAGCACTTTGAAGTATTAGCCAAAAATATAAAGTGCATTATAAATAAAATGTATTATTATTATTATTATTATTATTATTATTATTTCTTCTTCCTTTAAGAGACCATACAGCAGATAGGACAAAAGAAAAAAAAAACATGGCAGTGAAATGTGAAGTATCCAGCACAGTTTCAGTCTGATACTATGCAGTGGAACGGAGGAAGCAGCGGCGCCTACTCTTTCCATTACTGCCGTCCTCCTGTCTGGTCGTTGGCATAGAAGACAAGAGGCAATCAGCACAGTGAACCACTCATGTTTAGATGCAGAAGCGCTAATTGACTGCCTGGCCTGTTCTGCTGCTGGAGACGAACTGATCCACACATTAAAAAAAAAAAAAAAAAAAAAACGCCCACTGGAACAGACACTCCACACTGAGCTACTGCACGTTCAACACACACATACAACATGACGACACATCTGTAGTACGAGGCTTTTCATTACATAAACCTACAACACAAGTCGCTTCTGACCTTCAAACTGCACAAATATAACTTGCACCTCAAAATTTGCTTAATGGAAAAAATGTCGTAAGAGGTGGTTTTTCAGTCATAGCAAAATTGGTATATGGCGCAAAACCGCGACGGAAAGACCATCTTGTACAACTAGCATCACAACAACAAAAAAGCAGATGTTGATGGATGTTATAACAAGAAAAGAAGAGGCTAAAGACGTTCATTTTGTCTTCCATTACTGTAATCATATTCTTTTTTTTTTCTTTTGTTCAGACAAGGTATAATTTTAACACACAAAACTCAGCCAACTGCTAGTACATCCGAAAGGCAAGATAACACCAAGCCACAAATGCGACATAATCTATGAAATACCGTGAAAATCATGTCACAAAACCTACATCGGGGAAACAGGAAGATCATTTATCACCAGGAAAAAAGAACATCAAATAGAATGCGAAAAGGAGACAGCGGGGGAGATTCACAAGGACCCAAAAGGAAAAAGCCGAACAAGAAAACCTGAAATCAGCCAAAACCGACCATTGCAGAAGGAGCAATCACATTATGGACTGGGATGAGGGCAAAATAACAACATCAGAAACACACAAACTCAAACACTGGATCAAAGAGGCAATAGAGATCAGGAACCAGGCCAGCAACACCATCAACCGGGACGAGGGGGCGTACACCCGGTCACACACCTGGGATTCCCTTCTCCAGAGACCACCCAAGGCAGGGGAGACACGGTCGGCTCGATGGACCAATCAGAGCCCGTCGAGCCGACCAGTTGTTAAATGACACGACAACACCACGTTGGATGATGCTTCTGAGGAAGACTGGAGTCGCAGCAGAAACCATCAAGCAGGTAACAACTTAAAATTATAACTTTTCTGAACAAAAGAAAAAAATACAATATGATTCAAGAAAAGAAGAGTTTTAAATCAAACCCGGTATGAGTGGACACACCAGGAAACAATCATTTTTTAATTTAGTACAAGATAGAGGGTTATGAGTAGGGCTGGGTATGATGGCCAATGTACTTCATCGGTTTGATTTCGATTCATAAGGTTCTGAATCGATTAATCACGATTTGATTTGATTCAATCCATTATCGATTCAATTCAGTATTAAGTGATTGATTCAGATTCATTTGCTGATACCAAAGTACAGTTTTCAGCTGTAACCTGATTATCAGACTACTGCAGCCATGCAACACATTAATACTGGAAACAACACTGATATTAGAAAGGACACAAAGACGACATTTCAGCAGTTCAAATCTGAATCTGCTCTTAAATAATGAACGGGTTATGAATAATGGGTTGCTAGGAAACGACCTGGCGCAACTTTGAGGAAGTATTTAGCGTTCAGGCATTTTGGGCGAAACCACCCTGTGTTCTAAGGGCGATAACTTGAGAACCGAAAAAGCTGGAAACAAATTTTTTTCCACATGAAAGAAGAGACTTAACATTTTATTTTGATGGGTACCATGTTTATGTAGTCCTAGAACTCGATATTCTTTGAGTCTTGAATATTCAGTGAAAATGCTCTAAAACGCCTGGCAGTGTGGGGGTTTCTGTTCTGAAAACGACTGGCAGTGAATGAGTTAAACATGCTAGTATTGCAACAGCATACGATTTTTTAAGCGACAGGAGAAAGGGAAGATTTAATGTCATAAATTTGTAGGAGTTCTGTTTAAACCTCAGAAAAACCAATATTTAGTGCAAATTTATAACTTAATTATCTTTTTTTTGTCCCCACAAAAATTTGTCAAATTTTCTTGCAAATGTATCCTTCTATGATCTTGGAAATTCCACAGTTTTATTCTTGTAAATTTGAGATTTAAATTCTTCATTTTCTATACCCGCTTTATCCTCACTAGGGTCATGGGGGTCACATCGATTCTATCCCAGCTACTTAAGGGCAAAAGCGGGGTACACCCTGGACAAGTCGCCAGTTCCTCACAGGGCTGACATATAGAGACAAACAATCACTCTCACATTCAC